>MEJB01000006.1:6414071-6483430 GCA_001752375.1 Rhazya stricta
TYYYYCMTTYCCCATGCACCATTGTGTCCTGGGGATAGAATATTSTGTATGGAAGATCTCAAACATATTTCGAGGATGACTTTTCCTTTTCTTTTTTTAATAAATGAGAGGATGTGAATTTGATTTATTTCTTTTGAGAAAATATGAATTTAAATTGAAATAATGTTTATTAAAAATATTTTATGCATTAAAATAAAAAGGTTCTTTATTAWTTTTTATTTAAATTAATTATTAATCCTCATCAATTAGCAAGAGATATTAACGATATTCTCATCAATTCATCTTTACCTTTTTTTATCTTAGAAAGAAAGAGCATTATGAGTAATTGAGATTAGAAAGAGAAAGGAATCGGAGGAGAAATTAGATGAGCCTTTGGGGCTACTAAGGAGGAATAGGCTTTGCATGTGCTATAGACGATATTGATAAAGAATATTAAAAAATGAGAAGAAAAAACAAAGGAGTCCCCGAATATCAAATCAATTCTCCTTTCCAATTGAATAGATCGTACAACTAGTATTATTTTATTTTAAATTTTTAAAGAAAATGTAGATTAATACTTAAATGCCTATGTTATTATTTGAAATATAAATATGAATGTGTGATTTTTTTATATGTCTTTTTACTTACAATTACAATTGAAGAAAAGGAACTGAACGAGGTGTTCAGGCCTATTTGAACAATTGTCTTACGAGAGTTTAGTTTGATACGGAGATCAAAATCAGAGCAGTGAATCCATCATGCTTAAAGTTTGGTGAATCGATAAGTTGCATATTATCAAGTTGAAGAGCAATATGTTCTAAGTTGCATATTATCAAGTTGAAGAGCAATATGTTCTAAATATACTTATAGATGGATTGGTCATGCAACGTGTGATCAGTCAAACTACATGGTGTTTTGACAATAACCTATTTATGCTCGTACCATGGAGGATACAGGAGAAAGAACTTTGGGAGGCAAGATTCTAGATCCATGTTTATGGACTTCCCAAGAAGTATATAGATGCATATACTATGGAAGTAGGGCGTAAGCTATCTTGTTGTCTGCAGCACGTAAGAAATTCAAATACGGTGGCATGTTTCTTATGGATCAAATTTCTTTCGCATATTTGCCATTATGAATGTTATTGCTCTTRTCCGTTGTTTTGTCTAGGTAACTCTTCTAGGGGATGGTACCAAATGTGAGGTTTTAGGCTATGATCCRTTGCCTTTCTTCTGCTACCAATGTGGACACATTGGGCATACGTCGAAGGGTTGTCCAACTGGTGATGGGCAAGAGATGACGTCAGCTTTGCTCAAAACTTTCCATTATGGTCTCCGAATGCATGTATGTTCGGAAAAATCACTTCTTCTTAACAATTTATATTTRACTRATGATGGTTTGGATGGTCGAAGGGATGAGTTAAGAGAGGTGGATTGTGAGGATGAGGCTGCTAGAGTGAACACATTGCTCGAGGAATCTCCCCCCTTGATATTGGGGAATGTATGTCCTAAAGGAGCTGGTCAACATCGTAAGGAATGTGGGGTCATTCAACAAGTTTCCAAGGGTATTGGGGTGGGTGTGCACTTGGAGAGTCAGATTGATAAAAACCACGATCCTAAATAAAAGAGGTGAGATGCCGGAGGTTACAAATATACTACGGAAGTACAAATTGGTGATAAGGGGTTAGGCACTAGAAAAAATATAAGCCTAGGTGTGGTAGGCGTAATGAGCATGTTATGCTAGTGAACCCGAACCCAGATGATACATTGATAAACGAAGGGCTGTCGAGAAAAAAAATCCATTATTCCCCACTTGATCCTTTAATTCAAAGGGCGAAAGAGATGGCTCAGATGACTTCACCSAAAGGCAATAACYAATTATTAATGAGTCACTAAATAGAGAAGTTTGATTTGTTTTCTTTTCACTTCTAATATATTATTTGGGATTTTTGTTAATTTATAATTGACTTAACTAATTTTATATTAATATGTTGAAGTGGATATTATTTAGTTTAAGGTTCAACATATATCTCCAATCATCTTGTATTTTTATTACCCTAATTTCATCCTTTAGGTAAAAAATATTTATTTCATCTTTAAATATTCGATTGCTTGATTATTAGACTACACATATACTTGTTGATTTAAATTGAATTTGAAGCATTATCACTTGAAGGTAAGTAGGGACAGAACTAAGGAGATGGCAATCATCATGATCCTTGGAAGTATAAGAGCCTAAATGATATGCGTATGAAATAGGAAAAGATAAAGTTAAAGGGGTTTAATTAAGAATACCTGAAAAATTATTGGGCAAAAGATGAAAAAATTATTTTACTTTTTTCACCCTCTTTTGGAGGCTATGAAGTATATTTAGAACATTCGTTAAACTTTAAGCATGATGGGTTCACTGCTCTGAGTTGGATCTCCATRTCATACTAAACTCTCGCAATATAATTGTTCAAATAGGCCTGAACACCTCATTCAGTTCCTTTTCTTCAATTGTAATTGTGAGTAAAAAGACATATAAAAAAGTCATACGTTCACATTTATATTTCARATATTAATATAGACATTTAAGATATTAATCTACACTTTCTTTAAAAATTTAAAATAAAATAATACTAGTTGTAAGATCTATTCAAATGATCATTCAATTGGAAAGGAGAAGYGATTTGATATTTGGGGACTCCTTTATTTTTTCTTCTCATGTTTTAATATTCTTTATCAATATCGTCTATAGCACATGCAAAGCCTATTCCTCCTTAGTAGCCCCAAAGGCTCATCTAATTTCTCCTCCGATTCCTTTCTCTTTCTAATCTCAATTACTCATAATGCTCTTTCTTTCTAAGATAAAAAAAGGTAAAGATGAATTGATGAGAATATCGTTAATATCTCTTGCTAATTGATGAGGATTAATAATTAATTTAAATAAAAAWTAATAAAGAACCTTTTTATTTTAATGCATAAAATATTTTTAATAAACATTATTTCAATTTAAATTCATATTTTCTCAAAAGAAATAAATCAAATTCACATCCTCTCATTTATTAGAAAAAAGAAAAGGAAAAGTCATCCTCGAAATATGTTTGAGATCTTCCATAAACAATATTCTATCCCCAGGACACAATGGTGCATGGGGAAAGGAAGAAGTGTGAAGGATATTATAGTAATTTAAATCTGTTGTCAACTTTGAACTAAAAATCCAACGCCAATTCCGATCCAGACTCCAGAGGCTAGCAGTTGCAGCAGCTCCCTTACCCCGCCCTCCCGTAAATAATTTCTCCACTCTCACTCCCCTCCGCCACCATCCACGACCTCCATAGCCTTGGCTGCCACCATTATTATTATACTGCAAAGACCAAAGTATTCCGCCTCAATTGCAGATCTAGACCTTGAGCCTACTTGCGGGGAATGGCTTCTACTGAAGCCGATTCCCGGCTGAACCAAGTTCTGATCCCAGCCCTAGAGAAGATCATCAAGAACGGCTCTTGGCGTAAGCACTCTAAGCTTGTCCACGAGTGCAAATCTGTTGTCGAATACCTTACCTCACCCAACCCAAACCCTCCTACCCCAACCAGTCCTCCTGCATCGCCTTCCGACCAATCAGATGCCGAGGCTTCATCCTCCCTCCCCGGCGTCCTCATGGACCACTCATTGTCTGATTCCGAGCTCATTCTCAGCCCTCTCATCCACGCTGCCGCCTCTGGCCACCTCAAGATCGCCGAGCCTGCAGTCGACGCCGTCCAGAAACTCGTCGCCCATGGCCATCTCCACGGAGAGTGCGACCCCACTGGCGGCCCCGACGCTAAGCTATTAGCTAAATTAGTAGAATCCGTCTGCAAATGCCATGAGCTGGGAGACGATTCGATCGAATTATTAGTCATTAAAACTATTCTATCTGCTGTGACATCCGTTTCTTTGCGAATCCATGGGGACTCTTTATTGCTGGTTGTTAGAACGTGTTATGATATTTATTTAGGGAGTAAGAATGTTGTGAATCAGACAACAGCGAAGGCATCGTTAATCCAGATGCTGGTGATTGTTTTCCGCCGAATGGAGGCTGACTCGTCGACCGTGCCAATTCAGCCGATTGTGGTGGCGGAACTGATGGAGCCTGCAGAAAAAGCAGATGCAGACGGGACAATGACGATGTTTGTGCAGGGTTTTATCACCAAAATAATGCAAGACATTGATGGGGTTTTGAATCCTGCTACGCCTAGAGCTGCTGCATCGAGCGGGGCCCATGATGGGGCATTCGAGACTACAACCTCTACCGTGGAGTCTACAAACCCAGCAGATTTATTGGATTCGACAGATAAGGACATGTTGGACGCAAAATATTGGGAGATTAGTATGTACAAGACGGCATTGGAGGGGCGAAAAGGGGAGTTGGTGGACGGGGAGGTGATGGAGAGGGATGATGATTTGGAAGTTCAGATTGGGAACAAGTTGAGGCGAGATGCCTTTTTAGTTTTCCGGGCATTGTGTAAGCTATCAATGAAGACACCACCCAAGGAAGCTTTGGCAGATCCACAGTTGATGAGGGGGAAGATTGTGGCATTGGAGTTACTCAAGATTTTGTTGGAGAATGCTGGGGCAATATTTAGGACTAGTGAAAGGTACGTGGTTCTAGCTGTTGGAAATACTTTTCTTGGCTAATATACCTGCTAATACATCCTACTTCTGTGACTGGTTATGTTTCTATTTATTAGGTGGGGAAATTTCAATCGTGTCTTCTAAATGGATAGGCTCAAAGGCAGTTCTATCAAATGAGAGAAATTTTTTCATAGACCATTATAYTAAGCAGAATAGAGGACTAACTAATATCAACATAAAAAAGCAGCATCTCTTGAAAATACTATTCCAGTCTTTTGTATTTCAGATAGTGCTTAAATAAATATCTAAATTTTGTTGGAAATGAGGCCATGCTGTCTTGTGAAAATTTTTGGGTTGTCGTGTGTTGTTAGTTGTTAGTCATGGGCTACCAACCATAGAATGAGTTTGGAGTCACTAGCATATTTAAGATGTTAGCAACTTCTAAAGTTGATATTCAAGCAACACATTTTGTGCATTGTAGGATCAGGGATTGGCATGGATGAACCGACCCTTTTCCTATCTAGGTTTTACCTGTTAATGAGAAAGGAGAGATATGCTCAACATATTTCATTCTAGTGTGTGTGGTTGTAAAACAACAAGATCATATTATTAATACTGACTGTTGTTTGATTCCATTGATGTAGTAACTGAATCTTAAGAGAAGATTAAATGAATTTCTACATATTTGTGGCTTTGTGCTACAAAAGAAGTTAGGCATGTCTTGTAGTTCTGTATTTTCCATAGCATTTCTCAATGACACTCGAGTTGCAAACGAAAGGAAATACGCTGTCCACTTGTTTGTCAGATATGTGCTTAAGTAATGGAGAAGTTCACAGATTAGTGGTTATATTGATCCGTTTTTTAACTTTTCTGATCCTTCTTTAATGTTATGTATATTTGATACATTATCTTCTGGAGCATTATGTTTCACCCATACATGCAAATAGAGTTTGCAATTAGTACTTTCAACCAATAGAGATGTGAAATTGTCCTGTTCTTACCTTTGGTGTTCTCATCAGCACTGAGGTCAATCCTAGTTGAATATTGTTGCTTATCAAGTTTTCCTTACTAATCTTGCTTGCTAATCCTGCTTTCTTTCACACCTTTTTGCCAAGTCCAAGTTCTTATTTTTGTATCTCTAATTCACTCTTATCCCTTCTTTTCACCATAAACAACAGATTTTTAGGTGCCATTAAGCAGTACCTGTGCCTGTCACTTTTGAAGAATAGTGCATCGACGCTTATGATTGTTTTCCAGCTTTCCTGCTCGATTTTTATCAGTCTGGTGTCAAGATTTAGAGCGGGCTTGAAGGCAGAGATTGGAGTATTTTTCCCCATGATAGTTCTCAGAGTGCTGGAAAATGTTGCTCAACCAAATTTTCAGCAAAAGATGATAGTGCTTCGGTTTCTTGATAAGCTTTGTATGGATTCACAAATTTTGGTGGACATATTCCTTAACTATGATTGTGATGTTAACTCTTCAAACATWTATGAAAGGTATGTTTGGATAGTAGGGGTAGTTCTTGTATTTGTTAAGACTTAGTTATTTGAGATGCTTCTAGGAATTATTACTTGGATGAAGAATTTATTAGTTCAACTGCTGTGTTTGATGCCACACTCGGATATTTGTTATCTTCAGTCATCTTTGACTTCAATCGTTAATCCTCATGTATGCATATTAATTCCTACAGAATGGTCAACGGCCTTCTTAAAACTGCTCAAGGTGTCCCACCTGGTGCTGCAACTACTTTGTTGCCACATCAAGATGCTACCATGAAGCTAGAAGCTATGAAATGCTTAGTTTCTATTTTGAAGTCAATGGGAGACTGGATGAACAAACAATTACGCATTCCAGATAGTGATTCCGCAAAGAAACTTGAATCATCTGAAAACAGTGCTGAACAAACAATGGTAAATGGAAATGATGATGAACCTGTTGAAGCTTCAGATTCTCATTCTGAAGCTTCCAGCGAAGTTTCTGATGCTTCAAATATTGAGCAGCGTCGTGCTTATAAGCTTGAGCTTCAGGTGAAYGATAAATATCTATAACCAAAATTGAGTCCAATTGTTTGTAGTTTCTCACATTTTGCATTCAACTGCACACTGAACCTTTCATAAGATTTATTGCAGGAAGGTATATCTCTCTTTAACCGTAAGCCAAAAAAAGGTATAGAATTCTTGGTAAAGGCAAATAAAGTAGGGAACTCAGCAGAAGAAATTGCAGCTTTCCTCAAAAATGCCTCTGGTTTGAATAAGACTTTAATTGGTGATTATCTGGGAGAAAGAGAAGAGCTATCTCTTAAAGTAATGCATGCATACGTGGATTCCTTTGACTTTCAAGGTCTGGAGTTTGATGAGGCAATCAGGGTCTTCCTACAAGGCTTTAGGTTACCTGGTGAGGCACAGAAGATTGATAGGATCATGGAAAAGTTTGCTCAACGGTACTGCAAATGTAATCCTACTGTTTTTATCAGTGCTGATACAGCCTATGTTCTTGCTTATTCGGTTATTCTGCTTAATACTGATGCTCATAACCCTATGGTTAAAAACAAGGTACCTTATTGATGAACTTGTTCCCTAGGTCATTCCTATGCTAATTTTATTTATTATCTTTTTGTAGCTAATATCTGTCACAAAATTATGCAGATGTCAGCCGATGATTTTATAAGAAACAACCGAGGGATAGATGACGGAAAGGATTTGCCGGAGGAGTACTTGAGATCATTGTATGAGCGAATATCGAGAAATGAGATCAAAATGAAGGAAGATGATTTATCTATCCAACAGAAGCAGTCTTTGAACCCAAACAGGATTTTGGGCTTAGACAGTATATTGAATATTGTGATCCGCAAGAGAGGTGAAGAAAATCATCTGGGGACCAGTGACGATCTTGTGAGACACATGCAAGAACAATTTAAAGAGAAAGCTCGAAAATCCGAGTAAGATCAAGTAGCTCAGTCTCTTGTGCATGCTGGATATGTCTCTTTACCTGCTAATTAATGCTGGTCCCATTGTTTTTCTTTATCGGGATCGCAAGAATTCCTTTTATCATTTCTTTTGCTTGGGTTGAGGTTGTTTTCATTTATCAACTTTGTATTTCCGGTTCCATAAAGACACATGGCGTATATTTTTAGTAAAACATAAAGGGGAAAAGGATACTAGTTTGATTTGAGGCTAATGGTATAAAAGTAAATTTTAAATTGCGCTTTGTTTATTGATTTTCAATCAMCAAGTAAATGATCTATAATTATAAGAATKAATAGAGCTTTATGAAGATGTATTTTACTATACTCTGAAGTTACTATTTCAACACCCCAGTTATGGAATTTTGCTTTTGAGAAAGGTACCGTAATGTTTGTAGCACTTTAATAGAAATCTTGGTTTTCTTCCCTAGTACATCTGGCAGTGCTTGTTGTATATGATATGAATTTAAAAGGTCATCCTAATCCAAATTAATGAATATGTACAAGAGTTAGATACACACTAGAATCCCAATCWTCATTGTTTTGAATATATTAGATCTTTTAAGATTCTAAATGAGCTTAGAATTTTATTGCCTTTGCAAGGAGTAAAAAGATACTGTTGATACAACCAATAACTTTTTTTCCTTTTTGTTTCTCAGATCATTTCTAGGTCAGTTTTATAGTTTATTGAAGCATTATAGCTCATCGGTTCTGTAGTAACTCAACGTCCAGTTATTATTGGTGATAGAGTTGATTCTTGTACATATTTGGGAAATTATCATTTGTCCTTCTACTCCCTTTTCCCCTGTCCTTTGGCTTGTTGAAGTGCAGATAAACTGAAGGCTTTAAATCCCATATCTTGTTTTTCCTTTCTCAGTTATTGAACTGTTTAGATGTTGTAGATGTTTAACTTGCATTGACATTTTGTAGGTCAGTTTATTATGCAGCAACCGATGTAGTCATCCTGAGATTCATGATTGAGGTTTGCTGGGCTCCGATGTTGGCTGCCTTCAGTGTTCCTCTGGACCAAAGTGATGATGAAGTTGTTATTGCACAGTGTTTGGAAGGCTTCCGATCTGCAATTCATGTCACTGCTGCAATGTCCATGAAAACTCATAGAGATGCTTTTGTAACATCACTGGCAAAATTCACTTCCCTTCATTCTCCTGCAGATATCAAACAGAAAAATATCGATGCCATCAAGGTAGCAACTTGTGATTCATTTGCATGATTCATATAATCAGCACTCTGGTTTTAGTGGTAGCTGTTTTGAGATTATGATCGGTTTTGATATCTGAAACTTTGACACCTAATGAAATTTCCGGACTAAATATACTGGCATAGTGACTTATTGTCAATATTGAGGATTTATTCTTGAAGCATATTCYGCTGTTTTGCATATCCAATTAACAGTTCCTTGGGGGGGGGGGGGGAAGTTACCATGTTGTTCCTTCTTGTTTGCAGTTTCATCTCAAATCGACATACAAGCTTTGTTATATATGTATATTTATGTGAGGGTTATTACTAATTTGAAGTACATTATGTCGTCTTCTTTTTTCTTCTGCATTTTGCATACATCATCTGGAGAACAGTTGAGATTGTAAAAAATGTTTCATACTATTTACTTGGTTTCTAACAAGTTATGTAATCGTTGAACTTTGAGAGGGCCAATATTTGTCTTTCTTATACAGGCAATAGTCACAATTGCAGATGAAGAGGGCAATTACTTGCAGGAGGCCTGGGAGCATATTTTGACCTGTGTTTCTCGATTTGAGCATTTGCATCTGTTGGGTGAGGGTGCTCCTCCAGATGCAACTTTCTTTGCACTTCCACAAAATGAATTTGACAAGTCAAAACAATCCAAATCAAACATTCTTCCTCTTCTTAAAAAGAAGGGACCTGGAAAGATTCAAAATGTAGCTGCATCTGTGAGAAGGGGTTCATATGATAGTGCTGGTATTGGTGGCAATGCTTCTGCAGGGATTACATCTGAACAGATGAGCAATTTGGTTTCTAATTTGAACATGTTGGAACAAGTTGGTGAGATGRGCCGCATATTCATTAGGAGCCAAAAACTGAACAGCGAGGCGATAGTTGATTTTGTTAAGGCTCTTTGCAAAGTGTCAATGGAAGAACTGCGATCTACCTCTGATCCACGAGTCTTCAGCCTTACAAAAATAGTTGAGATTGCGTAGGTTCCTTCTGTCCTAGCTATTCATATATAAATAACGTATTCATCTTACACCAATGTTTCTTTCTATTTCATCCTTGAGTAATTGTTTTCCCATTCCAGGCATTACAATATGAACCGTATCAGACTTGTTTGGTCAAAAATCTGGCATGTTCTCTCTGACTTCTTTGTGACAATTGGTTGTTCTGAAAACCTTTCTATTGCCATATTTGCTATGGACTCATTACGCCAATTATCAATGAAGTTTTTGGAGCGAGAAGAGTTGGCAAATTATAATTTTCAGAACGAGTTTATGAAACCATTTGTGATAGTGATGCGCAAGAGCAGTGCTGTTGAAATAAGAGAATTAATTATCAGATGTGTCTCTCAAATGGTTCTCTCTCGTGTTAACAATGTCAAGTCAGGATGGAAGAGCATGTTCATGGTACTGGGTCTGCAGTCTCTATCTTTGTGCTACATTATTGAATTTAGACAATATTTTGGTGTTGCACTTTTACTAATTAAATTTCTGTATTTGCGCTGAATATGTTTCTATAGTCATTTACTCTTTACAGTTATTTTAAGTATCTGAAACTTCCAGGTCTTCACTACTGCGGCTCAGGACGAGCGCAAAAATATTGTACTCTTGGCTTTTGAAATAATTGAGAAGATTGTGCGAGATTATTTCCCATATATCACTGAGACAGAGAGTACCACTTTCACAGACTGCGTGAATTGCCTAATAGCATTCACGAATAATAGATTCAACAAAGATATTAGTCTTAATGCCATTGGTTTTCTTCGATTCTGTGCAACGAAGCTCGCGGAAGGTGATTTAGGCTCGAGGAACAGGAACAAGGAAACTTCTGGAAAGATTTCCCCTTCTTCACCACAGAAAGCAAAAGATAAGAAGTATGATAATGGCGAGTTGACAGATGAGGAGGATCATCTCTATTTCTGGTTTCCATTGTTGGCTGGTAAGATAACTGTATATAAGAATTATTTTATGGTCTGTCTTCTGKTATTTTAGAAATTTAGTTGTTTTCATCTCAGAGAATGATTAGAACTTTCTCTCTTTCCAGGATTATCTGAACTTAGTTTTGATCCAAGGCCTGAAATCAGAAAGAGTGCCCTTCAAGTACTCTTTGACACTTTACGGAATTATGGCGACCATTTCTCACTACCGCTGTGGGAAAGGGTGTTCGAATCTGTCCTCTTTCCAATATTTGACTATGTTCGACATGCTATTGATCCTTCTGGCCACAGCTCAGAATTTGACGGTGAAAATGGTGAACTTGATCAAGATGCTTGGTTGTACGAGACATGTACACTTGCTCTGCAACTAGTTGTAGATCTTTTTGTTAAATTTTATAGCACAGTGAATCCACTTTTGAGGAAAGTCCTGTTGCTGTTGGTGAGTTTTATCAAGCGTCCCCACCAAAGCCTTGCTGGCATTGGTATCGCTGCATTTGTTCGTTTGATGAGCCATGCTGGGAATCTGTTCTCTGAAGACAAGTGGCACGAAGTTGTTTTATCTCTGAAAGAAGCTGCAAATGCAACATGTCCTGATTTCTCTTTTGTCTTCAATGAAGATGGTAGATTTTGGAACCATGAGGAAGATTTGAATAGACAGGCAGGTGGAGAAAGCAGCACATATGATGATGACATAGAGGACTTGAGGAGACACCGTCTGTATTCTGTTATTTCCGACGCAAAGTGTCGAGCGGCTGTTCAGCTTTTATTGATTCAGGTAGACTACTTTATTTTAGTACAGGTTGCAGTRACTTAATCGGTTCCTTTTACTAGTTATGACTTGCACATCTGAATTGCTTAGTGACAGATCCTTGGTATTTGATATCATGGTCAAACAGGCTTAGCTCTTATTCTCAATATAGTTCAGAAAGTAGCTTGTTTTAATCTATTACGCATATTACATATACTAGGAAGGCCTCTCTACTTTAATGCAAGGAGGTGAGTAAAGAGAAGATGGTGAAAATGGAAATGAAATATCAGGAAACTGTTAAAAATATTGCTAAGGACCCAATGGCTCCACTCTTGTTGCAAAACGTTCTAAATTTAGTATGCAACAGAGGGAAAATAGGTCTTGGCATATGTGTGGGCCTTCTAGTAGGTGTGTAATCTCGGAGTAGCTAACAACTGAGCAGTCTTATGTCTGGATTCTTTGGTGTACCCTAGTTCGAAGACGACATAGTTGTCCCAATTTGGATATGGGGGCGTTGTATGTTATTTGAATAATTGGTAAGGACTATATAATTGTATTCCTCTGGAAGAAATTTCACTTTTGTTCTAATATGTTGATTATACAATGTGGACAGTGAAATACTTGTGCGACTCTCTTTTCGGAACTTTGGACCTAAATTATTTTTTTCTTCATAATTTGCAGGCAGTCATGGAGATCTACATGATGTACAGATCCCAACTTTCAGTCAACAATACCATYACCCTCTTTGAGGGAATGCATGCTGTGGCATTTCATGCTCATAAGATAAATATTGATGCAACATTGCGTGCTAAACTACAAGAGCTTGCTTCCATGACTCAGATGCAGGATCCCCCGTTATTGCGCCTTGAGAATGAGTCTTATCAAATTTGCCTCACATTTTTGCAGAATCTTGCAGAGGATAGGCCTTCCAATTATGAAGAGGCCGACGTGGAGTCATACCTGGTCAAACTTTGCCACGAGGTGTTACAGTTCTACATTGAAACTGCACGTTCAGGGCAGACGTCTGAATCATCTGTTACTGGACAGGCCCATTGGTTAATTCCTTTAGGTTCTGGTAGACGGAGAGAATTAGCTGCACGCGCACCTCTTGTTGTTACTACTCTCCAAGCTATACGCTGTTTACAAGATCCATCATTTAAGAAGAACCTGCCCTTCTTTTTCCCCTTGCTATCAAGCTTAATAAGTTGTGAGCACGGATCAAATGATGTTCAGTTAGCCCTTAGTGACATGCTCAGCTCGTCTGTGGGTCCAGTTTTGCTTCGGTCATGCTGAAAACTCTTGAGTGGCCTCTCCACAAGAAGTTGGTTTKGGGGATGTATGATATCTTTGTTGAGTMCTGCAAAATTTTCCTCTTTTGATTACATTTTTCCCTTTAAAATGACTATTATGGAAATATAGTTTCAGGGTATGAAGAGTTAGAAGAGACTTTGCTGGCCAAGTGCTTTGAAACCTTGTAGTTTATTCAAGGGACTTGGTTCCACCCACAAATTATTAGGGTTTATTAGGAATTTCTATGTTGTATGTTTAGTTTTTTATTTTTTATCATTATGGGATTAAGAATGTTGTGTAAAAATATTCCATCTGGAATAGCATTCAAAGCTGTCTTTTCACTTTTTAAAATCCAAAACCTTTCTTCTAACAAAACAACTCAAAAAGATTAATTAATTTTAGTGATTACTTCGAGAGTTGTTTTGTTTGTTACTTGAAATATGTCATAATAGAGTTTTTTATTTTACGGTTATTTTTGTCAGTTTGGAATTTATTAAATACTTTGACGGTTGTTTTTTATTTTAAAAGTAATTTTTTGGATCGRAAGAAATAATTTTAAAAACACCCTTGTTCATCTTCATTTGCTTGTGCTAAATAAGCATGCCTTCAGTCTAAAATTGGATTATTGCCCTTCCAATCCCCAAAAACAAGTTGTMAGAAAAGAWATTATTGAACAACAGTCGCAGGGTTTGGTCAAACTGACTGTTTCTTCACTTGCGGAGCCCCCAAATATACACAGCGAACCATTCCAATATCTGCTGCCGGCAATCTCGCCAAAAACTCAAACCCCCCAAATCTCCTTTCCTCTAACGATCAAAAGTTCCCAATTATAAGAGTGCAGATCTGATTTATGCCCTTGCAAAGAAAGGAGAGCTTCTGATTCTGGGAGGTGGAATGGTGATGGGCTTTGTTTGGGAGCTCATTTCATATGAATACAATGTCGCTGAATTTCTAATCTGCTGGCGCACCCACAGGCAATTATCACATGCGCATAATCTACTACCATCACATCTTCTTTTATGCACTTAATCGTTTCCCTTTGTCGCTCTTCTCTTCTCGACTAATCATTTCAAATTGGCTCGAGCGAGTTTTGCAATCCTCCTCTTTCTTTCTCTCRCGTTGATGGATTCTCTGAAAACATGCTTAATCTCTTTGGGCACAATCTCCAGAAAGCTCAATTTCTTGAACAAATTTAGCAGCTGGAAGAGAAGGAAATCCAAGAAATTCGTTGTTTCAGATTTCAGCTGGTTGACTGCGTCTTTCCCTGCCATGGAAGTGTCCAAYCAGTTAAAACAAGTTTTCAAATTCATCGACACAAACGGTGATGGAAAAATTTCCCCACTGGAGCTTAGCGAAGTTCTCTTGAGCCTGGGACGCGAAAAATCATTGGCCACCAAAGACGCTGAAGGGATGGTCAGAGAAATGGATTGTGACGGAGATGGGTTGGTTGATTTAGATGAATTCATGAGCGTCATGGGCAGTTGTACTGCCAAAGAAGACGATCTTGCAGAAGCTTTTCTCATATTTGACACTGATAAAAATGGTTTTATCTCTGCTAAGGAGTTGCAGAGGGTTCTGATGAGCCTGGGATGGCAAAAGTGCAGTCTTAGAGATTGTAGACGCATGATTAAAGGGGTGGATAAGGATGGGGATGGATTTGTGAACTTTGAGGAATTCAAATCAATGATGAGTGCAGGTTACAGACCTTAACAAGCAGCGTAAGTTGTGTTAATTTCTCTACTCCTGATCAAATAATTTAGAGCTCAGTACAGAGCTCAGTAAGATGATTATGTTCTTGAATGAGCCTCTGATAACCGTAATTGTCCCTAGCCTTTGTAAATTCACTGAGCAGATTGTCTGCAAAAAGTAGTAAGCATTAGAWTGAATATTCGTACTCGGAATATCCTGTGCTCTCTCTCTCTCTCTGTKTTTCTTCCTAATCTCCTGGTGTGTGTCCGAGAAAGAAGAATCATACCTACCCGTGGCTACATCTCTACTAGTAGAAAATAGAAAAACAACCTGCAAATGAACTCTTCTATACTTGTTGAGCTTTCTCTAGTTGATGAATTTAATTGGTATGCTCTTGAAGAAAGAACACTAAACATAGGCTGCCATTCTTTATCTCCATATATTTGTTTTATAATTATATTTTGGAAGATAAAAGAAGATTTAATATGCATATCCTTAAAGAAGTATAGTTGAGGCAGTTGGAAATCCGGCTTCCAGAACCTTATGGTGGTCTGGACCAGACTTTTTAATTAGTCACGCCTCTTCTCTCTTGCATGTATCTTCTATTTAGACTCAGTCCTGGCCTGGCTTGTTTGTTAATACTCTTTTTAAATAATTAAATTCAACCGTTTGAAACATTTTCTCTCTTATTCGAACATCATATTGAAATCATTTCGTATCAGATATTTCTTCGGGTAAAGCAAAAATTTAGACGTAACTTCAAAAAATCTGAGGAGATATTGAATCTTCTTTTCTTATATGGTTGGAAACAAATATTTTTAAAAAAATTATTTAAAAAAATACTCGGGTTATTTTTYAAAATAGCTTCTTTTAGATTTTATAGCTAAAACTAAAGGTGAAATATAATAAAAAATTCAAATAAAACGTTTGATTTAAAAATGCATGAGGTGTTCAAGGAGTCTCAAATACGAAAGACTTATTTTAGCATAYATTACATTCAAATCGATCTCAAGTTATGAAAGAATGTAATAATTATAATTAACACAAAGGTTTCAAACAAAAACAAAGATCTAACCTCAATTTCAATAGAAAAGAGTCAGCCCTCAAGCGATAAACGAGATCTGAAAAATAGAATAAACTTATGAGACTCCGACGAGGACCTGGCAACGAAAGCTCAGTAGAAACGGGACGGAGGATATCCCATCTCGTTAATCTTTCAATCAATGCCCGCTTGCTTGCTTAGAACCTGTCATCCTCCTAAAGATAGCCAAAACTAAGATAATTTACTATTTGCTTGTCAAAGGATTTCCAATGGTTATCCCTAGGTGCTAAGGTTCGTCGGAGCCTGTGAAAAAGGAGAACTCCCTATCTACTGGTTCCGGAGATTTTGGTCCGTACCTCGCTGAAATGCGAAGATTCCATAGAAGATGCATCATATACACATTCCTTCAACCTCGAAGCAAGCATTAGTCGTTCATCCTCTATTTGAATGTGTAAGTGTCGAGATATCCGGGCTGTTAAGCCAAGGACTTCCCCTAGTTTCGGAACCACCCATTCAAGAGTTTTTCTTTGATCTCTTGCAAACCCAGCCCCTAGCCCGTAGACGAAAGCTGCAAGGATTTGTTTTTACTATCTAGGATAGGCTTTCCTTTCTGTTGGATCACACATTACATCCAAATTAATCCTCACTTACGTCGAGTTAGCCCTTTACCGGAATGAGATCGAACCTCTTTTTTAAGGATTGAAAGCTCCGAACCATTCGTACAAAATAAATTTGGTTAGAACCTTAATTTATTGGCGAGAATATTTGGTGTTTAGGCAATTTGGGTTTGATGCAGTGAATACTAGTGTCATGATTCATATGGAGAAGGAATGTCTTGCTGGTATYGGCTTGGCTTGGCTAGTCTATAACTCTTTTGAAAGAGGTGTATCAAGAAAAAAAAAAAATGAAAGAAATAAATTTTCTATAGATGTGACTGTACACAAATAATTAAAAGACAAGAAAAATAATGAGAAATATATAATTTATTGATATTTGAGGGAGTATATTACGACCTTTGAAAATTCTAAACAAAAAGAATGTCTTTCCATTTTTCTTTTATCTGCACCAGTAAAAAAATACGTTTTTTCAATATATATATATATATATGAAGAAGGAAAGTTTAAATCTTTTTTGATAACATATTTACCTCACAGGTCGAAGGTTTATTTGCATCAATGAGAAAATATATTCTTCAACACATATAAAGAAGGGAATCTTGAATTTTCTGCGACGAACGATCTAACAATGAGAAAATACATGCTTCAATATATATGAAGAAAGAAATTTAGAATCTTCTTCGATAAACGATCCAACACAAATTAAAGTCTTAAGTAGATTTCTAGATTATCGTAAATTAGAACTATATTAAAAGAAAAGGATGTTCGTGAATGACCGGCCGATGGTCATATGCATTTACACTTTGGTTTCTCCTGCAAAGAAGACGKCAAGAAGATAAGTTATTCCCTCCGGCAACGAGGATATTATCGCGGCTGAAGATTTTTCATAATAATATAAATTTATATGCTTATTGTTAATTAAAATGAATGAAGAGAAAAAAWGATAGAAAGAAARAAAACCTAGTGGTCTTGTGAACCATWCACATGGTCCGATTCTTTATGAACGGCCCAAAGCCTTCAGGATCCGTTATGACATTGCTTAATGGACCAAAGCCCAAGTTCACAATGARTAAAAATTTTCAAAGAAAAAGAATTAGTTGCTGTCTGGTTCAGCTCATTATTCTTTTTTCTTTAATAATGTCAGAAAATAAAAAATAAAAAACGAAAAAAGAATTGATGTCCCCTCTTTCGAGTCATCCTGTATGTCTTGTTACTTTTTAGGACATACCTTATTGTTAATACTAGTAATTCTGTAGGAAAAGAAGTACAATCCCACCCATCAAAGTTGGGCTTTGCAGTTTTAATTATGGGCAAAAAACATTAATTAGGTCAATCGTTATCTTAACATGTCGGGATCTACAAGCTTTCCTATCATTTTTTTTCCTTATTTTATTTCATTTTAATTTTCTGAACCGTACGGACAATGTAATCTGCAATCCCGATATTTTTATGTTTATTTATTTATTTTATTTTATTTTTATATAAATGCAACCAAAACATACTTGCCAATCAAGATAACTTTTTGGATGATCTTATAATATATATAGCATTGAGTTTCCCACTAATTTATATAATAYATAGAACAAATATATCCATCTAAGTAGCTCGAAATTTTTTTTTTCCTTTTATTGAGATTCGATATTTTTATAACAGTGAAAATAATTCATATTTGATTCGAATTACGTTCATATGGTCTGATTCTTACTCAACGAAAAGTTTAACCTAAATCTCTTTCAAAATGATAGCGTCACAAACAAGAATCAAATTGCAAAATCTCATTTTATCTTAACCCCGCTTATCATAGTCTGCTTTAATGGATTACTTGCCTGTACTTGTTTTATTTCTTGACTATCTATATGAGTTTAAAAGTCAATATTTTCTGCAAAATCCTTATTATTATAGCAATGGTCACGTTGGAAGCAATCATTTTCCTTTCTCTTTTCCCTAATTAAACTATTGAGTTAATGATTTTCTTCGAATCCCATCAAATCATCATGTCCCTCAACTTTTACAGGAACATATTTCTTGCTTCTCTTGCATTAAGTTAAAGAATGTTGAGAAGATTCCTTAAAATAGTTAGCATGGAAAAAGGTGTTATAATATTACACTCTGTTATAGCTATGGTAAGCTTTCAATCCTGTCAAGATGTTTTCTATATATAGCAGTACAAATATTGCAATCAAGATARTTAAGGTGTAAGAATGTTTTTTTCTTATAACAATCCTCGGAAGAATATACTTCATATCTTCTTCTTTAGCATGCCTAGAACAGCAAGTCACTGCTGTTCATGATGTCGAAATGCCCTAGAGATATACTTATTTCTCAAACTTCAACATTATTATACTGATAGCAGTGGTCATGAGTTTTGCTCGATGATGATCACTTTTAAGGTTTGTTTCATGATTACTTTGTCTTATTGATGTTTTACAAAAGTTGAGAAAAAAGAAAACAGCTTAATTAGGGCTTGAGTAGAACAGGCATGTSCTGGTCGGGTTTGATTTCTCTGCTCGGCTTAAAGTTAACATTTCCAAATGATTATCATGAAGATCTAGTTTGTAGTTGGAGGGCCCAAACCATGCATCATGATTAGTTAAATTTTGTTTCTTGATAAGATTTCAAGTTCCAAAGGAGCATGAAACATGCTGCTGTTKCATGAAAATTCACTCAACAAAAATGCTTTATATATGGAAAGATGAAAGTGACTCATGAAAATACTTAAACATGTATATGTGCACTGTGTTAACGSCTCTTAGTTGGAGGCTTTTACATGAAACTCGGCATCAATTGATGGATCTGCGAAAGGAACCGTTGACATAATGCAAGCCAATGGCCCTAATGAGAACTGAGAAAGAGGGTGGCTGAGCTTGCAGGTGGACGGATGACAAGAACGATTCCATAACGATCAACATCCATCACGTGGATACCTCAATTTGGTCGGCTGTTTTAGCTCTAAAAAATTGTCATGGCAGATGCAATTTGCATTAATTAAACCCTAGTTGAGACTAGTGATTGGTCTTCCACGGCTCCAGTACAAGATGGGGTTCAATCTCCAAGCCACTTCGAAACATAAGTGGCTCCAAAAAAGTCAGAACATGCAACATTTTTGATAGATTCGAAGCCCGTGTATATGTGCTCTTCACATGAGTGAAAGTCGCAAGTATTAATACTGTTGTGTTGTTCTTTCTTTCTTCCTTCTTTGCTCCAGTGGTCCATCACCATCTCCTCCGGAGATGAGCTTGCAGCTGGCTTAAACAATTTGTTTTATTCAACAAGGTAATGGGTTGCTCATTAATTTAATAGCAGAAAGGAGCCGATTAAGATAAGCATTAACATTACAATATATATTTGTTGCACTAAAACCAGAGTTGCAACACTTTTCCATGCTCTGAACCACATTTTCCTTCTATCCAAAGGGAAGACTATGTCTTCCTTGAAAACCCAACTTCTTTTGTCCAAAAGATTCAACACATGGCCATCTTTGCAAAGTGTTCGCCTTAGCTATGTATAGCTCATTAACTCTATTCTCTCGTAGAAATAACATTTGGACAGAAATAATTTGCTGCAATTTGCTAAATTGACTTCGATGGGTCTATTTACTATAGCACTGGTTCGTTGTGTTGAATGAAACCAAAGATACAATCTTCTCTAGTAAATGGCCGGACAACATCTGTGACCTTCGTAGAGAACAAATTRCTTTAAGTTCTCTGCTGGAGAGAATGGTTGCTTGAATGATGTCCTGAAGATGAGATAGTTTGGTGCTTTCATATATGTACAGATAAGAACGTTTATAGTTTCTGTTTTTCTTTTTACTGTTTGYGGGGTGTGGAGGAGGGACAAGAATCCGTTGACTGCCCTGGAAAACGATAGTTTGTTGTATTACTGTTAGAATGCAGAGCATAGACTCAGTACACCAACAGACAGAGCCAGGGAGAGAGGCTGAGGGCAGCTGCGGGATGGATCAATATTGTTAACATGGAGAACCAGAATATGAGGGCTGGTCCCCCCCTTTCAAGCTTAGATCCACTTTGTTCAATCAATTCACTATCATATTCCTTCAAGAATTTTGTTATTAAGCACACTTCAGATGTTATGCTAGAAGTAAATACTGCCACAACATTTGGCATCGATAACCTTGTGAAGGGATGCCCTTACCTTTTGTTAAATTCATCCATTTTATCATATTATCCAGTGATCAAAAAAAGTAATTTTTAATTTGATAAATGATTCRTAACTTGGACCAATTGTGCRCAAAGGAATCGTAAAGTGATCAAGTATTACTTTGATTACATTGAAATAACATATGATTGTCTTTGARTAATCRAATTTAGATTGATAGTGTATCGATTAAATTATTATGTGATCGTTTTTAGAGATACAAGTGTACAATTTATRCAAATATAAAACAAGATGATAAATTCAACTTTTGCAAATGGAGCTCAATCTCTTTTAGGATTGAAATTTGATAGTGCTCAAGCCGGCAAATGCATGTTTGAATGAGATCAATAAGTTAAAATTCATCTCTTATATATCGTCTTAGGCAAGAGGCAAATCAAGATTAGTGYTCTATAAATAATGTTTTAGTACTAAATGAGCTAGCTAACACCGTACAAGGTCTGTTTGCCACGGTGTTACGGCCTGTTGCATGCACAAAAAGTAAGTCAATTCTGGCTATACATTTGAATCCATTATTCCAGTAGTTCAAGAAACTTCTGAAAGCTGCAAACHTTTAAAGGGTGACAAGTGCCAAGAATGATGAGAGATAGTAATACGCTGGGCGTTCGGTGGTGAGTGCAAGTGCGTCTRGACGCGGGGAAACAGTAAACCCTGGAAAAGGAAACAATCGAGATTTGAGAAGCAAGCAAGAAAACAAGGTGGTGCAAAGTTAGAAGCAGACGGCCGCTCGTGGCTGTGCATTTTGTGTCAGCTGTCAGCGCAGCCCACGCCACTTCTCATTCATGCCCACTCTCTCTGGTCTCCGGTTTCTCTTCACGCCAGTCACTCCCTCCCAGCTTTGACTGAAKTCGTCAAACCTTGTCATCACCCTCAAAGAGTCACGCAGATTAGAGGAAGAACAGTCAAGATCATGAGTTGCCAATAATGCTTCTGTCTCTTGGATTATGGACTTTGGATTCTTCATTATTCCGGGCTTCTTCTTGTCCCACACCCACCAAATACATTTAACTCGCTGTACGAGTGTATTTCTTATATATCGGTCACCAGATAATATTAAGACAATAGATAATTAGGAGTAGCCAATATATATTATATAAGAAATCTCATAATAAGATATTTGAGAAATTTCATTAAAATTAAAGGYGATTATTATAAGAGAATTTCTTTCKAGGATAGGGAGAAAAATCACATAAGAAACCCCAAAAGTTTTACTAAGATTAGAGGTGAGTACGATACAAGAGAAACAAACTCAAAATACTTGCCTGAGTCTTATACCCCAACCACAATCCCTCGCGAGACATTATATAGAATAGATGATGTTAGTCTAATCAGTTAGGAACAAGAAACCCTAATCTCTATTGARCGAATCACTTTGCTACCATAATTAACCTCCATTTTTCTTCTCATAAATTAAGTTTCATGAGATGTTGCACCTTGAACTTTTTGAGTTGGGGTAAAGAATACGTGTATCCATTGGAAATAGAAAACGGAACAATGGAATATCTATGGAATTGTAACATCCGAGGGTCATTTTGCCAATCCTCGACCTAAAATTATGCAGTCACAAGGATGAAATAGGCTTTCGAATATAGGGATTCTCATAAGTTTGGGAAAGGATCAGATATGGGTTCGTACTGAATAAATTATTACACACACATTTAATAGTTTTAAGAAATATTAGGTTATAAACCTTCGGCGGAATGAGTCACCGGAAACCATGGACATCATTGAGGATTGAATTTTGCAGGAACTCAGCCGTTTTGAGTATATATAATGCCTTGCCATGATGTGATAGGGATGCATGAATTTTGGGTACTGAAAAGCTCACAGTCATTTATGATGTAAGAATGAGTACATCATCACCACCTCCATCGCATCACTTGGGTTTCAAGCCTCTCATTGAGTTGGGGGATCTTTCTTCCCCACCCAAATCAAACTTGAAGAAGAAGCATCGACAGAGCCATAGCTGACACAAAGCATATATTAGGAGGGTCGAGGAAAAAGAAAGAAACCGTAACTTCACCGGCCATCGCATATTCCGTCGTCCTCGAATTGCGTACTAATTATGGGTTAAGGCTGCACGTTGCCGGATTATGCTGCTTCTCTCGGTGCGTGACAGGGTAATGTTCCTCTAGTTATACATTCATTTATTTCCCGGAGAAAGAAATTTTCTTTTAATTTTTGTGGAGAATTTAAATGATGAAATTCTAAAATAAAGCAATCATATGCATGCATTAATCAACGATTGTTCTTCTGTAAAAAGTACAGTATGATTTTGGTGCAAATTGGGCATGGTATATGGAAGAAGAGAAGAGGCTCCAAATACAAAAGGGATGCAGATGTGGGTCATGGGAAATTGTAAAAATGGGGTCGGCAATGGTCAGACCCGTGTCTTCAGGGCGAACYCGTCCTCCTCATTCATCCCTCTTCGTCGTTTGTCTTCTTCCCCCACCTTGATTGCATTAATAAACAAGTACACATGGTAAGGGAGGGCCACCCCTTCTCGTCATCTCCCTCTTATGATCTCAACCCTTCGCGAATTGCGGAGGAAATGCTGTAACGCTCTTCCTCACCCCCTAGAGAAACCACCGCTGCCCGCCGCCACCAAAACCACATCGAGGCTATAGTACTCTTATGATCATCTTGTCTTGTATGAAAGATCAAGGAATGAGAAATCAAGAACTAGGTATAGTTCATACGGTTTTTGACCAAGAATCGAACGCAGATGAAAACAAAGGCCTTGTACCGCATTGAGTTAAGATTAACATACATAAAACTTTGCACATTTCAGAATCAGAAACTTCTCGGCCTTTGCCCTTAATTTATCTACKTAGTTATCTATAATCTTCATGAGAATTAGAAGCATGAATACATGAAAGAGAACAAATGAATACTGAGAAGAGGAGAGAAAGGAGGAGACGGGCAGCGGCAGAGTAAATATATAATGGGACAAAAGATGATGGATTATATACTCATTCGAGGAGTTTATCCCCTTCCTCGTAGAGCTGTGGTTTTGGATTGATTATTAGGAATGAGAAGGGGGCGAGAGAACGTGGGGTGTTGGGGGCCCGTGAGGGAGGGACAAAGGAGAGAGAGGAGGGCCCATCTCACCGCCCATGCGCGATGCGCACGCTGTCATACACTCTACCAAAACTCAAACCATTATCGATCCAATCTCCCTCTCCCTCTCCTTCGACTTCTACTAGTACTGTTGATGAGGGCAAACTTGACCTAACCCTAACCCAAACCCGGAGCTCCTAAACAAACACTCAGCTATATCCCAACCATATTAAAGAATCAACTTCCCCAAACCACCATTCTTCTCTCTCACTCTATTCAGTAACTCGTATCTCTCTTACTTTCACCAACATGAAACTATGAAAAAGTATATCTAAATTACAAGGATACATGGTTATCACATGAAATTGGAGAGTGATAAGATGGTTGATTCAGCTCTTTCAGCTGGAAATTTGGTGGCTGATGCTACAACAAGGTCCTTCCAGCTCTTTTCAGGTGAAGGTTAGTAGCGTTCGAGTTCATCCAGAACCCCAGCAAAATATACCCGAGTTCAACCTCAGAAAGATAGCAAGACTCTCTACTTTTGTACAGATTTTCTGCGTCAACTCTGAAGTAGATCATCTTTCTCAACTAATTTAGCCAAAAGATGGATCAACTCACAGCTCACGGCCGTTCTCTTCCACCGCCTTTTCACACCAGGGATCTTCAGCTACATCACCATCCTCATCAGTTTCAACACCACCACCAGCAACAGAAGGCTGAGGATGAGCAAAGCGGAAATAGCACGCCCAATCGTAGCCACAAACGGGATCGGGAGGATAGTTATACTATTCCTACTACTATTGCTGCCACTAACACCGTCACAGTAACACACACTTCTCAAGGAAGTGAGGACAAGGACCTAGCTGCAGGAGAAGAAGAAGGCCGAAGAAGACCCAGAGGGCGACCTGCCGGTTCCAAAAACAAGCCAAAACCCCCTATCATAATCACTCGTGATAGTGCAAATGCTCTTCGTTCCCATGTCATGGAAATTGCAAATGGTTGTGATATTCAAGAAAGCATAACCAATTTTGCATCAAGACGGCAAAGAGGAGTTTGCATTTTGAGTGGCAGCGGCACAGTTACGAATGTTACTCTAAGGCAGCCAACTGCACCTGGTGCAGTTGTGACCTTACATGGAAGATTCGAAATTCTCTCCCTTTCTGGTTCATTTTTACCTCCTCCAGCCCCTCCTGCTGCATCAGGATTGACCATATACTTGGCCGGAGGTCAAGGTCAAGTGGTTGGTGGAAGTGTTGTCGGGCCCCTACTCGCTGCTGGTCCGGTGGTGGTTATGGCAGCATCCTTCGGTAATGCAGCATATGAAAGGCTTCCTCTAGAGGATGAGGAAACACCAGTTCCTGTACCAGGAAATGGACCTCTGGGGTCACCTGGAATCGTTGGACAACAACAGCAGCAACAACAACCACAACAACAATCGCAGCAGCTTCTGCCGGATCCTAACCCCTCTCTTTTTCACGGGTTACCTCAAAATCTCCTGAATTCATGCCAATTGCCAGCTGAGGCTTACTGGGGAACGGGTCGCCCTCCATTTTAACATAAGTTCAACCGGGATAACTATATACTCCTACTTGATTTGACCATCCAATCATTTTGCATTCTTCTTCTTTTATGAGTAGTTGCGTTTATTGTATTAATCCGATTGTTAGCCTGCTTTTTTTTTTTTTTTGAAGAGGGATGTACAAATCATGAATTCTTTGTTTCGTATCTTAACTAGAATAGTTGTTTAAAAGTGTTGCTTCCTTCTGTGCTAGGAATAAGAGGAGAACTTCAAAATATCTCTTTTTCAAGTTGCAGTTCTGGTAACTTGTCTGATAATTATTCATTCACTTCCTGCAAAAGAAAAAAAGGCATCAGGTTTTAGGTTTTCAATTTTTTCTTTTTCCTTGTGGTTGTTTGTGCAAGTTTCCTATTCTATCTAGTGGCTCATCCCTACTCATACCAACCCACAAAAACCTCCTTAAACTGCACGTTTAAGGAAGCCCGACACACACACACAGTGCTCTTGCTGGTTTATCCATTTTAAGTTATGCACTATGTAATTTGAACTTCTATAGTCTCCAGCAGACAGGCATATATAAGTATTGCTCTTATTAGCATTGCGATTAGTAGTTTAAAAGTACAGTTGGGGCAGCACTAGAAAAAGAATGTGGTAGTTGCTGTCAGGTTTCTCTGAGAAGTACTTAAAATTTCATTTAAGCTGGTGCCTGGTGACGCTTTCAAGGGAATAAGGATATGGCGACATCTTCTTCCTTAGTGTAAATGCCAATACAGAGGTATGGGCTTAATGTTCAGTTTCTTGGTTTCTTTTAGTGACTGTTTTGGCCTTTTAGGGTTTATACTCTGCAAAGATATATGCATTGGGCACTGGGTTACACGTGCGGTGCTCTGAACTTAGCTCCTTCTCGAGGCAACTGACACTTTGAATTCAGAACACCAAGCAGTATAAGCAACAGAAATCGGGCGGGCGTTAAAGACTTAAAGCTCCCATTCCCCACCTCCATCGCTACTCTCTCTCTCTCTCTCTCTCTGTGCCTCTGCATGCGTGTGTTTGAGTAAAGATGCAGTAAATGGTCGGAAAGAACATAGAGGTAAGGTGATCAGTAATGCCAATAAGTTTTTCTACATTCATGTATGAGCGGCACTTAGAACCTTATTGTGGGTCTGGTTCACTGCACTCAAAATTTCATCTCCTGCATGATAGTTTATTATAATTTAGATCTCTTTTGGTTCTTTTCTTGGCATTGGACATCCTTACAATTAGCTAAACAWGTTTCAGTTTTCTTGCTTTGGTTTGTTAAACCATCTTCCATGTCCTCGTTCTAGATCCATCTTCTTCTTGCTGCTTTGTTTCTTTSTTAATAGCCTTAATTTTCCGCCAAAATTTGTAAAACATGCATTTGTTGTGCTCTCTCTCTCACCAGCAGGTCGTGATTCATCTCTTGATTCTTGAAGAGGTACATTGTGCTCGTATACAATTTCTAACTTTGCTGGTTTTTCATTTTCTTTTGTTAATTACGACAAATTTCTTTCACAATTTGAGGTACAAAAAAGTCGATCGACTAATTAATGCTTAGTTCGTACTTAGTGATAATAAAGCCTAAATGTACCATGAGTCATGATGGTGACTGGTGACCACCATTTGATTCCAAGAACTTCATCAAGTGACAGATAAGATATAACCTTTATCTTCTGCTTTGTTTAAAGAAGTTGAGAGGGAAATGATGCTTAATGCTTAATGAGGCACCTTTCTTCTCCTCCCACAGTTTTCCTTTGATTTGCCTTGAGAGTCTTTTAAAGCCTCTTGTTCCTCATTCCTTGGAAAATAGGCGCCACCAAGTAAATATTTTAATGCAGTGTGGAGACTCTTCACTTCTGGCTTGGGTTACTATATGTGCTCTTTGCCGTTTATTCCTTTTGTTGCCCGATTCTTGGTTCCCCATGAACGGCTTAACTATAGTATGCCTAATTTCATAAAGTAATGTTCTTTTATTTCTGGGTTCCTTTCGACACTCATAGTGTAATGGGATAAAGGATGGTATTATCATAAAACTAAGATATTAGCTACCAGTAAATTTTTGACAAATGTAAGCCAGAAAACAAACAATTACTTTTTGGGAACCCTGGAAATTAAGTCAGGAAAGGAGTAATAATTACATTTTTTCAAGTCTAACCCTAAAAATTGAGGGGAAAGAAAAAAGAATTAAAGGCTATATTACTACTTTGCTAATTGCACAATCCAATTGAGTTTGCTGTTCATAGCATGACAGTGAGACAAGACGAAGCAGAGATATTTACAGGGTGAGAGGAAAATCAGAGAATCCGTTAAAATATCTRTCTAGTCTAGAAATTCTTGCTTTTGGATTTTGGGCTCCAAGGTTAACTGTAGGGCAAGAGTCAAAATGTGAGATTTTCSAGAAATAAGAATAGCAGACTCCAAGAGCACAAAGACAAACTCCATTGTCATATTCGAAGAAGATTCTGGACTCGTATCCATTTTATGGTTAACAAAAAAGAGAAAGCCCACGTCTTTTATATAGTAAGAGAGATTCTGATCTTTGTTACCCATAAAATAGTACTCACAACTAGCTAGCTATCAAGATGCTGGAGCCTGCAAACTACTTCGCTTTTATCAAAGAAGTAACAGAATAAGTTTCTTSGGTTTATTTGAAATATAGAATTCAATAATAGGAACGTTCCTAGAACTTACAAGCACTGATATTTGACGCTTCAGCAAAGGCATTCCAGCTGATGAACGGAGACGGCTTCTAAAAACAGAAAAAAGGAACCAAATTGTGGAATGGAAAAGTTAGGACAAAGAACTGAATGAACAAAAATTGATCCTTTGGGTACAAGTAACTACCTAATAATTTTGTATGTATGGAAAGCTTCTTCAAGTATGAGACAAGAAGAATAGTAATGATTTCATTGATTTGTTTGTAACAAGTTTTGTCCATAAATTCAATAAGCAATATAGACGCCTAGTCAACCGCTACGGGTGGCTCTAAGCCCCAGCCAAAAAAGAGAAATACAAGCAGCAGCTGACTGATAYATGATCACAGCGATTATGGAGCCTAGCAGGAACCTTCTTTTTTCTTTTTCAGGTGATAAATTTCCTAACTTATGTTACCAGCTTGACAGCGATCAGGGTGGACCGAAAAGATGAAATGTCGCACACAAACCTCAGTAGAGGAAAAATTGGATTGCACTATTTGAGAAACCAAGGAATGTAGCTACACTTCTATCCTTAGACGCCRCAATTCAGCCTGGAAGGTTGGACTTGAAGTCAAGGTCCGACAAGCAAGAGCCCTTATGTCGTCACGAGAGCAGTCACGTGAGATACGTACAAGCTCCCAAAGGGCTCCTCCACTGATCAAGTCTTTTGCATTCACCTCTGGAACAACATAAAAGGGGATCACTTGCAAACATTCTTCAAGGGAAAATAYCAAATTTCTACAAAAAGAAAATTCAATCAAATTTTGAGACGAGCACTCAGATATACGATCCCGTTACCATGTTGAGCCAAATGACAAAGTGCAAGTTCAACATGACGTCTAATCAGCGATGCTTCATTGTTAGCATTTTGCACAATCCATGGTAGCGCACCATCATCAATCAAAAGTGATCGTCCATGTTTTGTACCTAAAAACATGATAGCGGCTCCATGAGAACCAAAGAAACATAGTTGAGCCTACTTTCTCAGTGCAAACTGCTCACAATACAATGTATGGAATACTGGATATCATTTTTATTTCTGCCATTGGAACTACATCTATAATTTCTCTACAGKACCTGGTCCACTTGAGAACTTTCTTGACTATTTCAATGTTTAACAGACACTCACCCTGAGTTGCAGCTCTAGACTCACATTTTGCAAAATTTGCAATACCACGTGCAACTTGGGACAGAACATCTGGATGGCGACATCTCACCATTCCCAGCAAKGCTTTTATTCCGCCTTCAGACCTCAGTCTTGTTTGTAGTTTWTCTGGACAAAGCAGAGATGAGATTTTTTTTATTTAAAAAAAAAAAAGAAGAAAAAAAAAACAGATTGGGATACCAGACAGCACTAGTCACAAACCAATATAGACAGGAATCTATCAAAATGGTGAACCTCTAGAATTGTATAGTTGCATTTGCCAAAACTTCTGAAGCTAAATTAACTGAAAAAGAGGTCTGACTAAATTGATAAAACTGATCTAAGACGTGTATAATCCAAAGTTTCAACTAAGAATTAAGATAGTTTGAACTATGACTTTCATATGAAATGAGTGCTGATCCAGTGCAGAAGATAACAGAGCCATATATCAACGCAAGCATGTTGCAAATATCATAAATTAGAAAAAGATCCGTAAAAGAATTTAATGCCAAAAGGTTCAAGAAGAAACATTGTTGATAGAAATATGCACAGATTTCAGAAGGGGCAAGCAAGTATTACAGATTTTTTTTATTTCTCGATTTTTGAGCTTTTATTGATGAAAGAACAAAGAAGCAAAACATATTGATTCAACAAAAGGCCATTTTCTGATGTATTGGTTTACTAGAGATATTAATTTCTGAAAACTAGATATATATTACAGAAGCAAATGGACTACCATTGCCACAAAGATTTGCTATAGCTCCAGCCACCATTCGTAGAGTTTGAGGATCCTCCGCATCATCTGCTGTCATGGCTAGAAGACAAATTCCACCTTGTGCCATTATGAGTTCCTGATTGGATTCTGAACATTCAGCAGAGTAAACATTTGTCACTAACGTCAAAAATGATTAACAAAAAGTAGAAAAACAAAAAGGGCGCAGGTACAGAATTATGCAAAAGAGAGGAGCTTCCCAAGCACCCCAATCCTTTGGGGGGTTTGAAAATTAAGACTCACCATTCATTGCCAGATTGGCAATTGCACCAGCTGCTATCCTGCGGATGGTTTCATCTTCATAGCTCCTAAGTAGCATCAGCAATGAAGAGAGACCACCAGCTTCTACTATTTTTTCCTGATTTGCTTCTGCAGGGTGAATACATSAGCTCTTGTTACAAATATTTCAAACAMAWCTTAAAGAGATTCCTTATCTACACAATTATATTGTCTGAAACACTGGTTAAGATGTTCAAAATACATGGATCAACACATTTTTACAAAATTAGCAATTGACTATTACAAACTTGTCAAAGTAGAGATAATCTGCCTATTTTCTCCAATTGCTCTGTGGACACTTTGATGTGATTCATGACCATACCAAAGAGACAGGATCTGAATTCCACTATTTAAAACTCAAGGAATTCAACACTGGGGATAATACTCATGCAGAAAAGAATAGAGAAACATTATATCAAAGTGAATTTTCTAGAGAAGAGAAAGTAGCAAATGCAAGTTGCACTTTTAACCTTCAGCTGCTAGGTTCGCCACCACTTTCACGGCATGTATTCGGACATTTGGATCATCTGACTCTAGCAATGACAATATCTTGTGCAATCCAACTGAAATTTGGTAGAAAGACAGTTACAAGATAATATAGCAGCTTTGGACTTGAAATGAGAAGAACAYGAGAAACATTCAAAGTACCTTGTTCGTGGAGATTGCCAATAGATGRTCTCTGTCCATTGAGTCCATCCTTAGATTGTAAATGTCTGAGTGAAGGAAGAGAATCGAGACCAACAGAGCCATTCCCAGCTCTACCTCTATCAAGACAGCTTCTAGTCTACCAATCCAATAAAAACAAAAATGATGGTAAATTTTACTACCAATATRTGTACCCATAATAGGAGTTCCAGAATAAGGAAAAGAAAATAAAAAGTTTCAAGTACATACAATAATACATACAATAGAAGAACTACTCATTAACTCCTCCCCTTTTAATCACACAAGGACACAAAGTCCTATCCAAACTTAATATCCAGAAAGTTCATTTTGGTTGAGGGGAGTATACAACTTAACCGGAAAGAGTAATACCAAGAAGGAGAAATCGAAGCAAAAGAACTGTTGGCTGCAAAAAGTTTAAAAACTAAAAAARGATGGCTTCCTTATTGACAGTATGCATAATCAGAAACTCTAGATGCTAAACATTATAAACAGGTTAAGCCTCTGAGATACTTACTTGGTCAGCTTCCAAAGTCAGTTGCAACAATTGACTTCGTAGAATTGTCACTTCTTCCTCAAGTTTCTTTTTCTGCTGACTCTCCTCTTCCAGCATTTTCTGAAGACTAAAAATATCAGAACTTCCACCTGCCAGCTACACCATATCAATTAGTTATATCTACACATTCATTCTTRAGYGTAGATTCTRCTGTAGCAACCTAACCATCCTCAACTCCCAAGAGGGGAAGAAAGGAATCTGTTCTTTTGTATACCTCAGGGTTTGTGGATCTTAACAGCCGATCTTTAAGATTGTTGACTTCTTCTTCAGCTGCCTTCCTCAGATGAATTTCATTTTTAAGCGACTTTCTCAATTCACTGACTTCMTCATTACCAGACGGTAAATCACCCTGCTGAAAAGATGATCTAATCATTGAAGGGATGAGATTTACCAATTTATGCCTCATCAATTGCTTAGATTACCTAAGTTTCAATGCCTCTTTTCTCCTCTCCTGATGCTACTCTCTTAGAAGGAAAATATCAACCCCGAAGTCTTGCCTATAGATGCAAGAACATCACAATTTTCACTTTCCATTCTTGTTTGGATTTCTTTTGTTGGGACTAATTGGGACCTAATTGCACATATCTGGTACCCAAGTGCAGATCTAAATTCAATTATATGTGTGCTTTGGGATACTATATYGGGCATGCATAATGATGAAATAGATGTTAGTTACAATTCACAATGAAATGAACTTTGATGCGAATGGATTGATCTAGCTTTAATTTTCATGCTCCAAAACCCGATAACAGCATGGGCTCAAAAATAAACTTGCATGATAAACAAGAGTATCTTTAGGTTCATACACGAACCATTTGGGAATGTGTAAACATTTGACATCATGYACCTACTGCTATCATTGTCATCTTCTTGCTTTTYGAAGAAACAATTAATTTGTGTATCTTGGCTGGATAATTAGGTGACATTTCATTTYGCTACTAAGGCATGTATGTTTTCAAGGACAATTAGGTGACCACCTATTAYTGSCCACCCAAAACTTTGTAAAGTAAAAGATAACCTTCTCTATAAAATTACAAGGAGTTTACCAACTGAACAACAGACGATAGAATTCTTTGTTCCTTTGTATTTCTAGTAAAGTACCGAAGGGAAGAAAGAATTCTTTATTGCTCCTCTACATCTAGACTTTATCATGTAYACTTATCTCTTAGAATAATAGATACAACAATGAGACAACAAATTTACCCCAGATAGAAAATTAGCACTTATTCCCTTGAAGAAAGCAAAAGCTTATAAAGTGAAAACTAAGGGTAACCAAAAACTTATAAAGTAGATATTGTTCAAACTSAAGCCAACCTCCTTAGTACATGGACTGCCAGTGAAGCCATTGTTGGTATGCCTCTGATGATTAAGCATCCATTTCTCTTCAAGCTGTTTAATTGATTCCATGTAATCCATTTGACATTTCATTTTCTCCTCCTTGAAGGAAAACAAAAGGGGAAAAAGAAGGCAATATTAAGCTGGTGCTCAAATACCTAGAAGAAACCAGAATTTTTTTGAATCATGATGATTTACAACCAAGACTGAGATAAGCAATAGTTATCAAAAATAACTTGACCTCTTTCAACATAGGCGTTGCCAAAAATGAGGTTTTACTTATTATTCTCATTCTAGTCCCAAAACAGTCAGTTCTTGATGGTTTCTGCAACTATGTCACTAGAACTAGAAAAAACCAAAAATGACTTTTACTTATTATTCTCATTATGTTTCCCGAAACAGTCAGTTCTTGATGGTTTCTGMAACTATATCACTAGAACTAGAAAAAGGCAATGACAGAGAAACAATAAGAGCCAATTACCTTATATTGAATGATGTCCTAAATGATCTACTTGATAAACAACAAATCAAAATTTACGTACAATGTCTGTAACATTGCTCTTATCTTTTGGGAAAAAGATAAGGAAAAGCCTTACATATAAGTCGCTTAAGTATCTCCCAACATTAAAAAGTAGACTCTAGTTAAAAATCGGTTTTAACYAGAATAGTATATTATAAGTCACTTAAGTAAAMAGTAGAGAAACTTTCAGGACTACCTTCAGAACTTCTGCACAATCTCTCTCAGCTTCCGAGATTCTCTTTTGAGCTTCTAACCTAATTCTTTCAACCTCATCCTGGTAATCTTTCTTTTGTCTTTCATTTTCTGCAATAAGTTTATCAAGCTGTATCTCAAGCCTTTTCGCCAAACTTTTGTAATCAAATTCCTCCTTGATTTTCAACATATTTTCCACCTTCATAGCCTGTAAGAGATGAATGACAAAAAATTTACAAATGCTGACACCCATGTGGACCCAGGAAATTCTATAAAGTATCTATAAAATTGAGCAGTTGCATCCTCTTCATCAATTCCAGTCATTTTTTCTAATACAAGAGCTTACCCTTTGCCCGAATAATATGGTGCTCACGGTCTCTGCTCGATGCCTTGGAGATGGTCCAATAGTCACAATTAAGGATGTTCTTGATGTCCCTACGCACAGAAGGTTCAGACAATATAATTAACGTTACCTAAAAGGATTAAGTTGTTCTGCCCAACCTTTAATTAAGAAGTGAAACTTCGATTGCTAGATCGCTAAGGCAGGGATAACCACAGCACCACAGAGAGGCAGATACGCGATTAAAAATCCCAGACAATTATTGCATGTTAGCAGTTTGGGTTTAAATGTAACAACTAACCTCCAAATGAATCTTTAAGCAGCCTTGTAAGTTTAGAATCTCGAACTGGTACATGAGCACTATTTTCTGCCAATGCATTTATGCATTTCCCTAATGCGCTTAATGAAAGGTTGATAGATTTTGCTTCTTCTAATGTATGTCCCTCACTTCCTGCAAAATAGAGTAAGAATTTTAAAATTTATAGCAAAAAGTTAAAGGGTAACCAATCTTGAAAYGATGGAGCAGCCCAGTTGATGAAGCTTACAAAGGGATTAAATATGTCAAGATTTTATTCAGGCAATTACTTGGAATCCCTCATGATCAAATGCAGCCTATTCAAGTATTGAACATTTTGATTTTCAGTTAGGAAACAAAATAAAGTTCTCTCTATTACCAAATGAAAAATATTTCATTTTTGAGTGTTAGATTAAGTTCATTCCAGTAATCAATTACATTCTGGATGTTTGGTCGGGTTTTAGTAGCCGAGTATTTTGGTGTTTTGATGTTTATAACTTCCGAGAATTTATTCATTATTCTTATCAGAGTTCAAAATGTTTTCATTCAGAGTCTTTCCTATTTCTTATCAAGAGTGGAATTTCTACTTAGATTAGGAAAATGACTTGGAATGTACATAAAAATAGATTTCTTTCCTTAGATATTCAGCTAGGACATGAAAAACGGAAGAGAAGAAGAAGAAGAAGACAGAAGGGGAGAGAGAGAGAAAGGAAAAAAAAAAAAAAAAAAAAAGCTTCTGGTTATTTTTAAGGCTGTATCATGCAAACCTTAAGTTTGTAACACCTAAGAGTCTCTAGGAACAATTCCTAGGGTTTGAATGATTCAGAGTGTTTGCCGTTATCTAGGAGTGATGCTTAGGATGCTCACTCTTTACTTTCTTTCTTTTTATTTTCCATTTTAGTTCATCTASAATTGAATATTATTTTTCRGTAGGTCACACTTCCCCTAAAATCTTCTGAGAGTATAAAAGTACGAATCTTTGCTATTATCACTTTTTGGACACAATTCATTAAGACATAACCAGTATATGCAAACGAAGCTACAGGGTCGCAAGCTATTTTTAGTATGCAGAACAATTATTTTTAGAAAAATGGCAGCTTATTGGGATATGCTAGTTTGAATGGTCAAGTGCACCTGATTTGTGGATCCGCTCAGAACCAGCAAGATCTACAACAACTAGCTTGCCTTTCCGAATAATATGTGGCCTAAAATTATTGGCCAAGTGTGTAGAGCCATCATTTTCAGCATTAAACTCAGTTTCTCTTCCCGAGATTGACCTCCTAACTTGGACCTGTATCAGACATATGAACCACTGTTGCATGAACATCCAGAGAAATCAAAGATGCAGAAACTAATTATTTACCATGAGAATAGCATGACTACGAGAAGATTCAGTATTCAGCTTTGTGTTGGCAGCATATCTATGAGCTTCTCCWATACGTAATAGTTCTACAAAACTTTGCTGGTCTCGAATTTCCACAACTGTTGCCCCTGGTAAAGAAACATCACCAGTTTTCTGATCTTCAACAATTGAAATATTATCATTTGCTGGATTAAGAAGATCCTGAATAGTTTCCATATAAAGCTGCATATAAACCCAACACGTGAATATAAATTCAGAAAAACTTATTAAGGGAAGATACAGTGTACCAAAAATGCAAAGAGAACAAATTAACAAGAATAGCACAATAATCCAAATTCTGCAGAGCTACCTGCAAATATGAAACTGTGACAGTATCAGTTTCTGAAGTGATASTTGAGAGTATATCCTCCATCGACCGGACCATGATACCACGGGCAGAGGTGTCTTCATCACCTAGTCTTCCAAGAGTAWATGTCTTCCCTGTTCCAGTCTGTCCATATGCCATCACCGTCCCATTGTAACCATCAAGAACGCTCTATGAGAAAGAAAAATAAAAGGGTAAAGAAAATAATTAGTGCGTTAGTAATTGTCTGATCYATATAAGACAACAAGATTTTGAGTCAGATAACTCAAAAGGCAMGCGTAKTTAGAATTTCACACCCTCAGCAAATGTTTCATTAATCAAGCTCCATTGCCATGCATGGAATAAGCAAGACTGCATAGATATTCTTTTTAATCTGATATTGTACTCTYCAAGCTACATGCTACATATTTTTAAAAAATTTATTTATTTGGTTAATGCCAAAAAATATTGACCCCTTCCGTACTCYTGAGTATAAAATCACTCATCSCATTGGTTGCCTATCATTCCTGAAGCAAGATAAAGTATTATGCAAATAATTCTCTGCTTCCCCCTTAATTTATCCCCTTCCCTTGGTGAGTTGTCATAAACTTGGGCTTTGAGAACAATTCGATTAAACTTATCAATTAAAGCTAAAATAAAAATATTTTATCACTCAGCTTCAGATAAGAKAAGAAGGCAAGGGGCAAATAAACATGTGATATATGACTGCAATATAACAGAAATACAACACACCTCCACAACAGGTTTAGCGACGACTTCATAAACACGTTTCTGCGAAGCATATTCAGTAAGCACCTCATCAAACTCATAGGTATCTGAATCCCAATTGTTCTTCCGAAGTTTCAATCTTTTGAGCTGGTGGAAGAAAAGAATGAATAACGCATCATTTGCAGCTATCCTGGAGCCAAGAAGATGCTCAAAAGATGTAATTCAAAGAACTAAAATTCGACATTATATTAATGATGGGTCTGAGAACCTCTGGTTGCAGTTCTACACAATCAGCAAAATCTGCATCCGCTGCCAACTCCTCAGCATTTCGAGGTCGTAACCTTACAGCAACTCTTACTCTTCCAGAAACTGTCAAAGAAGATGGAAAACTTGCTGAACTTTCATCTCTAAATATTTTGAAGGCTGCTGAAGAAGGACCAAGATGAAGACAGAAGATCAAGTTCTTCAAGCTTGATTTCATCTTTCAACAAGCAATAAAGCCATTCTCAAGAGTTGAGAGGATTTCTAGCGAAATAATCATGAGAAGAGCTACAACAGCTTGATCTTTTTTCGATTGACTTCATGTTCCTTATGTGTCAAGATTTTTATATTTAGCTTATTGTCCTACCTAAAACAACCTTTTAAACATCTRAGCTGTATGTGTAGTTTGGGGTAGCTTTCTTCATTTTCCGGACCTAATGGTTAATGATATCTTTGAGGCATTTGCATAAAAAATTAAAACATTCTTCTCCACTTGTCTCAGGGATCAAACATGTATGTAGTATGTACCATTTTGCAGATCAAGATGCCMAATTGATTTAAGCTTYCACCTGGTTGGTTAAACAGGGGAGTTAAATATTGATTAAATTACTTGTATAAGATATAGCTATCAAATTATACTGGGCTAGATTTAGTTAGCCAGTGAACTAGTGAACCTGAGCCTTACAYGAGCAAGCTCAGTAGAACAAATATTTCACATCTGAGATCCAAAAAACCAATTCAGCAAGATGCCTCTTATGTAGATCCATCAAACTTGGTGGTAGTATGTTTAGTGCTGAACCAGAAGTAGGAGAACAGATGAAGATGCTTCCAAACCTCTAAGGATCTTATGGCATTCAACAAACTTTACAAATTACCYCTAGTTGTGTCTTAGATGATTAAATATCCAGTYRTAACTTTCTTAATTTCCTAGGATAGATAAGATAAAGAAATRCAYCACTCTTGACACAAGTCTCCTTGTTGATTCAGTTTCAGCAACTGGCATTGCGAGCAAAAAGGAAAATAATAAGCAGTAGGAAAATGAAAATAGTTCGATATCTATTGTCCCAAGCTTAACCRAATACGARTCATTGAGGAAAGGATATTTATCAATCAAGTGAGTTGCCCCCAGCAGTTACTAGATAAAGCCTCTGAAGAGATGCATATACACATCCAGTAATTATATGACCTACTCAAAAGAGAAAGAGGCACAATTTGATTATAACATTCGTCTTGCTGCTGTTCAACTACTTAAAATGCAGCGCCAAAARTTCCAAACACGCAACTAAACCGAGCCACATTGCCAAATAAACTACAATGTACTAACTACAGATTCAGTTTCAAATTGTACGGTCAAAATAACAWAAAAATAAATAGCTAGAATTCAAAATAACAATTTTAACAATGAACCGAGAAATCAGACTCGATCCTAAAGTAATTGGCAAGTAAGTTGATCGAGTAGCGAGAAGCGATAAACCATAAAATGAAAAACACAAAGTAAATCAAGTAGCAGCAAAACAAAAAGTTAGAGCAACGAGCAACAAGGAAGTCACCTCCATCAGCTCCGGCAGGTGAGACAGAACTGCTACGTCGGACATTCGACGGTGGGAGCTTGGATTTAAAAGAAGAGGAAGTCCTTAGATTCGGCGCCTTCTGAATTCCATTTCTACCTGAAGCCATCGAAAGCAGAACTCCAGAAACATACACACCCACAGTCTCTCTCCAGAAAAAGAAAACACTCGGTGCATACGAACACAACAAAGAACAGAAAGAAGGGCGTGTATTGTCTCTATGTCTGTAAAAGGAAAATTATTAAAACAAAAGAAGAGGAGGAAGATTGAGATGAAATTTAAATGAGAGCAAGAGGGTGAATGGGAGTGGGGCCCAGGACAGGAAGCGGTGCTTTTTTAGCGGAGAGTGGAAGGAAAAGGGGACGGGAGAGACAAGTGGTGGACTGGTGAGACTGAATGAATGAAAGTATTAAACTGTCARTAACTATACGGGGGCTGGCGGGGCACGATCGATAGTGTGTTACCGGTGAAAAGTTAAATGACTAAAACAGGTTATTATTACATCTCCGATTTATATGTAATAATCTCTGCTTTACTCGGATTGCTTATGGGATTAACAAAAATTTCTTGATGAGAAATGGAGAAAARTAAAAATTTTGAAATTTAAAATGAATTTACCGTAAAAAATTTATCATTTATTATTAATGATAAAGGAATTTTTTTTCCTTACTATGAAGAAATAAAACAAGTAAATTTTTCATTAGACTTAGGAATATTTTTATTGAAGTTTCAATACAATATACAAATGAAGTCGAGAAGGTGATGTATAACTAAGTTCAAAATTTAAAATGAATATGAATACATTAATAAAAAATAAGTATATTTATTACAAGATAAAAAAGATTATAATATTTATAAAAAGTGTTTTAAAAATTTTAATATCATTAAGGTTATTCGTGATAACGTTAATTTAATAGTGAAAGGAAGAACCGTTGATCTCTATGAAAAAAATATTTATTAAGCTAATGTTAAATACGATAAATAGTTTCTTTAAAATAAATACTTTAACCCTGTTTATTATTAATGTTGCCATGATCAATCCCGTGATCCGCTTCAGATGGGTAGAAGAAGGTATAAACATGTGCTCGAGGAGTAAATCTATACCGAGAGAGGAGTCCAAGACTATTGCTCTACGAAGTGACGATTGGAGTGGTCATTCGCTCCTCCGAAATCTACCTCAGTTCCCCTTTATCAGCCGCAGGGTAAGAGAGTTGGAACTCATCGGCTTTGCAGACAAGAAGAACTCCAGAAGAAGCTGCAAAGAGTAATTCATTTTCAAATAATTAAGTTGGATCGACATCTCATCTTGCAGCAACTCTCGTAAATCCCARCCCAATCCATGCCTCTAATAACCCCTCGTAGCATAGTCTATTTCATCACTAAGCAAAAGTCTTAYTGGCTAATCACTAAATAGTTGCAAAGGCAGCCATTTTCAAGCTAAAATCTCACCCTTGAACCATTGCCCACCACCCATGCTAGCTGAGATTGTACAATAGAATTCCCTGTTGGGCTTTATGAAGCCTGACTATTTATAGGTAGCTGATATTGTACAATAGGTAGCTTCATGGCTTGCATAGTATAATCAAGTATAAGAGATGTAACTCTCTTAATCGAAATAATAGAGTCTTTTTTAATTAAGAGTTAGTATTTTGAAATGTCAATTTACAACCTAAATAAGCATGAATAATTAATATTCTTCACATGACAATTAATATATTAAGCTCTATTTAATATAATTATTTAATATATATGGTCGAGATTTTTGCAAACTGACCTTTTAATTCGGATGAGCACAGAAATTCGACATAAATTTATCCATGACCCTTGCTTGGGGTATAGGAGCCTCCTCGACGAGACACAGGTCATTTGCAAAGGGAATATGAGAGGAACTTGGCCCTTACGTAGATGGCTTAGTATGTATAGTAAGATGACATACTACAACGGGGCAAAATAAGAGGGAAATTGTGCTCTAATCTATTAGATGGACGACATTAATTGGCTCCTTTAATCTACATGGGAAGGGTGGAAGTCAATCAATTCTATCACCGGTGGTACTCCTCCCAAAAATTTATAAATAGTGTTATTTAATAAACAATTAAAAAATTATATAATTATTTATCGTCTTTTTTTAAAAAAATTCAAATACCATTAATATATTATTCGCTTTCGATTCTAAATTGAGTTATCTCTTATTGCGATCTATGAATATTACTTAGTTATGATTCTAACCTACTAAGGGTACCATAAAGTATTTTCAAACTTATATATAACTTTTTCCTAATTTTTAAATTAAAAATTTTTTTCTAGTTAAAATCATGCTTAAAGTCTAACCAGGTTTAATGACACTTCTTATTGAAAATAAGCATAATAATTACATTGAATCGGAGATATTTTATCCAAAGGGACAATAAAATTACTACAAAGCCCTCCTTATTTACATTCATAAGAGATTTTATATGAACAAATTACTTCCCCSTTCATTAAGAACTAATAATAAAAACTTGAATTAATACTCTCTTTGGTTTGTGATTAGTATTTTAAACAACCTATTACGCAAAATTTAATTACTTCAGTAATCTTCCCTAATGATTGACTAACGAAGAATCCAACCGAGTAGTGTTCAAGAAAAAATGGAAATTTACAGAAGCAGTTCTTGATATTACAGGCATTAGCTGAGATATCAAAGCAACTCTTAAATTAACCAAGTAGATTATACTGAGACAAAAAGTAATGAAATGAATTATCATGAAGACAAAGAACATAGGGTTTAACAATTCTTTACATTGATGAGTACTGCTACAGTACTAGGATTAGCATCTGCTGCTACTTCGCTCAGCTCGCGGGTGCATGTTTCTGGAGTTGAGATAGCAAAATTTTGTTTTCATGAAGAAGTGCAGCAGCCTTCCTCTTAAGTTTTTCATTTTCATCAACAATGATTTTGTTCGCCTCGTACAGCTTCAGATTCCTGATTTCCATTTCTCTCTTGAATCTCCCGATCCTGACCTTCTTTTTTGCTTGCTTCCCCAGTTTCCAGCTCCTGCTGTTACATAAATCTGCTGTTACCTGACAATGTATCTGCAACAAGAGAGTGAAATGAAAAGGAATAAGAAGAACAAACCTGCAACTGAGGTTGTGAACGTGGACCTTAGGTCTCTTGAACAGAAATCGCAGGTGGGATCGACGAGAACTGAAGGGATATTCCTGAAATGACTTAACTTCTGAAGTGTAAATATCTGAACACATTCTGGCAGACCCGAGATTGTGAAGAGAGAACGAAGCTGTGTATAGTACTTAATTTGAGTGTGGAGGTGGTGTATTGAGATCTGCAGAAGGCAGATATATAGGCAGCGGAAGCAGAGGTTCAGCTAGGAAAACTACAATGTGTATGTGGTCTTTGCACCGGGAGGAAGACCTTTTGAACGGCAACTATATTCAAAGCAATGATGGCACGAAAGAACTCATGATTACAAAGGCCACCRAGTAGCTAACCATATGAAGAAGAAGACGAAGAAGATTYGAACAAGGAAAACTACGAGTTCTCACTCTTTCTACAGCCCTTTTTGATTACTTTCACAGTCCAAGACTCTGTACGCTGCTCGGTGGGCACACAGAAAATGACCAAAAACGCAACTACTTGAGGTATCTTTTGAATTTCAGAACCCCGTTTCTCCCTTTCTCAGACATTTCGTTAATTTGGGTCTTATATTCTACGTAAGCAACAGCTCTGAACTGGAATTAACAAATCTCTTTATTACAATTCAATAAGTGAAATGATTATGGTATTTACTAGAAAACAGTGTAGAAATGATTGCACACGGTGAACGCAAACTTTAGTATTCAACCCAAGCAAGCAATATACGACCAAAGGCTCGAAAAGAGGGCAACGAGAGGACCTGGATTTTGCAATAGGATTTCTTATGTTCATTGTTCACGCGACATGATGTAGACAAAGGCCTAAACACAAAGACCCCTAGAAGTTTCTTTGGCAATAAATATGTTTGTTGAAAATTTCTAAGTAAAAATGGYGGTAAGTTTCTTTAAGGACGTAAGATTAGTACCATTCACAATATTATCTTGGTTAATTGCGTGTTTGWCTGGAAAACATGAGTTTRATATTGAAAATGAGCTTGAATAGTCTTTAGCTGAGAGGTACAAGTTAGAATTGCAGCAAACAATTGGATAAGATCTCTTCATATCATGTAAGAATTTCCTTTTTCTTTCTTTTAATTAGAGCCAATATATAAATAAAGTGTGTTTACTCTCTATAGTTTGTTAAATTTGAACATTAATCTTGTCACTCAACCTTACTCACATAGCAATTTCCAATGGAAACTATAAGCAAAAGGGAACTCAACATAGTTAAATGCTTTATCTGCTTTCTGGTGGAGATGAGCAGGCCAGGAAATCAATATTGAGAGTCGAAGTGTTGGTGCAAAACATGGACGGCTGAAGGAGTCAAGTATTGCTTCTCCCTCCCCTCATTGCAATTGATGAGATTGTCCCTATGGCCACTGGCCATTTAAAGGGATAAACAACCCATGTTGGTTGTCATCTTCTTCACAATCGCGGCCATCACTGCTCTCCTAGTTCTTTCCCTCTTTCCGCTTTCAGTCATCCTTGACTATTAAAATGATGAGGGTGACGATGACCCCATTTCACCTGTCTATGGTTTCCTAAATGGCTGGATTGAATTGTTAGCTTGGAAAGCTCCCAACTATACATGATTTTAGGAGTAGGGCCRCTGTGTTAATATTCCACCGGTCAAATGGTTGGTTAACTTCAAATATTGAAGAAGCACATAATTTAACTGCAATTATATTTCAAGAAATCCATAAAAACGACATCACTGGACATTTGAGGGCTGCTTCCCAGCGTCTGTGTACCTTATTTTCAAGCCTAACTCGTTTGATGAGACATAATAACAACCCAACTACAGTAATTTTATACCTTAAAGCATTAGACAAATTAAAAAAGCTGCTGCAGTTGCATCTTAAACAATTAAGCAGTTAAGTACATTTACCATCATTTTTGGATCAAGAAAGGTGATTAACACMAACTTTCTTTACAATAGTTGATATCAGATAAAGTACCATGTCCTTTTTTCAGATTCTGCAGTGACATGTAGAGGTCCAAGAATGGATAAACAGAAATCGCTAGCATCCATTAGTGTTTCTAATGTTGCCATAATTAAGCAGACAAATATTCTAAAGAAGGTTAAAGCTAGAGATGAGAGACATAAGATGGCAGTCAAAAGCATGTTTTGATCTTTACTGATAAGCTAACCTTATCCTGCAATATTTTAGTTACTTCCATTTTACTCTCTTGAAACGAGCTTGTGCAATCCAGTAATGACTTGGAGTGCAGAAACAATCGCATCTTTCGTCCGGAAAGGAACAAGCAAGAATTTGCTAGGGATCAATGCAACAAGAATTGCTGTAGCTTTAACGCAAACACAAGGATAACAGGTTCAACCAACTGAAATACACAGAAAATTACGCAAACATAAACTTTACTGTCATGCGCACATTGCAGAAACACCACATGTATGGCTAATCCTGCTTTCGCAAATGCACACGTCGTTTATAAATAAATAGGAAGAAGGGCTCTACTAATTACAAGTGCAATATATAGTAAATCCATCTGAATAGGGAAATTCTAGAAATCAGAAATGAAACCTGCCATTTACATACCTACCATGTACTGCAATATAAGTTTAGGATGATTTCATCACAAGGCTTTTCCACCATGCATTCTGCTACGCATAGGAGTCTTCCTGTGTAACTTCATCATCTTCCTCCATTGCATAATGAGGCTCCAGAACCTTATTCGATCTATCACTACCAATAGCCTCTGCCTCTGATTCATCTCCACCATTTCCTCCATTATCATCATTGTTCTCACTGCACCCTTCTGTATCTGAGTCGGATGTAACTATTATTTCAGACCCTTTTTTATTATGTTTATTTTCTACAGCACTACTAAACTGCTCCTTCAATTCTGGAGCCACAATCCCAATCATCTCACTAAGTGCCTGGTGTTCATGGCTCCATCGAGCAGCAACACTCTTTGAAGATGGGGCAGTTTGACTCTCAGCTAGCTGCCCACCAGAATCATGCAAAGCTGCTCCACCTACCACATTGTCTTTGCTCTTGGGAGAATCATTATCTCCATGGACTGAAGGAGCTGTACTGTAAGCCCAGCTTCCAGGAACCTCTGAAGCCAAAAGATCAGCTGTTCTAATGCTACWGCCAACTTCTGTGTCCTCAGCTGTGTTTAGGACCCCAAGAGCATCATTGGTTTGGGAATGCTGCAAGTTCTCCTGTGCAATCATTTGAGCCTGCTCTGTGGCTTCTAAATTTGTGTCATCATCTAGCTGCATTGTGTCCTCAACCACAGCACTGCATTTCAAATTGATTTTACCATCAGCATGAAGTCCAGGACTCTCAGTCTCAAGAACACGTTCGGTYGCAACAAGGTCTCCCTCCAAACAGGGTACTGTATCCACACAATCAGTTTCRTGATTTTTATCATTCTCAACAGGATCTATGTCCAAAATAGGTGCAACTCCATCAATGTCAGAACCAAAGCCACCCTTAACAATGTGTTCAGCACCAATATATTCTACCTCCTGAGTGTCTTCACCATCGTCCTGGTTTCTGATATTACAGTCATGCTTCTCAGTAATGCTTGCTTCATCACTAGATGTCTTAACATGATCTCTGCGACAACTCCGGCTAGAAGTACTAGAGCTTGCCTTAGCAACAGCATTGCTGCATCGATTTTTTACTTCCTTCTCTCTCTCTAAAGATCCCTTATTATTGCCATTATCTGGATTCAGATTCAGATCAAAGTCTAGAGAGGTATTTCCATAATTTTCTTCATCTTCTAATGTTCTCTGCATAGCCTTTAGCTGTTTCTGCTGCTTCGCAAATAGAACCTGAATCTCCTCTGTTGTAGAATAGAAAGCTCGAAGCTGTGTTTCCCTGCATGCAAGGAAGTAGCATAAAGCCAATATTTAAAATAATAGAGGGATGAATGAAACTGAAAGTATAAAAACTTATGCATAGTTCTTGCTTAAAAAGTTGAATTACTTTAGCAGCTAGAAACAAGCTTGTGAATCAAAATAACCTCTACAGATCAAAAATTACAGTGAGATAGTTATTAAAATGAAAGGAAAAACTCAAATTTCAGACTTAAGAATTTTTCATTTGCATGGATAAAAAGATTGTCATATATTATCGGGATAACGTAGACAACTAAGATATTATATGCACTTGTCTAATCTTACCGAAGCATAATTCTTTCTCTGGCACCTTTTAGTCTACGCCTCTCAAAATCAAGATCACGCATTGCAGCATTAATCTCAAGTTCTAGAGCAGAAACCTTTGCCCATGCTTCCTCCCGAGCTGCCTGCTACCAGCAGCAAGTGAAAATCTCAGCTTGGATAAAGGAAAAWATGTGAAGGAGAAAGTAACTTCATAAGATACATATACATTTTCAACAATTAGGGTCTCAAAAGATCATCTAATGTCCAAGTGAAATAAACTCATAAATCAMCCCTATAGTTCAAATGCAAGGTTCCCCAGACCAGCCAATCCTCTGCAAGTAGGACCTTCTCTACTCACCCTTAAGGAAGAAGGGTGCTCACAGTGCCCACCTGTTCCCACCGGGGCAACAAATACTAACTCACTTTCTTTGTCCGTGTCATCCTTAGCATCCATATGGGAACTTATAAATTTTCTGATGTTCTATTTATACAAGTTGGTGGAAGATAAGCAAAGATAAGTTGACTGGTTGTCTTTTTACCCCCTTCTCTTTTGCAAGTAGGTACGATATGCATTTCTTCATTTAGCTTCACGTTAAGATTTACAATGTAGAACAATCTAGCAAAAGAAATCCGAACTGCTAACTCCTACCTTTTCACTCTCAAGTTCTTTCCTCAATCTTCTTGTTTCATGCTCAAGTTCATCTACTCTCTGCAAATAGAACACAGAAAGATGTACAATCACTGGCTAAAAAAAGACCAAAAAAAAAAAAAAAAAAAAAAAAGGCCAAAGGAATATACAAGTATCAGATTTCCAAACTTACCTTTCTGCTACTAGAAGAAGCTGATTGCTCTTCACGAACCTGAGCTTCTAGCTGGCGAACTTTATTCTCAGATATGACAAGCTTCTGCCTGGTGTCCTCCTGTTGGGAAGGGGCAAAAAATTCAAGATTCTTCCAGGCAACATCATACTACACTTAGGCAGTGTCTTATAAAAAAGAATCATCCCATCAGTACCAATTTGGATCGCAAAGTTTCCACCAACAAACACCTTTCTTTCTCTGATTCCTTAAATTGAAAAGAAGTACCAATAATAAGTAGTCAACAAACTTTGACTGTGATGGTGAAGTATACAAACATTTAAGAGAGAATAAATCTAGAACTATTGAACTTTCCAGACCTGAAGCTTATTAATCACTTCTTGCTGCTCCTTTTCTCGTCTCATTGACGCATCAGAGAGTCGTCGAATTTCCTCTTGTGCCTCAGCCTGAATTCTTTGTATTGAGGTTTTCAGATCCGCAACAGCCTTTTCTCGCTCTTCTCTTCTCAGTTCACGCTCTTCATCTAGTAAGGCTTTCAGTTCAGATATAGAGGCCTTCTGACTGAATCAGGGAAAGAAATGCCATAAGGTGGTTCTCAAAAAGAAATTTTTGTTGTCTGACATTTCATATGAACGGGAAGCAATTCCAGTATTCTACTATAGACCCATAGTCTAATGTTAATTGCACTACCATTCAAAAGTCACATTTTATTTGATGCTTCATTATTGAATATGGTTGAGCTTCGAAGATACTAGAGATATAGTGCTTCACGCTTGAAATTTCCAAACTCATGCAAGACTAAAAATTAAAGGTACTTCAAAAGTAAATCTTGTTTTTTGACATTCATGAGAAGGAAAAAAAGCAATGAGAACGGAACACTGTAGCAATCAACTCAGTAATACATAGAGAACTTGAATAGTATAGATAGAAATGAAGACCTCACCTACTTATTATTTCATTGGCTTCGACACATGATTGCATAGATGCTCCAAGTCTTTGATTAAGGTCCTCAATAGCATGCTTCTGTTCMGATGATGTCCTGTTAGAATCCATCAGTTCCTTCTCTTTGGCCTCCAATGAATGCTGCAATTCTTTCAGTTGTCSAAGGTAAGATTCTGATATTGACTCTTTCAAATCTTTCATTTCCTGCAGACAATAAGCTAATCAGAGATCTCCAGCGGCAAGATTTTTGCAAGGATGGAATCTGAAAATTCTTCTCTAGACCCCAACCCCTGCTTCTAATCCAACCAGCCAACCCCGAATATAACATTTTTAGTAACATGTCATAGCTTACTGACGTACAATTTCATGACGCTCAATGGCTGCACGATTTTCACTGCGTAAAGAATCAATCGTCACAACCTGATCTTCCAACTGCCTTCTTAGTTCCTGCACTTGCATTTACATTGTAATCACATTATAAACAAAACACTAACTTTTTTTAATTGATTGTAAACATAGAATTTACATTGTCAAACAAAATTATTGAGTATTAAACACTTCCATACCACATTCGATCTTTGCAAGCTGCGGAAGTCATCGAGGGAAATTGGCCCTTCGRAGGCACCAATTCCAATTCCTTTAAGCCTTTTGTTCTCGGAGCCAGGCTCCTCTTCACAAGACAAAAGCTTGCCCATAAGTATGAGTTATCACAAATCTAAAACCACTTAATGTGTGCACAACATTTATGTCAAACGATATATTTCTGCATATTCAATCCTCGATTCCTAAAAGCAGAAGAAGAAAAAGAAGGAGAAGGAGGAGGAGAAACAGGAAGAGAGAAAAAAAACAGAAAACAAAAAAAGAAGGCTAACAACCAACTAAACAAAGAAAACTAAATTAATCAAACTGGTGATAACTAGCGTATTGTAAATCATGTATAGGTAAGAATTGGACATCTTGTTACCACCAAACCACCATCTCTAGCAAAAATTCACAATTTGTTATCACACTAGATGGGAACAAAATATAACAAATAAAATATAAAGAACAATTTGAAACCTAACTTCCAAAAAAAATCTTGATGAATGTATTAAGATTTCTCATCGGGCRTTAAGGAATATACTCATCCTTATAAACACAACCAAGAATTAACTGCTGATAAAAATTTAAACACAGCCAACAAATTGAACTACAAAAAAACTTATCAAGAAAATTAATTGCTGATAAGGATGATAAGCAGGTCTTTCCTCTTAAGCAGGGCATATATATACCTGCTTTTCTCTTCAAGCACACACCAACCGCCGTTGAAGTGGATGTTTGGACTTCTCGAAAAACAAAAGCAAAGGCACGTTCTGTATAATTCAACAACATATTAAGGTTTCAGAATTAATTGAAATAGATAGGTAGAGGCACACTCGGTAAAGCTCCCCGTTAAACACATGAATTGAAAATTGAAAAGCTCAAGTATTTTGAAAAGCTCAAAATAGAAATAGATAGCTAAAGGTACACTTTGTGGACAACACACCATTATAAACATRTAAATTGAAAAGCTCAAGTATTTTGAACAGACAGACTATAGAAAATGAAAATATGAGACAATGAATAAAAAACAAACCATTARGTTTCTGTTATTCAGGAATCATGAGAGCTACTTTGAAAAGAGAACACGTTTAGCAACAATTACCTGAAGGAYAAAGATATGTCCAACAAAAGAATCAGCAACAAGTAACTTAGGCTTCTCAAAAGCAAGGGAAGAAATTGGAAGCAAATTCTAGCAAGAACAAGAATTTTAGAAGCCTCTTTACAAAATCTAAACCTAAGGACCATTCCACATTAAGCCAGTAGATTTACAGGAAACTGATGAGAAATGCAGGAATAGAGGGGGAATCGGATATCCTCATAATAGAGAGGAAAATTCTAAGCCTCTCCCCATAAAACCTCTCCAATGATGAATTCTAGTGAAGGAAACAAGAATAATTAGATCACCAAATACTAATACAAGTAAACAATTTACTACGACGAATAATTTATTCATATGAATCGATTATTATAACAAATACAACAGCCAGAAGACATAGAATGAGCTTCACAGTGGTAAGTGCTCGCTTTACCATGTTGTGGAGCAAATGCAATTGAGATGATGTCTCCATGACGGAGTACAGCTTCAGGGGTACTTTTATTCAACTTTGTACAGTTAAGATATGTCCCGTTTGTGCTGCCAGAAGCTCAAAATGATCAGAAAGCTAGCAGCGAATATGACTCAGATAACCTTGATAAGCAAAGCTTGTTACCTAGAATCTTTCAAGTAGACAGAATTGCAAATTTTGGAAGGATGTTCCACATCTCCTGTAGCAATCCTTTTCCTATAAATCTTGCAGTGATATGCACTAACTGCTGGTGATACAATCTGGAAACGGACATCTTCAACTAAACGGCCAATGCAATGTTCATCTGATGTTAAAAGCATATTCATGCCCTGGTTATCAATATTCGAGTCAAAAAAGATTTCCTAATATATAACACATCCCAAGTAACAAAGTCCAGCACAGATGCTACAATAGAGAAACAACAAAGGGATAAAAGAAATTTGACTCCATAAAATACTCCAAGCTCCAAACCTATAAATTCTTGATCTTCCTTGGACCTGTTAGAATTTTATATGTTTAGTTAAAGTAAATGGCTAGGCTTGGAAATGTATAATTTTCAAATCTTCGGTTCACAACAATCTAGTGAGAAGGTGCCAACTTCTTGAGCAGTGGTAAACCATCTTCAGTTACAACCATCTACATGGAGAAGGTTGCCACATTAAAGTCACTATAAGGCAGTTAGTATCCCCAGGACAGGTTGTTTAGGAAAAAAAATATATATATTCCAACTAAAATCATGTAGAGTGGAAATCAAAATCCATAAAAAATTAAAATCCTGAGTACAACTAACTCCATCACTGCCCGCCGCCAAAAAAAAAAAAATGTAGATTTTTACGCTATTACCACATATTCGAACGAATCAAAATGCTCAGCCCACAAAATATTCTACCAAAACTTACATAAAGCAGAAAAGGTAAATTATAAAAATGCACAAGAAAATTCTGGGCTTCTTAAAGTTCGGAGTTTAGTAATTGAAACAATGTGACCTGCTGGCGTTTGCGGGCCTTATCAGAGATGGCGGTGAGGACGCCCCAGACGTGGGAGTCTGAGTATTGAAGAGGCTGAGTGGCAATTTTTGCAGCCACGGAGAATATGAACTGTTCTGGATTCTGTGAAATTTTGGGCGCCGGAGAATYAAGATTGGCATTGTCTTTGGGATGGGATGAACTGGTCTGGGAATTAACAGAATTGGGAGACTGGYCTTTGTTAGCCTTTGGACTTGGCTTTGACGCGACGGAAGTTACTGCTATTGGGTTCTCGTCTTCGTTTGCCATTCACTCAAAAGTGTGACTGGTAGTGCGTTCTACGGGTGCAGTACGAGAATGGTGGGGATTTTGAACCCTAAATCCTAAGTAGAGCGTACCGAGGAAGTTTGACGAATACTTGTTGGAATAATCAATCCGATATTTTTTATAGGCGATGTAGTCTTTCTTTATCYAAAAAAGTTACCAATTAAACAAAGAAACACACACACGGGGTTATCAGTAGTTGTAGCGGCCTTGGGCTCTGATTGCGTCATTTGAAATCGCATTAATATGTTTATTAAGAGAATGAATAATCATTTTGGAAAAAGAAATCTGATGCTATCTCTCCCTCTCCCTTTGTTATTTACTACTATGAAAACAGATCTGAGAGTAGCTTCTTTTTTTTTTTTTTTTTTTTTTTGTCATGAGACTCCATATCCCCCCGTACAACGTGATGAGCAATTTAGTGCTTTAGTTAGCAGGGATAATGAAAAATCACAGGAACAGCAGTACACAGGTATATAATGAAAGCCTAGACTTAGATGCATGCTATACATCAAACGGGATCAATCTCAATATACAAAAGATATCCGGGTCATTAATTAGTTTATTTTCCATCAAAATATGCCTAAATGTTTTTCACTATTGTACAAGCATAGAGAAATTTGTTTAGCCTTTGATGGTAGAAAGAGACAGCAAGTCTTTTACAACCCTTCTCCAAAATGCATCTCAAAACAATTAGATCATTTTCCACTCAAAAATTAGGAGAGGAGGTCTCCATTTGTGATTGTCAATCACTATAACTGGTAATGCGTTGAAGCAGGATTAAAGCACATCGCCTGTAGGCATAGAGYAAGTTGAAGTTACAAGTTTATTCATCMCTTGACGAATTCTCAGCCAGCTAGTGGATTAGCATGTATTGTCACACGATTGATCCGGATCTCTGCAAGAGGTCGATCCCCTGGTCCAGTTTGAGTCTGCAAATTGTTCAACAAGTTGATAAATTATTAAATTTTGATTTCCTGAACGTATGCCACTTTGTTAACCAGCAGTAAGAACTTGACATCATATACTCTTATCGTTGACAGAATCATTAGTATTGAGAACCATTCCATCCAGAAGCTTACCTTTTCCATTATATCAAGGACTTCAAACCCGTGTATCACTTTACCAAATATGGTGTACAAACCATTGAGATGAGGTTGCTTTGCATATGTTATGAAGAACTGGCTTCCATTAGTATTAGGCCCACTGTTGGCCATGGACAATATGCCTCTAGCATTGTGCTGCAGAAAAAGTCAGAAGAGTTGTAAGCAAACGACAACACCACACAAAAAAGTTACATGTGTGGGAAGTATTATTGCCAACATGCTCTTAGCATCAAGAAAAGAGTAAAAGAGACATCATTCTGGGCAATGGCCTCCTTTCTTCGTGGTGGAGTTTGCCATTAACATGTTTCAAACAAGCCAGACTTAAACTACATATTAGATGGTTTTACGTTTATATCTTAAAGCATAGCAGTGGGATGAGAAATAGATCAAGGAGAACTTAGAACCAAAAGAAATCAAGATATCTTATTATTACACCAYAACATTCTGACTATAATCCACACTAACTAGCTAATACAATCACAACCATTGCAGGAGAAGTTTTTTCTTATTACTATTGCTTTCCAGTACATGTAATAAAAAGTCTATAAACAGAAGAAATATAACGAGCAGATATCATAGTTTCATGAATTCTTTCAATAATTACCTTAAGGGACTCTCTTATCTCATCATTAAACTTCCTTCCCCATATGCTCATCCCACCTTTGCCAGTACCAGTTGGGTCACCTCCTTGGATCATGAATCCCTTGATATTTCTGTGGAAAATGGTCCCATCATAATATCCACTAGCACATAGGGCCAAAAAGTTCTGCCCATTAAAAAATAGTGAAGTCATTGCCAAGTTTGTTGTGAGTTTAACAATTCAGAGATCTTAATTGGAGAAATAGTTGCATTTGCTTTAGTAATTGAGTGAAAAAAAAATTAAAATAGGCAGATATCCATATAGTACTAGACACACTAGATCAGTCCCGAAACTGRTCAGATGATAAATATAGAAAACGAACCATTCCCACTGAAGAATACCAATTTCTCCCTAAACTTCCAAGTTAACTATCCCCCTCGGAAGAATATCAACTTCTCTCCAAATTTCCAAGTCCTGAGATGGACACTGGTTCTGCAAGAAGTACTGATATATAGCTACTGCTAATTGAGAAGTAAACCTGAATTGCCCATAAGTGATCAGGTATATGTATTTTGGGAAATGGAAGAATGACTTAGGAGGTTGGATATGCTTAATACCTAACACATGGACACTTGAAAAATGCTGAAAAGCATACAATTTTCTTGATATAACTATAGAACCCGGTTAAAAGCACGTCTACTGCATGTAATTCACAGTAATAGATAAAATTTATATGCATCAYATTTTTCAAAGTACTACATTCCGCAAACATGGGCGCATGAAGMGCTATTGCCAAGCAGCAAAGCAAATGCCAATTTGGGGCAMAATGCACCATAATTCAAGTCAGAAGGCTTCCCCACCCCCCTTCTTGCAGGGCTATATCATGAATTATGATAAATCAAACAAGTAAATTGAAGTTCAGAGCCTCTCATCAAAGTCAACAAGGAGAGAAGAGGACTAACCTCAGCTGCTTTAGGAACCTCGTCACAGAAGATTTCGCACTTGATGTCGCCGAGATTCGTGTGAAGCGTCACTGACTGCATGAGAACAAAGAGCGTTAAGAGATTTGTTTTCATCTGAAAAAATTGAAATTAAAGTGTTTGACGAAATACCCTAAAGAGCTCAACATCATTTCTAATTACCATTTTTGCCACAGATGAAAGGCAGAAATCACGTTTGTGCTCTCGGCGGAGTTGCCAATAGAAAAGGATCTCTTCTCTGATGGTTGTCGAATAATGTGGCGGGAGTTTCTTGAAGACGGTGAATTTATAGAGTTTGAAGGTCGGTACTAGGATTGTTGCCTCGTGGATTTTCTGGAGCCGAAGTGGATTTCCTTGGGCCCGACGTCGAAGAACAAAAAGAAGAGCCGAAAGAGAGAAAATAAAATTAAAAGAGAATAATTGCTTTTTTTTTCAGCGAATTAATTAGATTTATTAACAATTTGTGCAGTAAAAATTGTATATTGGCTTGTATCCTTGTAGCAACGTAAAAGATTCAAAAGATTAATTACATTATGTTTAGGAAAAATATTGAATTTCTACATATGGTTTTAAGAATTATAAATTTCTCATTATTCTTTTAAAAAAAATTAAAAAGAGAACCATCAACACTTCTCTTAGACACTTTTTTTAGATTTATTAAAAGTACCGAGGAAGTTGAGAGTTGTCCCATATCCTCTTGAAACCCGAAGCCCGGTTCATTTTTTTTTTTGAAGTTATTTTTTATTTTAATTTCTTAAAGTACTTCAACAGAGTTTTTTCCATATATTCAAAAAATATTTTTGTAAAAAAATTATACTTAAAATTAGAAACGATCAAAATATTACTTTGAGTGCTTTCAGTAATCTATTCTATTATACCATGTTTTAGTAATTACCCTAAAAACTTCTAATTACTTATCTCCATTAACTTTACAATTTAATTTTAATCAGTTACATATTGATATTGATAAATAATATTTACAATTTAATTTATAAATAAATTTGTTAAAATAATCAAATTCTTTTTTACCAAATTTTAGACCGAACATATTTTCTAATTTTTTATTTTCAAAAATAACAAATAAAAAGTACTTTTGATAAATTTAAAAAGAGTCAATGAAGACAAAAAATTAAAAATACTTTTAAAAGTGAAAGCTTAAAATTAAAACGCAGACCGAATGCAAAATTAAAATTCCCTCCTTATTCTTTCAAAAAAAATGAAAAAAGAAAATCAAAAGATTTTAATTCCTCTTTTATAGGAAAATATTAGATTAATGCCAGTGCAAAGAAGATTAAATCTTGGCATTATCCCCGTTCCAACAACATATGATTCTAAGAATTAAATCAGTATTTTGGTCAAAAGATGAGAAACCAAAACCAATACAATAAAATTGAATAATTAGCTTGATTCTTTCCATTTTCTGGGTAAAAGAGCAGGCTGGTCATCCATCCTCGAGGATCTCTTTGTGCAGATGCATGCACGTCGTGCTGCAGTATTTGTAGTCATACCTGTGAAAGGGAACCTTTCCCGCAAGTGATACATGGCAGCATGAGCATCTTATATCAGAAGCATCAGTTACTCCTGACTGTGAACTGGTGGATCCTGATCCTGTGCCTTGAGCTTTGAGGGCTGCCAAYGCTGCTATTCTCCTCTCAGCAGCAGCAGCTCTCTTCTCTCTTTCTGCATCTTGTGCCCTTTTTAGTTCTTCCTGCTTAAGGAAGGAGGACATCAGATGGATAATATGGACTAAAAATGAAATGAAATGAAATGAAAGGTTTGAGTATCTGTAATTAGACAAGCACACATCCACCACATTCCGTATAAGTATCACAATCAATATATATAATACAAAGATTATCAAAGGAAACAGAAGAACACTAGCAAAGTCTTAGTCAAAGGGAGGGGTGTGGGAAGGGAAGAACGTAACCTCTTTTGATATGGAGGATGTATTATTTGATTGAGCAGCCTCAGCCTACACAGTGAAGCCACAATATTTAGCAGCCAAGTTAGAGACGTTTAACTCTATAGATTGAGTAAAAWGGCAATTCTGGGAACAAAAGATTTTAAAAAAATGCACCTGAGCCTTCTTTTCTCTTGCTTTACGCAATTTCTTCAACTCTTTTGCTCTTGCTTTTCTTTTAGCATCTTTCTCAGCCTGCTTGGAAAACAAAAGGAGATTACAACATATAATTCATCAAGTACAGAGTGCAAAATAGACTTTGCAAGACTCTGCCATTACCTAAAACAAAAAGATTCCGCCTGAACTCTAATGAGATTAAGTTTGTGTGACAATATAGGCATATTTGTTACTACAACAATGTGCATCAAAGATCCAGGATCAGAATAGGAAAGAATAATTCTCCAGGAAGACATTGTGGTGCTGTTAATGTTTTCGACATAAAAAATTACAGCATAATATTACAATTTGACCTTTAAGAAAGAGAATATTGAACCAATAACAGCTTAATTAGGCCCCTTCAAACAACCTCGCATAACTTGTAGAAGGCTAGGGATCTTCTAAAACACTTTCCTAATACACTCCCTGCTACACACTTCTATCCACCAATCAGAGCACGACGTAGTATTTATTCTGGACCCTCTAATATTCCTTATCCTTAATTTTAAGTTTGTGGGACAATATAGGCAGATTTGTTACTATAGCAATGTGCATCAAAGATCCAGGATTAGAATAGGAAAGAAGAATTCTCCAGAAAGACATTGTAGTGCTGTTAATGTTTTCGACATAAAAAATTACATCATAATATTACAATTTGACCTTTAAGAAAGAGAATATTGAACCACTAACAGCTTAATTAGGCCCCTTCAAACAACCTTGCATAACTTGTAGAAGGCTACGGATCTTCTAAAACACTTTCCTAATACACTCCCTGCTACACACTTCTATCCACCAATCAGAGCACAACGTAATATTTATCCTGGACCCTCTAATATTCTTTCTCCTCAATTTTAGGAGTTAAAATGTATACACATCATGTTATGATTGGTGTATCCGAAAAAATGTAACAGAATATGTACTAGACGATCCGGAGCCCTTTTAGAACCTACTTCCCAACTTCACRGGCAACTACATTGACCAGAATTACATGATGGGACTCATTTAACTTAAAAATATTAGGAACAATGCATTTAAAATATGAGATTATGAGTAGGCACTAAGATTTTCCCTCAAAGATCCTCCAGAACTCTGTCTTTCCAAAAGAGAATGTGGAAGGAAAACCAGCCAAAGATCCTAAAAGGAAAAGAAACTATATGCAAGAAGATATGACTGACTTAAATTCAAGGAAGAAGCTARAAACAGTTCATGAAAGATTCAGACTTGAGCCATCATTTCAGACCAAATAATAAGCTGGTTGAATGAGATCAGGCTACCTGCTTAGCAGCTTGAGACTCCTCCATCTCTTTTGTTAATGCACTGGGTACTTTAGCAGCATGCCAATCCCATTTATCAAGATTTGATGCCATGAATCGTCTAAATGCATTCCGAACTTCCTTTTCTGTTGCAAGCATATAGGGTGTTTGACCTCTCTCATCTTTAATACAGGGATTAAAACCCTGTTCTAGAAGTTCTAGAACCTTTTCAGGATTTCCAGACTTTGCTGCTTCATGTAAAGGTGTTGATGAAGAAACATTTTCACCCTCGCTTTCACTATTGCTTAATGTATGCTCATTACCAAACTTCTCCACAGCAATAATTTCTCTAGTTTCCAAATTTATCCCCTTGTCAGATTTGTTGGACACCGCTTGGACATTTTCCACAAATCTAGCGCTTGAAGGGTCCTCTTTGATATTTGCTGCAGTTGATGATGTAATATGCTCATCAATTTCATCACAAACTTCAGTTAACAAATTGTATATRCGTTGAGCTTCCTTAAAGGTAGGTCTTCGTACAGTCAAAGGAATATTTCGAATTGCATGCGGCTGATGGAAGAAATATGGTTTATCTCCATCAAAAAAAAGTTGACGGTTATCCGAAGGAGCATGAAGGAAAACGCAAGAAGATATGGCAAAATAAGATTTCCAAGCAGCAAGCAATTCTTGAATGTCCTGGTTAATCATAGAAATGAGAATTATTCAACTATGAGAATGTAAAATCCAACAAGTAGATGTAGCATAACGAGTGCAAGCTAAAGTCTTCAACCATCTACAAACATGATTCAATAGGAATACGTGTATATAAAAATTGACAAGGCACATTATAAGGGAATGAAAAGAAGTTGTAGTGTGCACCATCAGACAAAATATTGAAAGAGACAGCAGGACAAAGGAGATTGCTTTGAGTATAGTTCAATCCTGGAACGAGAGCAAGAGAGAAATATGGAGCAACCGGCTGCAGTATAGTTTATGCAGCACAAAAAATTTCCTTTTAATCTTGATAATCAACTGTCTATACCTTTTTTAGAGCTAGCTCATTATACCGGCGAAGTGAAGCTCCCGCAGAGTGGGCAGCCCTGCCACCTGCATCTTTTGATGACTGCTTTTTACCAGCCTTGGCACGAACTACATATCTAGATGAAATAGCCAAGTTGGAAGGACTTGAATTACTCACGTGTTTCAATTGACAAAATTAATCATGGTACAACAGATATATAGCAATTACTATCAACTGTTAAGAAGTTGGTACCAGGAACGAATGTTATGCTCCAAAATCAAAACAAATCCACGATTCTCTCTTTTTATAGTGCATAGAGTATCTTGTTTACCGATTTTATATATTACTAGCAACAGTGCAAGGCCAAGTAACACTATGTTTCCGTGCTACTATTGAACTTAGCTGGTAATAGCAGGTATCCAGAGAATAACATCAAACCTGTGGAAAGTTTTATGAGTAACAACAGAGGTACCATCAAAGACACAGCCAGCAAAGTGCCCACCCCTTGCAAGTAATACCACTCTTAAGCGGGAATTATCCCTAGGTTCATGAATCACGTAATTTAGTTTTCCAGTCACTTCTTTCTCTGTCAAATAAGAGCCATTATAATCTGCAACAATGCATCTGTCATCCTCAAATGTAATATACTCTGATTCATCCACAAGCAGACATTTCCAAACTGACACTTTCTCTCCTGTCTGCAACTGTATAAACAACTTATTTCTGACATTTCCACGCRATCTAGTATGTGGATCAGTGTAACGAACAGATTCATTGTCATCTTCTTCATCTGATCCTGATAAACTTGATATGTCATAATTCTCCAACAAAGAGTTGGAGGTGGTTTCATCAAAATCTTCCTCTTTTATAGTGCCTTTTCCAGCAACGCTTAGCTTTATCTGAGACCAGAGGTTGCCAAATAAGATTTCTGTGCAAAAGATTACAAATTAAAAGGAGAAAGAAATAGATGGAATGACGACGTTAACTACATTTTCATAATTAGCTTAGAAAAATAATTAACTAAAAATAGAAATAAAAAAGACCCAATTCTATGAAGTACTCTAACAAAYACTTGTATATGAACATGAACAATAGTTTCAAATCAATAGCTGCAAATAATTCTAMTTTACAGCGAAGTCAAAAGAATAACGATAATGATAATTAAGAGTAAGGAGAATACATTAAGGCGATGAATGTCGGATTTGAAGTGAGAGCGCTGCTCTTGAAGCGACTCGAACTCGGCCTTACACGTATTGCAAGACCATCTCTGCATAGCAGTAGCACTGCCAAGGCTAACATTATTAATATTAGTACTATTGAAATCCTCTGCTTTGTTTTCTGAGTCTTCGACTTCCACGGGGTCGATTGGGTCGTTTATTGAGAGGGTTTCGGCAGAGACCAGAGAAGCGGATGGAGATTGAAGTAGGCGGCAAAAATTGAAGAACGTCGGCGGAAGTTCAAATATCGAATAACGACGTTTCTCATCTCGTTTTCTTGGCTTCTCCGGCTGCCGGTGCTCCTTTCTATGACTCGTTTTATTCGTGGCTGAGTCGCTCGCCATCATCGTCAACCTTGTTTAGACTTCTTCAGTTCAAGAAAAAAATCAAGGGGTTGGGAACGCTGATAGTAAGCGAAAGAACTCGTAAAATACTTTGGGCTCCACGGATTTTTGAAACGACGCCGAAGCTAGACCTTTTCTCATTTTCTTTCAGTTCTTCCTTTTTGCCCTTTTTCTGAATCATTTGCACATGCTAGTCCGTAAAGTCCCAGATATTCTCAATTTAGTCCTTGATGTTTGTGAATGTAACCCAATAATAATGACATTTTCCCCCAACTATTGCACCTCTACAGAAGACACTCCAGTTTGGGTCCAGTTGATTCACAGTAGATGTGAATCAAAGTAACTTGAATTTTGAAAATATTTTAAAATATCTTTCATAACACATAATAAATGAAGAGTAAAATTATAAAATTACTTAATTGACCATCTTAATTCATATATTTCTTTCTGTAAGAAAAACTTACAATTTTCTAACAAAGAAAAATCTTATAGTAATAAGTCACTTTCTTCTAGTTTTCATTCAAAATCAGCATAATAACATCACAAACTAAAATATCAATCGTTGCTAATTTAAAAATAATAAAAAACTTTAATATTCACTGAATAAGATTCGAATTCGAATCTTGTAAATAAAATAAGTAATATCAGAAATTTTTTAATCCTAATAAAAATAAAAGAGCGAGAAAGTTGCAAATATTTAAAAAAAAAACTCTTAATACTACACATTATCTATTATCACAAAGACTGAATTTATCTATTATCACAAAGACTGAATCGAAACATGAAAAATTGAAGGGATGTACTAAAGGACCTTTAACCTCTAGTAACTTAGATTTTGTTMTAGATACTGGTAATTTTGTTAAAATTTGTGAACTATGCTCATATASTCCTTCGGTCCGATTCTTTTATAAGCGTTTCAAGTGAGAGAGGTACACACTAACTTCAAATATAATTAAATCGATTAATATATTTTTAATTATCTCTGTGAAGATCATTGGTATATATTGGTATGTGTAAAGAACCGTGGGTTTAGGCATTTGGAACATTTATTGAAGCACTTATTGAAGGAGTAACCCAAAATTTTGATGTGAGTGTTTGCATGGAAAAATCCATTCTCGATAGCGGCGGCCGTGTCATCGAGCAAGAGAAGAAGCTATGGGAAATGACGACAAATTATTGAAGATGCATGAGCACCAGACCACGAATCCGCGGACAGCTAGCCGCCAACCAATTGGTAAAGCCTTACTGGAGTAAATGAATTTGGTTCTAGAATGGTAATCAGCATCTATCCGATAACTCTCTTATCGTTAGTTTTAGATGGGCATTAGAAGATGTGGATCCCTATCAAATTCTCCGTTCACGTGCCTTACTATCATGACCAAAGGAATATAAAGAAAGAGAGGAGCAAACATGAATTTATTCACAAAAATTAAAATTTAAATATGAACTGGCGATGTGTCCTCAATATCATAGTCCTCACACAATCTCATAAATTAACGACATGAATCAAAATCCTCTCTAGAAAAATAAACTAAAAAAGAGATAAGTGGAAAATAAAGAAATGAATCAAGCAGACCCGCTGGATGAAATGACCATCTACGACGAGAAAATTGACACAATTAACAAGGCAGACACTGTGAGTAGTGTACTGAAGAGTGCAGGTAATCTCACGTGACCTGCGGATTTGTCGGCGGTGCTGTTCTGCGAGTCYGCCGTTGGACCCTCAGCCGGAGCACCGGCAGGAGAAGATGTCGGTGGGGCAGGGGGGGAGTTCAAAGGTGAAGGAGCAAGTGTTGATTCTGGGGCGGGAGCAGTGCCAACAGGTGCAGGTGATGGAGAGGTCTCAGAGGCAGGTCCTGGAGCTGGAGCCGGAGACTTCCCGAAGAGTTCGGTGGGGAGAAGCAAACTRTCGACGCTGAAAATGCAGACCGGAGTGGCGTCGAGGAGAGTGGAAGCAACTCGTGATTTATCGAGGCCGGTGTCGAGTGTGACCGAGTCACCGGCGTTGCTGATGCTCAAGTCATACTTTCCAGCTCCATTGGTGGCCAAAGTCGGAACTGGATCCTTCTGAGTCTTCAAAGTCCCAAGAGGTGAGTAACTGGCGAGGGCGTGGAATTGTAAGAGCGAAACCAACTCGGCATTGGTAAGCTTGCTCAGATCTGGCAATTTCGCAGCCTTGAAGGCCTCATCAGACGGCGCAAAGATGGTCAAGCCTTTATTCATGGCAGATTGGTAAACCTTAATCACGCCGGTTTGAACAATCAGATTAGCAAAGGTTTTGCAACCGGCTTTTTCAAGCAACGCCGTTATGTTGACATCAGAAGGAGACGGAGCTGCAGCCGTTAAAATCCCTGGCGCTATAATCGGCGCGCTGATCTCGAGGACTGAGATGTTATAAGGGACTTGCTCAACCGATTTAGTATAAGTTGCATCAAGAGTCGACCCAGGGGCAGCAGAGCCGAAACCGACTTTTCCACCTTTAAGATCGGTAATGTTAACGAAACCGAGATTACCAGGGGCATTTCCGGTGGTCTGGTACAAGGTAGTAGAAAGAGTGGTGCCATTGGAGATGTCATGGAGCTTATTGCCATCGTAGTAGTCGAGTACGACGAGAAGGGCCAAAGCGTTCTTAATGACGGAAAGTGGATGCTTTCCGGCTAGAGAATCCATGGCACCGTTGTTCAGGGCCAGAACAGTGATAGTCTGTCGACTGTTGATCTCATCAGCGAGCTTTGTATCTGTGAGGTATTTGTTGAACTCACTGTACTCCGGGTGCTTGGCTAACATCGCCGTGATGTTGTGAGCATTTGCAGTAGCGGAGATGAAAGCAAGAGCAAAGAGAAAGAGGTTCAGAGCACCCATGGCGAAAGAAGAAGCGAAACAGAAAGTMCGAGGAGTGCTTCTGAAACGTCTATCAGAGCAGAGGAGACAAAGAAGAGCTAGGGGTGGGGTAACTAATAAAAGAGAACGAATTAACTAGGGTTTAATGATAACTACGAAGTGCTGATTGTGGTTTGGTTAATTTAACCGAGGTTAATGCTGGAATGGAATTTTATGCTGGCATGTGATGCCAGATCGAGAACGTGAGGATGGCAACGGTTCGTCTTTATATGGGGCACAGCTGGAAGATGAAAAATGGGCCTCTCTCGGGTTGGTGGCTCTGTTGCCTCTTCTCTTTTTTTCATTGGTCAGTTTTTCTTTCTCTCTCTTGGTTTTTTAGAGAAAAATGAGTGACCAATTATAAATTTTGTTATGGAGAATGAMTGAAAGAAAAAGAAAAACAGACACAGCATTTATTTGGACTTGGAACAAAATCGACTTTCATCTCATTTATTCCTTCATCTCTTTATGTTCATGAGSTAAAGTGGATGAAATGATGTTTGTTCCATTAGCTATTCTTTCATGCACTCCAATTTTTATACACATAAGAACCGATACTAGTACTTGATCTTAGTCAAGAGGTCGARAAAGTTATCATATAATTGAACTTTAATKAATAATAAATTTTCATTTATATGCAAAATATAATTAACAATAACTTCGTTCGATTTATTTTTTATTTATCTTTTTAAGTGTATATATCTRAATTCTTGTATATCTTTTAACTTTTAATATAAGAGGATAAGAATATATATTCTTCGTGTTCTAATCCTAATTCGTATCAAAAGCTATATAATATCGAGTTTGGTRCTTATCATTAATTTACTTTAKAACACATGATGCATAACTAACTTTTTTGTATTGTTATAAACAACAATTAATGTAAAGTGCATTTTCTCCCACACAAATACGACCGCTTAACTAGTTCTGCCTGAGCATTTTAGCACGTACTTTGCTAGAAGTACTTATATTGAGTTGCTTGTCAGCCATAAGTTGGGTTGATCTATTGATCTATATTATAAGATGTTCTAAAAATATTTATCCATAAATTTTGGTATGGGATAAAAATTTACATCCATTTTGCATTATAGCATGGGCCAAAAATATTTTATTATACTTTCTTSATCATACACTCTTTGCATTTTAATCAGAGCACAACGTGTATATATCATGAACTCGTTCAAATACATCTATTTTAGAAGATAAAATGTATATCTATCGTGTTTTAATCRATCCGAAACTTATAATATRTATTATTAATGAGATATTATTTTTTATGTTSRAGATCTTTCAATACACTTTAAYAGTCTCTTTTGTTGCKATGTTGTATGCTCCATATTACATACCCATCAGATTTCATTTATTTAAAGAATTAATATATAAATATCATGCATGCAGCAAAAAAGCGTACTAAAATATTCCAAGACTATTTTATATTTTTAGTTCATTTTTTTTTGGTTTTTTGTAATTTATAACTAAAATACTTCTTTTAATTTAGAAAACTGGGCCAGAGTTGGATTGACATTATCTAAGGGTGTTGCAAWAGAAAATGAAAAAATAAAAGAATTCCCTCCTTATGTCGCAAGTTTTTGAAAGCATCTGCCGACACCATTTGGTCCTTTAAATGTCCCAAAAGATAAAAAATTATTATTGMAAAGAAAAAGAAAAAGAAAAAAATTCCACGGGTCCGACTTACCAAGTAACGTGTCCATTTTGTCCTTGGTCCTTGGAGAGTTGGCGTACAGCTTTGATATGGTCTCGCCTGCCCCACTCTAATGTATAGAGGCTAAAAGCCCATACGTCTATTTCTATCTTAAAAGTGGCAACACCATTTAGAAACAGTGCAGCCCATAGATGAAGTTGAAGGCCTATGTTCAGTAATGAAGAAAGCCCACGGCCCACAAGTAAAGTAGTCTGAACTTTGACTTGACATCTCTGACCTGGACATACGAAATCAAGAAACATTACTCTCTTCTGCAACACATTCCACAGTAAAAGGCTGTGAATGTCAGAGTCTCTGCCAACTACTTTAATCTCTCTGTATCTTCCCTCCCCCCTCTCTCTCTCTCTCTCTCTCTCTCTCCCCATCTCTCTCTTCTTACTTTTTTAGCCTTCTAAAATGTCAGTGGGTTGTCTGCGTGCTGGTAAAGAGTGACGATGCTTTCGCTGCAGTCTGCAGGTGCCATGCTGGCCATTTTAGGCGTTGTTTGGCTTTGCCACTTGCTACGGTAGCTATGGTACAATTGTCCCCCACGCGCTTTCTGCCTCTCACACGTATTATTTTACAGCACTGTCACCTGTAGCTTGCAGACATTGGCTTTCTTGGACGTTACTTTACTGGTTTCTTCTTGGCAACCCGTGTAAAGGAATGCAGTTCCTTCCACTCTCCAATAGTCCTCTTGTCTGCTCAGGTTTGTTTCCCTTCTTGTTTAATTCTTTGTATTCTGCTACGCATTTTGATCTCTGAACTTTGTGTCATTTTGATGGCTTCGCTACTATAATGAAGAGAAAGGAGGGCGTGGCTGTGATGAAACTAAGAAGAACAGAGCAGGGTCTCCTTTGATCAATCTTGAGCTTGCGGTTGGTGGCTTTGGAGGGAAGAACTGCGTGATTAAACAAGAAGAGGAAAACATTTTGTTCACATCTACCCAGTTTCACGAACTCTATCGACAAGTTGTAATTTTTAAGTATTTAAGTTCAGGCCTACCTGTACCATTTCACCTCGTTCATCCTATTTGGAAGAGTGTTGCTAGCTCCTTGGCCGGTGGTAAGAGTGGAAATTACAAACAATTGCTAAGTTGTATGATTTCTCGTTCCTGTTATTTCCCTTCTCCATACCTCCCTTTTTCCTCAAATGTTTAGAGATCTCTGATCCCCTAACATGTTATTATGGATTGTTGTTAGCTTCCTGTTAACTTTTCTGTGTGGAATTTAGATCATTTAACTCTGCTTAACCAGCTTTAAGTTTGTTTTAGTTTTGCAACAATTTTTTGTTGAGTYGTACAATTTTGGGGAACTTGGCTACCTATTTGTTCATTACTCTTAATTTTATCATTTGAATTTATGCTGAAAATAGAGAATATATTCGTAAATATTAATTCTTCTTCCCCCCCCCCTCTTAAGTTTTGCCTCCCTTCTTCATTTGAACTAAGAATTGTATGATTGTTGACTTTTTACTGAAATTTTGAGGTTGACTCAGTAAGTGGGCAACTTTGTCTTCTATTTTACCTAAAAGCATTGTATTCTTTTCTGTATGGACCTACTGAACCCCAAGAAAAGGGAAATCACAGTCACCTTGGTAAAAAAATTTATGCGAGTAAATGTGCATTATTGGTTCTTTGGTRAGAGTTATGTCAAACTGCAGAACTAGTTATGTGTTTCCATCTGCTGTCGAATTTTAGAAATTGTTAGGACTAGTGGTTCTTGAAAAACAAAAAACATAAAACAAAAAGTACATGTGCTCAAAAACTGAAAGTACTTCTCAATTTGGAATAGTTTATGAGCAAATGCTGTTCCAAAAAAGATCTTACTCGTATTATGTCGATTTGGAATGATCTCTTTTCCATCTCTTATAATAAACATAGACAGAAAACAAACGGGAATCCTTGAGCTACTAATAAACCTTTAGTTTTAGATTGTTGTCCATCAGGAGTAGTCGGGAAAATTTATGCTTTTTATATCTGGTATGAATTGCTTCCGGCTGCTTGCTAGGATTTATGATAATTTTTGGTTCCACTAAAATTGTGTTTTGACCTGGTTTCTTATTTCTTCTACCAATAATTTATTATACACAGGAAGCATGGAAGCACTTTTAGAAGCCTGAGTGTTACTTGTTAAGTTGTTTTGATCRTTTTTGTTGTAGGATTCTGYCCTCAAGAGCTTGTACACAGAAGTATGATGGATCCTGAACCAGGCAGGTGCAGAAGAACTGATGGGAAGAAATGGAGGTGTCATGGTAGGGTGGTTCCTGATCAAAAGTACTGTGCAAGGCATATGCACAGAGGATCACAACGTTCAAGAAAGCTTGTGGAAGCTTCTAAAGACRCTCTGAAATGYAATACAGAAGCCCTCATTTCTGATAAATCCGGATCACCAATCATTTCTTCTCGCACTGCAGTTACAAATGGCAGAATCTCTGTTCTAATCTCTACAAGCCTCGATCTCACACTACCAGCTGCAACTGCCGAAGTTGGCTATACTTCCATCTCTCATAATAGCAATAGTGAAGGCAGCAGTACTAATGTTGTCCACGTTGATAGTGGCAAAAATAACAGTAGAAATGAAAGTAACTGGAATGATTGCTCAGCCCCAGGACTGAGCTCTAACCATTTCAGTACTAGCAAAACTTATTGGCGCAATCAAGGAAACAAAAACTCTGGCAAACCTTCTATTGCTGCAGGATTTGGTGTATCTCCAAAGAGTGTCCTCCAAGGTGGTATAGGTAATTACTGCATCTTGTCTTTCTTCCTAATATCATTTATTCACATCCATGTTCATACACTAATATATAACCCCAAAAGTATGTTGCTTCTCTTTCTCATAAATTTCTTTAGAATATCTGTTGCTCTCTAGCAAGGATTTAATTATCTCCTCTGTGGTTGTAAGAATTCCCATTGTTTATTTGCTTCCCTCTTAAAGTTTCCCTGGCCTTCATGGCATTGAATTTTTTGTTAGGCCTATAGTAGTACCCAGCGTAGTAGGGAGATCCTTTATTTCCTTCACATCTAGGTATGGTAATGGAGTTTCTATCTCAGGCCACTTTGCCTTTTCAACTCCACTTCTTCCACTCTCTTTGTCCTACTGGAATAWATAATGGTGAACAAATTCAGGACAAAAGGAAAAAGTTCTGCTGTCCTGTGATTCATTAACAAGTTGTCCTGTATGTAGGAGTACTATCTGCCAAGTAGCTATGTTCACATGTTTATGGGGCTGAATTTGAAGCGGTCTTTTTGCGTCAATATGATGTGGGTCGAGGAAGTATATTTGCTGGGTGGTATTGCCTAGCTTTTATGCAAATATCTAAAGAAAAATATAGGATTTAGGCACAAGCGGAAGGTGGAAATTTGAGTCCTTTGTTCTCTCTGTAGTACTAGGAAACCAACTCTCCCTTTAGTGTTCATTCCTAAGTCCAGTACCATATGCATGGGCATGGTACAAGAATAATTCGTAATTGATTCACAATTTTTAAGGTTATTTGTAACTCTACAAGATTATGACTTGTTTTAAAATATCTGTAGGATTTGGTTGTTTGATAAATTCGAACAATATAATGCTTCCTTGTTACGATGTTAAGTTTTCTTCTTTCTGAAGTTCTCAGTTATTATAACAGATAACTAAGATCAAATTCGAGCGGTAGGATAAAATTCTTTATCAGTTATAGAAAACACACCTGGAATTGGTACTCTGCATTCTTTCATTATCTTTTTCTTTTCTCCGGAATCGGGTATTGACTCAACTCTAAAGGAGGGAAACAGAGTTTGGCTGTAATATGAAAATTTATCAGAATACACTGCTAGCTAAAGGCTTTATGACCCCTTTTTGTTCTTACAACATCATGAGTAGTTCATTTTCTCATCAAGTTACATTCAGTTAGTTGAAATGAAAATATTTCTTTGGAATACAAGGCAAAATGTCTACCTGGAATGTTATTCAAAGTTGCCATAGTTAATGGTCCGATTAGAAATGAACTCAAAGATGTGGCAAATTTTATAAATCGAGTCTTCTCATTCTGCATGGAAGAGACTGGATATATATGTTGATTGTCCCAGATGATGTAGTGTTGAATTGAGAGCATGTAACTTAATCTTGTTTTGAAGTCAGTTTGAAATGAGGTCTGTAACAGGAACAGGCTGTAGTAACTTGAACTTTGACAACAAGACTCACGTGGAAACTGAAGTGCTCAGGTGCAGAAGAACCGATGGTAAAAGATGGCGATGTAGCAGGGGGGTTGTACCTTATAAGAAGTACTGTGAGAAACACCTGCATAGAGGAGCTAAGAAGGCTATGGTGGAGTCTAAATCGATAACTGGTGCTCCTGGAGCTTCTTCTGCCCGCATGGCAAGCACTCATGCTGTGCCTGCAAAGGTCAAGAATTGCAGAAACTTGAACACTAAGCTCTCTATCTCAATTGCAGCAAGTCCTCAGCAGATGTTCGAGGTTGACTCTAGCAGCAGCAGTGATGCCACCACAGTGTCAGATGAGAAAGCCATCATTTCAGATATTTGAACTTCATCTCCATGAAGTTTCTAGCTAGACTCCAAAGTCTGGTGTCCATTTTGTCATTTTTCCAGCTATGTGAAACATCGTGAATCTTCTTTATGTGATTGGTATCCAGGAGAAGATTCTCCTTTCCTTTCTTATTTTGGAAATGGATCTTGTTAAAGAGAATGCAATGGCTCTCCATAAAGAGAGCTATTCTAGAGTTATAGATATAGAAYGGCTTAGTTGACAATTTGGAATTGCCCACTTCCAGCAGGTGTTATGATGTTGTCTCTACGAGTCCTTTGGTGCCGGCCTTGTCTTTTACCACTTCGTTTGGTACTCTAAATTTGGTTCCTTATACAAAGAACATCATCGGATGGTCTCTCTGCAAGTCGTATTTTGCTATTTATGGTTAGTTTTTTTTTTTGGTACGTATCATTTATCTAGGGACACACTTCCTCTTGYCCGTCAACTCCTATAAACAGGTGCAGGAGGTAGTGGATAAAGTCGATGTGATTGATATAAATTATTAATCACTTCATTTCAAATATGATAAATTATAATATTTTAATTGGTCAAATTTTTTTAATTGGTGATATGTCGCTATTTGATTTGTCAAATCATTTCTTACGTTTTGATTGGCCTAATATGCTCGATATACAGTCAGTATCAAACATTCATTGAGTAAGATATTAAACTTGTAAAATATATCGAAATCTATTTTTAATTAAAACAATATTCATAGTACAATGTCCCATTTAATCTCATACGACCCACTCATTTATTGAGATTTACGAGTAATTATATTTGATAAGGTTATTATCTGGAAAAAATTCATTATGAGTTGGCGGCTTTTTTAATTACAAAATTTGAATAATTAGATTAATTTGTGTGTTGTAGATTGAAGATCTCTGGCACGCCAAAAGGTTTGGCAAAACTAATGAACTCTTTAGGCGGATGTGAAATATAAGAAGCATTTTCGATGGTCATAGGTTGACGCTTCTTAAATAGTTTATCAATATCAATTAATAATGAATGTTCAATGCAGTTGATCTTCAATGCCACTTAACAATTGGAAGGTTAAATTTTTCAAAATTAGAAGTTTATTTATATTTTTGGAGATATTATTAAATTTTTAAAAAATTTATTATTTAGCTTTAGAAAATCAATGCCACATGGATAAATCTTAAAGGGGGACACTCATTTTTTCTTAAAATAATTAATATGATGGTGATTTATACTTGTGTTAGCATTCAGAATCATAATATGCCTAATTCCTGTTCATTATGAACAACGTAGGCATTG
>MEJB01000006.1:6483766-6709142 GCA_001752375.1 Rhazya stricta
TCTAAGTTTTATTTATAACTAGATGTTATAAAATTTGGATATACATTTTAGGCAAACCGTATATGTAATGTGTTATTCTATTTGTTAATATAAATTTGATATATTAATTTGTATTAATTATTGATGAATTTTAAATAAATATTTAGATTATTTTTGTTGAACAATCTAATTAAATGTAATGAATGATATATTGGCTATGGTATGATACACTTTAAATATAGTTATTTAAATGGACAATGATATGATAGATTATGCTTATTATTTAAATATTTTGGTGTTTAAAAACTTTTTAGTGATTTTTTTAAGAGTTTTTAGAGATTTTTAAATTATAAAATATTTTTTTAAAAAATTATTTGTTGGCTTGCCTAACCCATTGGATTGAAGGTCTCTTAACTCGTCCCTACCTAGGCCAACCAAATGGCGGGATTTTGATGGGTTGACCCACCTAGGCCCTTTTTGACCGCTCTAAGCATTGAAGATGGCTCTAGTTTTTATATTTGAAAGATTAATCTTAAAATAGTTTACGAAATTATACCAAAATCTTAATTAAGAATCTCATTTATTCAATGTTCTCAATTAAGGATCTCGATTATTATAAAGTTTTAATTTAGTTCTTCTTTCACCTTCTTTGATACCATTAGCTGTCAATCTTCTCCAAGTCAAATGGCCAAGAATGTAGGGGGGGGAATGACTTGTATTTTGGAGATAAAAATATCAATTTATTTATTATTCTTATCAAAATTCACTCGCCAACTATACTAGTTCGTCTATTTATTTTAGATGTAAGAATAATTATAATTTTTTAATAAGAATGATGAGCGAATTTATATTTTATCCTCAAATAGATCTCCTTTTCCAAATAAATCATTTACCATTTGATTTTAAGTTAAGAAGGTTGGTTGTTGTGACGAAATGAGGGCAACATACAAACTAAATTAAAACTTGAACCACTTGGTAAGCGAACTGTTAAATTGAAATGGGATTTCATATTTGATCCTTATTTGTGGTGTCATATTGAAAGGGCTCTAAATTAGACTTTTGTTCGAGTAAGAGTAAGACTCTGCAGACACGACTCGAGTTGAACTCAAATTAATCTCAAAAGGTGAGAATAATGATTGGTCTAATCAAATGAAAAAAACTAAATTAAAATATTATAATAAATTGAGGCCCTTAAATTATTAAAAACCATTAATTAAGATTCTCTTACAATCAAAAATCATTTTTAGATTGACTTTTTGAGAGGGGCTAATTTCACAATCCTAAATAATACTCTCTTCGACTTAAAATAATTGTCTATTTGGACATAATCACGTATTAAAAAATTGTTGATTGTCATACAATGTTTATTCTAACCTTGTTTAATTGGTTTTTGATTTTATAACAGTTGAATAAATTAAGAGATAGTATAATAACTAACGTGGGATAAAATAGGAAAAAACTATTTACTATGTTCTTTATTTCTTAAAATGTCAAGTAATTGGAAGAAGAAAAAATATAGTCAAATAGACATTTATCTGGAGATGGGGAAGTAAGTTTTTTATATAATCATTAATATCCTTTGACTTTTCCAAGATCAATTCATTAATTGTCATTCTTCTATTTACCTAAACATGATAAATTATTAAGTAATAATTACTATATTTATTTTTTAAAATATGTCACAATATGATAAATTATGCATATCAAAGAAATAATAAATTGATCTAAAATTTATATTAAAGTGACGTCTTTACTATTACATTAAAAAAGAAGATAATTAATTGTATTAGAGAAAAGAAGTTGACTTATGATGTTGATTTGAAAATGAAATAAGGATAGAGATGAAAAAATATATTTTAATGGTGTCTTGGAAAATAGAATGTTATATACTTTAAAAATAAAATAAAAATCATGCTATAACATATTTAAAAAAATGAAGGTAATATTATTTTCATTATTTTTATCTAAAATAGTAAATGAGATCTTTTCATTAAAAATAAAAATTTAAAGACGCTAAAAATCATCAAACGAAGAGTTTCTTTTTCCTCTTTTTTTAAAAATGAACATTAGTTATAAAAATTATATTTTTTTATATAATAATTCAAAGAAATTACATTTTTTATGTAGTAATTGAAAGAAAGATGCCAAATGGAGCTATTAAACTTATAAAATTCGTACTATCACTCTCTTTGAAATGGAAGAAGGATTTTAAAGGGTTTTATTGTTCTGGCCAATTAAGAGGAGTAATTTAAAAATGTCAAAGTTAATGAATTGATCAGGAAATGTCAAGAGACATTAATGACTATATAAACAAAAATATAAAGTTGTGGATTTAGCCCCTCTCTAATCTTTTTTAAGAAAAAAAAATATTACTTTCATTTCTAAATAATTGTCCATTTGGATAATTTTTTAAAAAAATTAATTATCATTTTAAGAAATCAAGAACATATCAGATGTCATTTTCTTATTATATCCCTTAGTGATTGGTCTTATTCAMTTATAAAAATATTGTTTCCTGGGTTTGAAACACATATTGGTCACAACATTTAAAATAACAAAAAAATTAAGGAAGGTTGATATTGTTATTTTGTTAAAATTGTATGAAAATTAACACTTCTTCATATGTTAATTATGTTAAAATAGATCGAGTATTCTTTTATTTTGGAATTAAATATTCATTTACCCCTTCTATGTTGGATGTTTCACTTAATGTTCATTTTTTTAAAATAAAATAAAAATATTTCAATCTGAATTCTCATCCTATGAAATCGCTAATAAATGAATCTTAAACTTCATCTTGAATTAATTTGGCACTTGGACAGTGATTGATGGTTCAATTTCACTCACATTTATGTGGCTCAAGAGGGTAAAAAGGTAAGAATATTTAAATTTTTGCTTTGATATTCATAATAATAGGAGACATTTAGGTTGCACTTGGATTACATTTCGATTTTAAGTTTTCATTTTTTAAAAATGTTTTTAATTTTTATTTCGAGTCACTATTTTAAAATTTTGTTAAAAATGCGTTTGATTTCTAATTTTTAAAAATAAAAAGAAAAAACATGTTTAATTTAGAATTATCTAAAAAAATATTTTAACTACTTTAAATAAATATGCTGTAAATTAAATCTTAAGTATTATTAATCAATATCAGAATATTCTTAAATTAAAATAAAAAATAAAAGTGTCAATAATTAATTTAAAAAATTAAATAATTTTTAAAGAGAAATAAATAGAAAACTTGTTTTAAGCTAAATGGAATGTTTTGCTAAAAACATTCTTGATTTTCTTTTAATTATCAGTATAATTTTTTATTTTTAAAAAAAGTAATTTTTTAAGTTTTGAAAAAATTGAAAAACAAAAAATTAATAAAAAAAGGGGGCCTTATTATCCTTTTACTTTTTCTGTTTCGTATCTGTATACGCGGCTTGCATTTAAGCATCCAACAATCGACGAAGCATTTTCGTGGGCTGGTGGCTCTCACTGATGTACTTGAGAGGCAGCATATGAGGATGTGCCCACTCGATAGTTTCTTGGTACTCATCCTTTCTTGGGGGAGCAAAAAGAGACAAAACAAAACTCCCTTGTCTCTCTACTCCCTTGCAAGATGAGCCTCTTTGTGATTTGACCTCGGCTTTGTATTAATCTTGCAGCTTCATTCAGTACCTAAACACTGTCTCCACTCTCCATGGATTTTCTCTACAACCCAGTATCTGTTGCAACCACTTTTCTGGGCCTTGGTCTTGCTGTTTTTCTTGTTTATAAACTTCAAGCGAAATATGGGGTCGGGAAGAAGTACCCTCCAATTGCTGGAACCTTTGTTAACCAACTCATTAACTTCAACCGGTTGCATCATTACATGACCGATCTTGCTASCAAATACAGGACTTACCGGTTGATCAGCCCTTTTCGGAGTGAAATTTATACTTCTGACCCAGCTAATGTCGAGTATATACTGAAAACAAATTTTGAGAATTATGGCAAGGTATGTATTGTTCTTCAAGTTTCTCTGGTAAGAATGGGAATCTGCTGAGTGTTGACTTTTTCATGAATTTCCTCATTCATTGTGATTTAGTTGCGTCGGTCCTCATAAAGGAAAGTTACAATCTTCAATTGCCCAGTTTCCTTCGATCTTATCTCAATATGGGGTTCAAATGAAATGGTTCCTGACTTATGAGTTAATAATGTGCTAATTTGAGTATGTAATTGTTATAGTATGTYGCAGAATCTGCAAAAAGGAATTAGAGCGTTACTCTTGTCCTATAAATTTTCTTGGTTTAGTGAGTGTATAATAATTTCGTGGAGCATGAAAGTGTGACTATTGATTAGGCATCAGAAATTTCTGGGGGCTAAACATAGTGAGGATAAGGTATCAACTCAAAATCTAGCAGCTGTCATAACTCTATGTCACTTTATCTTAAACTAATTCGAGTAAATGAGCATTAAGCGGTTCCAATAGTTTTATGTCTCTTTGTTTTTCCTTCCACAATAGTGACAATTTTTTTCCTCCATAAATCAAGGCATTAGGAACCTTTTCAAAGAATGTAATGGTGTAATGTGGATTATCTCTCGTTCCTTTTCTGTCCCATGATAGCCTGCTTCTCTGTTCTCATGGTAGACCTGAACTATGAAAGGCTCATGTTTAGTTTCTCTTATTGCTGGATAGCCCATAGGTTTTGCCTTCATTACTCAGCCATAAACATTAGATGAACTTTTACTTCATTGAGTTTCAGTAAGCATCATATGTACTTTCCATCTTCACTGGATAGAAGATAGCAATTGGAATTTGTATTTGAAGTGCTTGAGATAATTCTACAGGGATGGTATAATTATAGCATTCTGAAGGATCTATTAGGTGATGGCATTTTTGCGGTTGATGGTGACAAGTGGCGGGAACAGAGGAAGGTGTCAAGCTTTGAGTTCTCCACTAGGGTATTAAGGGATTTTAGCACTGTCATCTTCAGAAGAAATGTGATAAAGCTTGCTAACAAAGTATCTGAAGCTGCAAATTCYGACCAAATAATCGACATTCAAGTCAGCTGCAACAACTTAAGTCTCTAGTCTTCTCATCCTTTTAAATTTTACCTGACAACTAAAAACTGATCCTGCAGGATCTCTTTATGAAATCAACATTAGATTCTATATTTAAAGTTGCATTTGGGGTTGAGCTAGACAGCATGTGTGGTTCTAGTGAAGAAGGTAAAAGATTTAGCAATGCGTTYGATGATGCAAGTGCAATAACTCTTAGACGTTATGTTGATATCTTATGGAAGATGAAGAAAGCTCTCAATATTGGTTCAGAAGCCAAGTTAAAGAGACATCTTAGGGTGATTGATGATTTCGTGTATAAACTGATCCGAAGTAAGACTGAGCAACTGCATAAGCCACAGGATGATTCTTCTGTAAGGGTGCATCATTTCAGAGCTTCTCTTTCAGATGGAGTATTTTCACGTGGTCATTGACTCATTCTCATTCTTGCTCTTACAGTTGAAGAAGGATGATATACTATCAAGGTTCTTGCAAGTGAAGCAAACAGATCCAAAGTACTTGCGGGATGTAATACTGAACTTCATAATTGCTGGCAAAGACACCACAGCAGCCGCTTTGTCCTGGTTTATTTATGCCCTTTGCAAGCACCCTCACGTACAAGAGAAGATATCGCAAGAAATAAAAGAAGTAACATGCAAGGAAGAGATCAGTGATATATCTGAATTTGCTGCCAGATTGAGTGAAGCCACCCTTGAAAAGATGCATTATCTTCATGCTGCATTGACAGAGGCCCTTAGACTTTATCCAGCAGTTCCAGTGGTAAGGAAGAATATCTGGTATGAAACATAGCCGGTACAATTCCTACTAGAACTTTTATACCTGAGAGTTGCTGTTGTTAAATGTACAATACTGTTTTTCAACTTTCGAGTCATTTAGCGACTGCGATACGAAGTATAACTATTTTAGGATTTACTTTGGATTGAAAAGGAGAGGAGAGGAAAGTGGAGTAGATAGAGAGGAAAGGAGAAAGAGGGGAAAATGTTTAATTAGTTTTTGATTGTCATGAAAAGAAATGAAAGGAAAGTTGAGGATTTTTTTACTATTCCAGGATATCTTTTGAGTGAGCATATGACTTAAATGTGTTGTACTTTAATAAACTCTTAGTGTTCCTTCTTTTCTGTTTGCCCACTGTAGGAAGGCAAGGAAACATGTTCTTTCTGTACTACAGTCACCCCCACCCCCCACCCCGCCCGGGGCTCTTCTTTCAATTGTCTCTCAATTTTCTTGTTCATGTTATGTCTAAATTTCTTATGGTACAAATCCAAATGCGTCAGTCTTTAAATGATTATGATCCCAGGATGCAAAAATATGCTTGTCAGATGACACACTACCTGATGGCTTCTGTGTGATGAAAGGGGATATGGTGGCTTACCAGCCATATGCAATGGGTAGGATGAAATTCATATGGGGTGATGATGCTGGAGAATTTAGACCTGAGAGATGGCTTAATGAATCTGGGTGCTTCCAGCAAGAAAGCCCGTTCAAATTTACGGCCTTCCAGGTTAGCCTATACTATACTTAGTACCAGTTTTGACAAAAGAATCAGTGGGATCGTTAAGGTTATTGTTGCTTTATAGCTGATTCATTAACATAAATTGTTTATTTCATACAAAGATGTCCTGATCAATYTATGTTCAGTCCAAATATCCGCATGTAAAATWTCTACCTGCTGCCGGTTTAGTTGAAGAAGGAGGTCCAGATTCTAGTATAACCAAGAAACTAAAATTTCTGCTCATGGAACAGGCAGGGCCACGAATTTGTCTCGGAAAGGAATTTGCTTACAGGCAGATGAAAATCTTTGTAGCGGTTCTAGTGCAATTTTTCATCTTCAAACTCAGTGATGAAAAAATGGCTGTGAACTACAGGACAATGATCAATCTTCACATTGATGGTGGACTTCATATCCGTGCCTTCCGCAGAATACCCTGCTGAAGTGCTATGTGCATGAGAACTTATCAATCATCATTCCACATCTGTGCTCAATCTCTGGAAGGCCAGCTTGCATAAGATCTAATTTCGATCTACATAATATACATTCATAAGTATGACTTAGGGTGAATGCTCGGTGCTGATGTACAACAAAGAATGTTTGAGTAGCACTAAACAGCCCAGTTTCAACTAGATTAGGATGGTGGTGCATTGCAACATAAGCTTTGGAATTTCATTTACTTTAAAACGGAAATTTCTTGCTTCTTTGTGGTTTCAGTTACTTTAGGATTGTCATTCCTTGTACTTGGAACAAATTATATGCAAAAGGCCGCAACTATGTCTACTGTCATGGACATCATATATAAGTACCTAAAGGAAAAAGAAACTATAAGCTCTTTTTCCAGAACTAAATTAGACAGCTACTTTGCTCTGTAATTGAGGATAAAAATCTGATGGAACGCCTGGCTAAGGACAAAGGAAGAGTAATACATTCYTTGGAAAATAACATGAAGCTCAAAAGTGAGCTCATCAACAGCTGCGGGAAACTAATAGTGGCTAAAAATTACATCAAATCATTATGAAGGTTAATGCTTCTGCCATCATATGATTCCAGATCMGGGCCAACTTTTGTRGAAAATCTCAAGACGCCACATTCTCCACAGATAGCATGCTACATTCTCTGTTMTTTCATCATTTACAGAAGATTGGTAAGGTRCCTGCTGTCCCGTGTCAGCAGGCAAGACAAAATCATATTTATGTGTCAAACCAACTACAAGGATGGGGACAAAGCAACAGTAGCAGGAAGCTGAACCCCTGGCCTTGAGGCCCATGCTTTCCTCTGCCTATAGGCCTCAACTGCCTGTATACGCAGTCTTTCTTGTGATGCATCCTGCGTGCTCTTGAATGCCTTCATTACACAGAAGGAGGTCAGGATGAATTAGGTCAGGGAATATCATATTTGCTAACATTACAAACCACAAATGTGAATAAGAAGTTAAGCAATTATCCTATTTTGTGAACAGATTGCTAGCTGGATACATATTAAATGCATCAAGGGCTCATAATACCTTAGGAACTGCAACCAACTTCGGTGGAGCTTGAACAACATCACCAAATTTTACATGATCATGAGCCGGAAAGTYCACATTTTTTGGCTCCTTGTTCTTTTTCCGTTTATTTTTCCTTTCTGCTTGCCGCCTACAAAAATTTAGACCTGGTAAATGAGGCCCCCTCCAAAACATGGAACTTTATGGCAAAAAAGTAAAACCATAATTTTCTTTCCATATATTGATCCAAATGGTATTTGGCAGGAAATTTTCCTTTTCCTTATAGAACTTCAGCAGCAACTGTTCCATACTAAATTGACTAAAAGTAAACATGAAACTTGACATTGAGAATTCAATTGCGAAAAGAGAAAGAGAAAGGTTGATGGAACAGTAGAACATAGTATTAGCTACTTACTGTTTCTTGCGCTCTTTCCTCTTGGAACCAACTAATTCTGCAGGTGCTTCAAATCGAAGGTCATTTACTTGCTTCCTTTTTCTTTTTTTCATCTGTTTTYTGTGCAYGCTGTTTTGCGCAAMCTCATCACTAGGATCAGCCTCTTGTGCCACTGACTTCCCATCTTCACCATCTCTAGTCCCAGTAAGTTTAGATCCCAATTTATTCCCCAAATGTAGTCTCTATACAGATTCCACACATCAGAAACACGAATATTCAAAAGATTCATTTTTTAATAGTTGAAGCTGGCACTGCAGCRAGATCCTTAAGAAACTCAATACCACMCTTTCCAGTGTACTTCTGAAGTTAGGGGCTGAGGGTTATTCTGGGCAAGTGATTTCCAGTCTGGAAAGATGCAAATAGACATACATATACATACAGAAATCTACTGGAAATAAATTAAAGAAACATGATAGCATTTAAGTATGAGATCACTCTACTCAGAAACTTATAAAGTAAACCAGAAAAGACAGTTCAGCTGGCAATTCCAGCATTACTATCGTCCACAACATGATATGCTTCACAAATGAACAATTATCCAAAAAAAATAACCTTAAAATTCAGAGTTTACCTTCTCGGTATTTCGCCCACCGTCCCCTTTCTTCTTCTCTACACCACCAATTGATGCCTTCCCATCTTAAAAAAATTTAAAAAAAATTTAAAAAACAGAAAAGAAGAAAAGCATCCGAAAATCACCTAAAGTATGAAAAAATCGAGAAGAAACTTTAAAGAATACATTCTGATATATCCAAAAAAAGACTTSGACCTGTTAAAGACATAAGCWTGCGGAGTTTGGAGGGGATGGCGTCTATGGAGGACGGGACAGGAGGCAGCGGAAGCCTACTATTCCCTCCATGTGCTGCTTGGTAATTCTTCTCTCTTCTTCTCCTGCCTTTCCCTCCCATTATCTCTCTCGGAACCCCCAATCTAGAACCCTAAACTGACACTAATGAGTCATGAATCAGGCGGGCGGCCTCTCCTCCTTATTTCTTACTACTATTTTTTCTTTCAAATTTTCCACTCTCAGTATTTTATAGATTTACAAATAGCTCCTTTGAGTCTGCTAAATCCACAGATAACTCATTTGTCAAAATTTACTTTTTAGGATATTATTAACCGTTAATAAAGTCCATAATAACAAATCACCCAATTTATTTGATCAATTCATAATTTTATCTTGCTTTTCATTAATGATGTAATTACTAGTAATATTTTGTTAAATACTTTAAGTCATGTTTCCTCCAAGTTTGTATTAATGTTTATAAATGAAATTTTAAATACTAAATTTAMAATTTTAATATTAAATAATATATTTTACATCATAAATAAATAAAAATTTTACATGTTATAACTAATAAAACGAATAGCTGCATTATTCAAAGAAATAATTTAATTAATTTATATTATACTTTTTTCCTTTTCCCTTTATAACATATTTTCTACACCTTAAATTTCTCTCTTTGGACTAATATAATGAGCTTTCCTAGGCAAAAAAAAAAAATATTATAGTAATAATAAAAGGGGCTGTGATGTTTTAAGAGCACAGTGCATCCTTTGTAATCATTGGTTAATTGGGGGAAATGACTTTGCTCTCGAGCCTTTTTTTTTTCCTTTTTTTTGTTGGTTTGTTTTGATTAGTCAATATAAAAATAATAATCAATCAAATTTAAATCTATCTAACTTCTTCAAATAATATATATTTAATTCGAATAATTTGAGCTCAATAAAATTTACTTTCCTTCAGCTTCACTAAACAGGTCAGGGTTAGGTCATGGATAGGGAAAGGGTTATCTCACATTCGACCAATTGGATGGGTATATCAATGCCACAGTTGGTTGCTGCGGCGAAAGTTTACTTGGTTTGCGCGGAAGGAAGATTGGGATTTTTCATATTTAAATAACATTTACCATCGAGGGAACAATCTTATTATTTTCTATTGAAAAAATTATTATTTTGATGTAAATACTCAAATACCATTTTTTATTGCCCTTGATATTTATATAGTATTTTACTTCTTTATACTACGTTTTACCTTTAATTTACTAAATAATTAGTATATTAAATATATGGTTTTAATTTAAAAGATTTCATTTTATATTTTCTAACAACTGGAACGATTATACAACGTGCATTTTGTCCTTTTTTTACTGTAAAAAATATAGACAAGCGAAAGTTTCTCCATCCTTTAACTCAGTGGTCCTTTATTTATTATTTTAATTATTAAGTGAATTATGTCAATAATATTATTTTAGTAATTAAATTACTTAACATATGGTTTTTATCTCTTACTATCTCTACTCCTACTAATAATTTGTAATACATATTTATACTCTCACGTGAAAGTAAATTTTTTATTTTTCTCTATAAAATTTGAATCGAGATCTATAGTTTTATTATCGTACTGGTGCTTTTACCAACTAATAATGTCGACTTGCATAGAAAAAAATAAGAAGTCTGTGATGGTGTGTTAGAAAATCTTACAAGATCTATAAAAGAGTGAAATATGAGTCGATATCGATTTTTATCACTTTTAATTATTAATCGTGTGCAATTAATGATAAAATCTATAAAAGAGTTTCAGGGCTGAACTGAGAATCATCCCATATTATTGGGGTTGAAAACATAAATAATCAAAAGATTATTTCAAGCCCAAAGATTCAAATTCCTAAATTCCTATGAGCACACTCTTAGCAAATAGGCTTCTAATTTTGAACACGACTTCTTATTATATTAAAAACAAAAAAGTACTAGTAAACATTATATTTGGCTGGTTCGGCCTTCTCTCTCGCGCTCAATTCGCCTCCGATTTCGATCTCTCGTCCTGCCTGATTCTTCCATCTTCATATTGCAAACCTTCATTCTTTGATTCTGTTTGTCGAATTTCTTTCGGAATCAGAATCCATCGGATTACGTTTCAGTTCCAATCTCAAAAGGTAATGAAGAATTACGACGTTTGGCAGTACACCTGAACGCCTCTTTCCATGCTAAATGCAGTTAATGATTGATTTCACCATGATTTAGCTAGTTTTAAGCCATTATGATCATCGGAAATATGCCTAAACGGACGTAACGAGTTGATCTCGAATGTGGCAGAGTATATTTTGTTATTTGGAGAAATTTTATTACCGGAGATAGATCTAACTTCACTGGCACTTTCTATCACCACATACTTTCTTATTCAGCTTGAATATTGTTTATCACTTTCCAAATAAGTTTGTTTCAGGGTTTTACTCTTCTTAGCTATTTATCCACATTGTGGTTATTGGGTGAACTGTATTTCGGAACTTATCATGCGATTTTCCTAGTTAAGGATCTAAGCTATTGGAGTGGTTGGTTTGCTTCATTTTCCTGGTCTTGGCTGTTTTTTTTACTTTTGTTGTCGTTCTATTTGAACTTGGTCACCAGTTTTGAGTCCTAATTTTTAATGTTCTTTTTCTTTTTCTCTTTTGGGTCCATTTCCCTCTCYACAGTYCTGTATTGCTGGTAAATGCAAATGTAGTTATTGGGAACTTACTATACCGTTTTTCTCAGTCTCGTTAAAGATCTAACTATTGGAATATTAGTTTGCCTTGGCTCATTTTTTTGGTTCTATTTGAACTTGGTAGCTAGTTTTTAGTTACGATTATTAATGGCGTTCTTTTGTTTCCTTTCTCTCTCTCTATAGTTTTATTTTGCAGGTGAAAATCGTGTAAAATATTTTGGATGAAGACATAATTAGACGAAAGATATACTAATATCAAATGGAAGAAGAAGAATTCAAGGGGCATGGAGAAACTTCTACTAGGGAACCAGAAACACGTGATGAAGGTGGTACTTTAGATGAAAGGGTAGGGACATCTCGCATAGAAATTGTTGATATTACTAGTGGTAGTGCAGATAATGTAGGCAGTAGTGTATCTTTTCAAGGGTCGGATTCTGCAGCTTCAGTTGCAGATGATGACCTATTTGAACATGTTTCTCTGAAAGACCAAGATAAGGGKGAAGTGGACTTCAAAGAATCATATAATTTTGATAATGTAAGACATTCAGGTGGGAGTGAAGACACCTTCGAGTTTTCTTTTTCAAAAGTTCCGTCAGGGTTTAATTCTCCCCCAGATACAGAAATACATCATGATCACCATTTTTCTAGCCGTGGGCCTGAGGGTACACCAGTTCATCAGATTAGACACTCCTCCTCCTCAGCTAGTCTTGATTCTGCTTTGCATTCATATGGAGACAGTGGTTACTCTCCTGTTGACTCACCACAAAAGTCCAGGCCAAAACAGGTTATGCCAAATGTGTCACCGGAGCTCTTGCATTTAGTTGATTCTGCTATTATGGGAAAGCCTGAAAGCTTGGACAAGTTGAAGAATGTTGTCAGTGGTATTGAAAGTTTTGGAAATGGCGAGGAGGCTGAAACAATTGCTTTCTTGGTAGTTGATTCACTTCTTGCAACTATGGGAGGTGTCGAATCCTTTGAAGAGGATGACGATACAAATCCTCCGAGTGTGATGCTGAACTCTAGGGCTGCCATCGTGGCAGGTGAGCTCATTCCTTGGCTTCCTTCAACTGGAGATATTGCAGGTCTTATGTCCCCTAGGACTCGGATGGTGAGAGGGTTGCTTGCGATCTTGCGTGCCTGCACTCGGAACAGAGCCATGTGCTCTATGGCCGGTTTACTASGTGTTCTGCTGTCRTCAGCTGAGAAGATTTTTCTTCAGGATGATGACTCACAAGGGTCAAGATGGGATGGAACTCCTCTGTGTAATTGCATTCAGCACTTAGCTGGGCATTCTCTCAGTGTCAGTGATCTACATAGGTGGTTTGAGGTAATCACAAGAACACTTCAGACTAAATGGGCAGCTCGATTAATGCTTTCACTTGAGAAGGCAATGGGTGGAAAAGAGTCYAGGGGTCCAGCATGTACATTTGAGTTTGATGGTGAAAGCTCTGGTTTGCTTGGTCCTGGAGAGAGCCGTTGGCCATTTACCAATGGATACACATTTGCAACCTGGATCTACATTGAGTCATTTGCAGACACATTAAACACCGCAACTGCTGCTGCAGCAATTGCTGCTGCTGCAGCCGCCACATCAGGGAAATCATCTGCTATGTCAGCTGCTGCAGCTGCCAGCGCATTAGCTGGTGAAGGCACGGCGCACATGCCACGTCTCTTCAGCTTCTTATCAGCTGATAATCAAGGGATGGAAGCATATTTTCATGCCCAATTTTTGGTAGTTGAAAGTGGTAGTGGGAAGGGCAGGAAGTCTTCACTGCATTTCACTCATGCATTTAAGCCACAGTGTTGGTATTTTATTGGTCTTGAACATAGCTGCAGGCAGGGCCTACTTGGAAAAGCAGAGAGTGAGCTGAGATTGTACATTGATGGTTTCCTGTATGAAAGCCGTCCTTTTGACTTCCCACGGATTTCCAAGCCACTTGCGTTTTGCTGTATTGGGACTAATCCCCCTCCAACTATGGCTGGTTTACAACGACGTCGTCGTCAATGTCCTTTGTTTGCAGAGATGGGTCCAATATATATATTTAAGGAACCAATTGGGCCAGAAAGAATGATGCGCCTGGCTTCTAGGGGAGGGGATGTGCTTCCTTCTTTTGGTAATGGGGCYGGTTTGCCATGGTTGGCGGCAAATGAACATGTGCAGAAGTTGGCAGAAGAAAGTGCACGTTTGGATGTAGAAATTGCCGGATCTCTTCATCTACTCTATCACCCGCATTTGCTTAATGGACGTTACTGTCCAGATGCTTCCCCTTCTGGTGCTGCAGGTTTCAAGATTCTCTTACACTTGCCCAGAAAAATTAATTCTAAATTTTTTTTGCTGTCTTGCTGTTTTTGATCTTAAGAAGCCTGATGACATGCAAATTTTGATACAATCATTATAGACTTATGTTTCTACATTATCTTCATTCGTGGATGCTCTTATATATGTGAGTGCTTTGCGTTTACTATTGATTGTAAATATGAGAGTTGCTGAAGATTAAGGTATTTAATATACTGTTTTCTTCTTCCTCTGCTTAAAATAATTAGTTGGCTAGGTATTTTTGCTCTTCCATTTCCCCATCTTTGTCCTCCTTTTGCATAAGTAGGCGCTAAGGCATTTAATTCTTTTGATTGTTACACTGTTAAAGAATCAGCAGGATAAAATTGTAGATCTTTCTTTATGTTTTATCTTGTTATGCTTGTTTCCTCACTCTCTGATCATAACTTTAAAAAAGAGGTTGTGTACTGTTCTGTACAATAAATAATTTTCCTATATGGTTTAGGCATGTACCGACGACCTGCTGAGGTTCTGGGGCAAGTTCATGTTGCTAATAGAATGCGGCCTGCAGAGGCTTTTTGGGCCTTGGCTTATGGAGGTCCAATGTCTTTACTTCCACTAGCAGTAAGCGATGTGCATGAGAATAGCTTGGAGCCAAGACAAAGCGACATTTCTTTGTCATTGGCCACAACTACTCTTGCTGCTCCTATATTTAGAATAATTTCTCTGGCAATTCAATACCCAGGAAATGTTGAAGAGTTATGTCGCAATAAAGGGCCTSAAGTCTTGTCAAGAGTTTTGAATTATCTTCTGCAAACTTTGTCCTCTCTAGATGCTGCAAAACGAGATGGRGTTGGGGATGAGGAACTTGTTGCAGCAATTGTCTCTTTATGTCAGTCCCAGAAACAAAATCATGCACTGAAAGTGCAGCTTTTCAGTACCCTGTTGCTGGATCTAAAGATTTGGAGTTTATGCAGCTATGGAATACAAAAAAAGCTTCTGTCTTCTTTAGCAGATATGGTTTTTACCGAGTCGTCTGTGATGCGTGATGCTAATGCTATTCAGATGCTTTTAGATGGCTGCAGACGGTGCTATTGGATAACCCGTGAAAGTGATTCAGTTGATACGTTTTCTATGAAGGAGCCTACTCGCCTCGTCGGTGAGGTTAATGCTTTGGTTGATGAACTCTTAGTAGTTATTGAACTTTTAATTGTGGCCGCCCTTCCTTCTGTAGCCGTGGATGATATTCATCGTTTACTGGGGTTCATGATTGACTGTCCGCAGCCCAATCAGGTACATGCAACTTAATGATGCCAGAATAGTATGTATGCTGAACAGATGATATTATTATTACCTAATTCTTTCTTTTCAATACTTGTCAACCAAAGGTACAACCCATATTTGTTCATGTGTCCTTAACATTTGCTGTGAACTGGAAAACATAGTAATATCTCCATACAGGTAAACAGGCTTCTTGGTTAATWAATTAACTTAAAAAGAAAGCATACCTAATCATGTCTCTCTATCCTTGCGATAGTATTTAATTATGATAGGTTTACATTCTCTAGTGAAGTCACAGTGACTGCCTTTCTGTGCCCTGGAGTTGTTACATGCAATAATATCTGCAGAGTTCAAACTAGAAGTTGGATCAGTCTTGCTCCAYTCTCATGAATCTTCCTCTAATTTAGGCTTAAGATTTKTCAAAGGACTCCAAATTCTTTGGTTTCCTGAGATGGAGTTGTGTATGAGAAAAGGGGATCTTAAKTATTCCTTAMATTAKATATTCTTCCAAATGGCCTYTTGGTAACTTGGAAAATTGATGTTCTTCCTTATAAGCTAAGGTGCCGTGTTTGTATTTTATTTCTTGAATTGAYTAGACATGAAAATTGACTGTGKTGCTTACCTATTACTTCTTGGCTTAAAATTTTGATCTCCGTGATCATTGGATATAGTTKTTTGATGCATTCTGGTTATGTTTTCTTCCAGGTCGCCAGGGTATTGCACCTGATTTATAGGTTGATTATACAGCCAAATACGTCCAGGGCGCAGACTTTTGCTGAGGCATTTATATCATGTGGAGGTGTAGAAACCCTTCTTGTCCTATTGCAGCGTGAAGCAAAAATTGGAGAGCATGATGGACCTGACATTTTGATTGAGAATGAAAAAACTATATCTTCTATGGAATCAGAAGTTCAGGACAGAGAAGGGAATGCTGAAGTTAGTAATGGTGATAATGCAGGATTCAGGGAGGAAAATGAGTTGACTTCACATGAGAACATCAAACTTGAGTCTTTAAATAATACAGGCAATAGTTTTGCTATTCCATCAGGATCTAATATTGAAAGGATGTCATCTGTATCTGAGAGTCCTTTTATAAAAAATTTGGGTGGTATYAGTTTTTTGATAAGTGCTGAAAACGCACGTAATAATGCATATAATGCTGACAAGAGTGATGGTATTGTTGTTGGTATCATTAACCTCGTGGGTACTTTGATTATATCAGGATTTCTGAAATTTGGTACATATTCTCCTCCAGACATGACAAACAACCTTCTTGGGTTGCTTGATGGAGGAGGTACCATGTTTGATGACAAGCTTTCTCTTCTACTTTTTGCGCTACAAAAGGCTTTTCAAGCTGCACCAAACAGGCTTATGACTAGCAGAGTTTACACTGCTCTATTGGGTGCCTCGGTATGACGTGCTGTTCCCTCTCTTTGTTGCCTTTTACCTTCTCTACATATTGGGAAAAGATGGGCTAGGGATATTATTGTCAGATACAGGGAGGTGAAGGTGATGATTAATTTCTTCCAATTCTCCTCAGATGTTTGTAGCTAAAGAAGTTTTGTGCAACAACGAGCAATGTTATCATATTAACTCTACCAATCCTACTCAATAGAGTTCTAACATAGGTGTATATGATAAGTTGTGATGCATGTAAATCAGGTGATAGTTCTGGGCATTGGTGGTGTTGAGGGTCTTKGCAAATTGTGACCTTAGTATMCTTAGATGGTTGTGGAATTCCTTTACTCGAATGAGTTGGCAAATTGTTAACTAGGTAACGAGAATATCTCAAAAACGATCATCTTGATTTCCATGGGCAAGACCTATTTTTTTYCCCAAAAAGRGAAAAAAAGGGACAAATCTAGGAGGATGTTTTGTGCGTTTTTAAGCATGCRCATGGCTTTGYAGTACAAACTGAATGTATGGGCCTGAGATGCTTTCTTCATTTTTCAGATCAATGCAACTTCAACTGATGATGGATTGAACTTTTATGATTCTGGTCATCAATTTGAGCATTTACAACTTTTGTTAGTCCTGTTGCGTGCACTTCCTTTTGCGTCAAAGGCTTTGCAAAGCCGAGCACTTCAGGTAATTAGTTGGATATGCATTCCCCAGATTCTATGATTTTTCTTTTGGCATCTTGAATGTCATAAAGTTTCTTGCATGAAGTTTTTTGTCCTTGAAAATGGTTGTTTAATCTCTCCAAGACATTGGTATAGGTGAAAACAGAATTCAGGATTTACTAGTCAGTTACATGTCRTGTATAACTCCTATAAGTATGTGATAACAAGCTTGGTAATATTGGAATTTGGAAGATATTTAAGTTGATTTGATTTTTTTTTCTTTTTTTGGTCCTTTGATTGCACCTGAGTGTATCCAATGGGCATGTTAAGAATATTTAGATCTCTCACTAAAATTGATTGGGGAAACGCCTTATATTTCTAAATTCTCCCTCACAATGTCAGTCCCTAGCATTTTGTAGCTTTTGTTTTGTCTGGATCACTGTTAAGCATGTCGTGGATCCACCATCAAGGGCAGTTCATACACTTGTGTGTCATTCTGCCTTTGACTTGGATACTTATTCACATCTACATGAAAGCAATAAAGGCTGAGAAGGTTGCAGGGTGCATGATAGATTTTGATCCAGTTTTGAACTTTTGCATCCATTTCGGTCCTTGGCTGTGCATCTGTCACAAAATGACAGTTGAAATCTTTCAATTATTCTGTACCACTTGTTGTTTGTTATTTTCATGCACAAAAAAGAGCGGGTTTTGCTTCTCCTCGATATTTCCTTCATAAAGATTTCATTCCTTTTCTTATCCACTCTAATTCCATATGATTCCAGGATCTCCTAATTTTGGCTTGCAGTCATCCTGAAAATCGGAGCATTTTGACTCAAATGGAGGAATGGCCTGAATGGATTTTGGAGATTCTTATATCTAATCATGAGGTAACAGTTTCCACTTAATAGTTCTAATTGTCTTCTTTCTTCTTTTATTTCAATTACAAGATAAGGTGGATAGTAATCTGTAGCAAATAATCGGAATAATTTCTCTTATGTCTTCCTTCCTCTCGTGGACTGAATTACTGAAATGCTTTTATTATCTTAGGTTTTCTCCTTTTTCCTTTTGCTGACAATTTATTTTTACAGACTGCTCTGATGAAAACTGAAAACTCATCAAGCATAAAAGATGTGGAAGACCTTATACACAACTTCCTGATAATCATGTTAGAGCATTCAATGCGCAGGAAGGATGGATGGCAGGTTGCTATATTTCCAATTTATTTACTATATAAACATATGCATATTTGATTTGACATTTGTAATTCTAGTTATTACATTGCATAATACAACTATGACTCCATTTCACTACTCATTGCGTAATTGTTTGTAACTAGAGTTTTTCTCTTGCTGTTCTTCTCAAACTTCTAGCTCAATGAATTTCATTAATGGTTTTTATTTAATACTTTACTTTTGACAGGATATTGAAGCTACAATTCATTGTGCAGAATGGCTCTCAATGGTGGGTGGGTCTAGCACAGGAGACCAAAGGATCAGGTACTACAACAAATGTGTTTCATTCTTGTTAAAGAAAAATATTGTTACTTAAATCGGCTGCAAATATGCATGTTTCCTAGTACTTATTGAGAATGATTGCTGCTGAACTCTGCTCATGAGCAATACACTTGAGTAATTAAGTTTGTTTTGTGATCTGTTAGCCCCTAAGTTATTGTCTCCATTGTAATACTTTGTGGGGGGGAAAAAAAAAAAAGAAAGAGGAAAAAGCTTCTGGTTTTTGGTTGGATGGTTCATTCTTCAATCTGTTCACAGACGCGAGGAATCATTGCCTATTTTCAAAAGAAGGCTTTTGGGTGACTTACTGGACTTTGCTGCCAGAGAGCTACAGGCTCAGGTAGACCTTGTAGCTTTAAGGTTTTGCTTCTTGATGAAAATATTATTTCCTCTTTTTGTCCTCAGTGTTTTTTGCAGCATCTGCTCCTTTATCTCAAGTTAAATGTCTTACATTCTGTTTGAGGTCTACCCTGAAATAACGTTTCTATAATCAAAGAGAATATTTTTGTTGTAACATTATTTGCCCTTTGACCTCCCTGGATATGTTGTAAGCCAAAATGTGGTCAAGCTCACTTTCTACTTTGGTGTATTTAAATTTAAGTAATTCTTAGTGTAAGATTCCACACCATTCCCCAGTCTTTCTCTAAACTTGTCTCTATTTGTGAGAGCTTCCATCAGTAGCACTATTGTTTTATTTTTGCACTGGAAAGGAGCCTTCCCATAATTGTATTTTCATACATTTGTCTTTCTTAGGCATCTAGTTTCTCAAATAGGCATTTATATTGACTGTTCTTTAATTGAAATGCAGTTTTTGTTGCCTGATTAGTTAATTTTGTGCACAAAACCCTTTTATCTAGTCATGAGTTCTCTTCCAATTTCCTACTTACAAAAAGGGAAAATTGTAGCTATACCTCTATTTCCCTTTGTACTTCAATTGTTTTTGGTTGTCACTTCTCCTTGCTTAGATTTATTCTAACTCCATGTTGTATTATACTTATTCTTCTTTCTCTGTGTTTAAAGTTAATATATACTTCTAGATGCTTAACTGTATTCCAGGTATATTCCATATTACCTGTCTTGTTTCTGAGTAGTTTGGGAACTCAACACCTATTTTCTTTGGACTTCAAAATTTTCGTCATTGTGACTTCTTCTCCTTGATAGCTTTRTCCTAACTCCATGTTGTATTCTACTTGATTCTTCTTTCTCTTTATGTTTAAAGTTAATATGTACATCTACATGCTTAACTCCGTTTCAGGTATATCCTGTATTACTTGTCTTGTTTCTGAGACTAGTAAAACTGCAAACTACAATATTTTCTACATTTAGCTTTTCTTTTGCAACAGACTCAAGTTATTGCTGCGGCTGCTGCTGGGGTGGCAGCTGGGGGATTATCACCCAAGGATGCTAAGATGGAAGCTGAAAACGCTGCTCAACTTTCTGTTGCTTTGGTGGAGAATGCTATAGTCATTCTAATGCTTGTTGAAGATCACTTACGGCTACAGAGCAAACTTTATACTACTACACGTTTTCCTGCTGTCTCCCCTTCTCCTCTTTCAAAAGTTCTGCCAATGGGTAATCATCCTTCAACTGTGGTTGGAGGAGAACCTCTAGARGTTGTTGYTGATCGTAAATCATCTACTGATTCTGGCGGAGTCCCACTTGATGTAAGCATGCAGATAATCAAACTACAATACCCTCTCTATTATTCACATATGCCCTTATTTTTGTCCCTTTAGTAGATCTATTGTGAATCTTGTCTSTGTCTAACATCTTGGGTGTTTTTCTATTTTGAAACATTGGACTGCTAATTTTCCGTTTCCAGTTTTGTCAATTATTCTTTTTGCTCATAAGAATTGAAGATTGTTTCTCTTCTATTTTTAACTCAGGTTCTTGCTTCAATGGCTGATGCCAATGGACAAATTTCTGCAGCTGTGATGGAGCGGCTTACTGCTGCCGCAGCTGCTGAGCCTTATGAATCAGTTTCATCTGCTTTTGTTTCATATGGAAGCTGCGCCATGGATTTAGCTGAGGGATGGAAGTATAGGAGCCGATTATGGTATGGTGTGGGCCTGCCTTCRAAAACRTCAGACTTCGGTGGCGGCRGCAGTGGCTGGGAAGCTTGGAGATCAGCACTGGAGAAAGATGCAAATGGAAATTGGGTTGAACTTCCTCTGATTAAAAAATCTGTTTGCATGCTTCAAGCTTTGTTATTAGATGAATCCGGACTTGGAGGTGGCCTTGGGATCGGAGGAGGATCTGGTACTGGAATGGGAGGCATGKCTGCACTATACCAGTTGTTAGACAGTGATCAACCATTCTTATGTATGCTCCGGATGGTACTTGTTTCACTACGAGAAGAAGATGATGGTAAAGATAATATGTTCACAAGGCATGTAGATGTGGAGGATGCTTTATCAGAGAGATTACATCGTCAAACTAGTAATCTTCTATCATTTGATGTCAATACGCGAATGCCATCACGAAAACCACGATCTTCATTGCTGTGGAGGTATTTGCTAAATCATATTATGCATCTTGTATCCTTTGCTACATTTTAGTAATTTTTGTCATAGGTATTCTCTCCAGAATGCCCTTCCATTCTCCTTTTGGTGACAGCCAGGCTTTGTGCAATGCTTTCACTGACCCTCCATCCACCCAGGGGTGGGGGGATGGTGGAGTGGTCGTTCTACTGCTTGCTGCCTGAAATATTTCAAATTCACTAATTCCAACTGCTTAATTCTCTAACATGCTTTTACAGCATGTTTATAGATCAACATATGTCAAAGCACATTTCATTTCTACATGCTTGTTCAGCCTGGCATATGCAATCTCTTAAAATTTCCGCCTTCAATTGGAACAGTYAGATTCGTTAACTAAATTGCAGATCATCAGCACCTCGTTTTGGTGCCTCATGATCGAAAGTGCTCCTTGCTATCATTAGCCAACCTAGTATTCATGTTGATCACGAGGTAACATGAATATTGAAGACATGTATCAAGATGGAAATGAAAAATCCAGTATAGTAGTTTTAGTAGTTCCACATTCAGGATTGCCTTTTTCCTTTTCCTTTTGTGTACGATTTTTGGGATTTTGTTCCATGATTTCATGATCTATGAAATTTTACTAAGTTTGTTTCTTTAATTTGGTTTTGGATTGTGAGTCCTTATAAAGTATTGACTCGGCTTTGTCTTATCTTTTCACTGCATTTTTGGTCAATTAATTACAAAAATCCTTTAAGAATGGAGAGCTTTTTGTTTCTACATGTTTGTTTATATTTTTGCTGATGTTACAACATCAAATGTATAGTCACCATTGGTGAAGTTTAGAGCATTTACTGCCCACTACATGCACTATCCTTGAATGTCCTCTTCAAAAAAACCAATGTTCAAGTGAACACCATTAAATGGATGGTCCCAATAGCCATATCATAAGATTATGCTTTTTGCTCAATCTAATTACTCAAATTCTGGTGATTACTATTTTATTTTACTTTACTGAAAACTAGGATATGGTGGTTTCATGTATTGGACAAACAGAAGTAGAAAGATGACTAYTTAGTTTTGGATTTTACTGAGTAATTAGCGGTCTTTGTTCTGGATCAACAGGTTGTTCAAGAACTGTACAAAGTTGATTAAAAATGCCGTTTTAATGGTACCTCAAATGTTTTTATGATCTAGGAATACCTTTAATGTTTGTTATGTTCTAGGAATACGTTCACCATTTCTTGCCAGTAAACATATWTCAGTTTATTCTTTCAGCACATATTTGTGGGGTTCAAACTGATTTTTCATTTAATATGTACAGTGTGCTTTCACCTGTCCTCAACATGCCGGTCTCTGAGTCCAAGAGGCAGCGAGTGTTGGTTGCATCATGTATTTTATACTCTGAGGTCAGTATTGCACTGTGTTCTATATTCTGAGGCCTGGCTTTAGTTAATCTGGTTCTCTTATGTGTCTCTTAACCTATTTTCYCGTGTTTGTTTCTTGACTTCCGTTTCATTTTGAAGTTGTCATCTTAAAGGTGTGGATATATTACAGGTATGGCATTCTGTCAGCAGGGATGGAACTCCTTTCCGGAAACAGTATCTGGAGACCATTTTGCCACCATTTGTTGCTGTCTTAAGGAGGTGGCGACCTCTCCTTGCAGGAATTCATGAACTTGCTACTGGGGATGGTTTGAATCCTCTTGTTGTTGATGACCGTGCATTGGCAGCAGATTCTTTGCCGATTGAGGTTGTGAATTAATGTTTGATATTTAATTTTCCAGAAATCCTTTTTCCTGGTACCTTATGCCTTTRGCCTCCAATGAAACTTTATATCCTCAATTGCTGCATCCTGAGGGCCAATTGTCCAWRGTGATGCATGCTTCGATTGCTAAATGTAAGGAGGCAGACTGATGTTCATACAATTTTGGTGGTGGATAATGAATTACAAAGTCACAAAGTCAATGATAAGTAGTCTGGAGAGCCCTGGACCATTGAGTCYRATCTAAGCTTTCCAAAAAATAGTCCTACTTGTCACAAATAAATWAGACAAAWTGATTATTTCATGCTACCAAAGGCGAACTGGAATAAGAATTGATAGTTGTTTTTCTGTTCATCTTTCAGTCACTATCAGCACTAAAAAGCTTACATAAGCATAAAAAGATTTGGGCAACGTGTATGAATTGATCTCCTAAAATCATTTATAGGATTATGTCGTAATAATATAAACATACATGTGCTAATAAGTATTTTACACTGGCGGTGCGTGAAATATTAATCCATATTATTTTCAACTAAATAGATGTCATTATTACTTCCCTTATGAAACACATGGTTATGGTCTAGGGTCTTGAAGGGGACTTATCATGGTGATCACAAACCCACAACTCAACCAGAAGGTTGTGGATCTAGTCTTCCCTCTTATTTGTGTGGTCCAAAGTAAAAAAATATTGGGTTTAAAACTTTGTACAATTCTGATGAGGCTTGACGTAGTCATCTCCGATATGGTTTGCTAGGTGGTACTTCTGATTAACTACCAAATCTTCTGTATGCAGCTTCTGTTTCATTCAAGGAATCTTCTCTTTATTTTTGTTTGTGATTTTGTGTTCGTTAATAAACTGTATGGCGATTGAGTTAAGTTGGTTCTACAAGCATAGGAGCCTATTATATTYATGCCCTAGCTTGGGAGGGGTTTTATAGAATCAGCCTATGATAATTGGTATGTAACACGGATACGTCTTTCGTTTCTAGCATGAGATATGTATTTATTAGAGTTGTCTGCAACATCTAGCGTGTGAGAAACATCTGGCATCCCAACAGGATTGCCTTTTTCAAGATAGTTTTTCAGCTGTAGGTGAAAAGTGTGTGCAACATGTTCTCATGAGAGAGTTTGTCTATAACAGTGTAAGCGTTTAGATGACATGACAATTTGATGATGAATACGTAAGTTTGGTARTTACTTTCAGCACTTAATAGCTTCCAATTTCTTTTACATCTTTTGAGTCTATCATGTCAAACTTAAGAGATTGGAAGGATTTTGCATTTCTTACTAATGAACATTTATTTGAATTCTCGTGCCACTTTGCCTTTCACATTCTTGTTTTCTTTTGATTTCTTCTTTACTCTCTTTATAATGTGTGACACACATTTGGCCTTGCCTAGGCTGCTCTTGCTATGATCTCTCCTAGCTGGGCTGCTGCTTTTGCATCACCACCTGCTGCTATGGCATTGGCAATGATTGCTGCTGGGGCTGCTGGAGGGGAAACCACAGCACCTTCAACAACAGCAACGCATCTCAGGCGTGATTCCTCTTTACTTGAAAGGAAGACAGCTAAACTTCATACATTCTCAAGCTTCCAAAAGCCTCTGGAGGCACCTAGCAAATCTCCTGCTGTTCCAAAAGACAAGGCTGCAGCAAAAGCTGCTGCATTAGCTGCTGCAAGAGATCTTGAGCGAAATGCAAAAATTGGTTCTGGTAGAGGCCTCAGTGCTGTGGCAATGGCCACATCTGCACAGCGGCGGAGTAAGAGTGACATRGATCGTGTGAGAAGATGGAATGTCTCTGAGGCCATGGGAACTGCCTGGATGGAATGCTTGCAATCAGTTGATACAAAATCAGTCTATGGGAAAGATTTTAATGCCCTATCCTATAAATATATTGCCGTCCTTGTTGGAAGTTTAGCTTTAGCCAGAAACATAMAAAGATTGGAGGTATGAAGWATGCKTCTAATGCTGCTGCTTGTAAGTATCACTACTTGTGGGATTGTAGGCAATACTTGATTGATATCTTTATTTTGTTTTTCAGGTCGACAGGCGTATGCAAGTTGACATAGTTGCTCGCCATCGCCTGTATACAGGAATACGTGAATGGCGGAAGCTGATCCATTATTTGATTGAAACCAAATGTCTTTTTGGGCCATTCAGTGACCGTTTGTGTAATCCTCAGCGTGTATGTTACTGAAATTTAACCTTCAGGGACCTTATCCTTTTACTTTTCAGATTAGATTTCTAAAACGGAAATTTTAATTTTCAGATTTTCTGGAAGCTAGATTTCATGGAAAGTTCTTCTAGAATGAGGAGATGTTTGAGAAGGAATTACCGAGGATCAGATCATTTTGGTGCTGCTGCAAATTATGAAGATTGTACAGAGCTGAAACATGATAACGATAGTGTTATTAGTCCGTCTAAGGCTTCTATTTTGGCTGCACAGGCTATCTCTATGGAGGCAATGAATGAGGATGATGAGCAGGATGATACTGCCCATCTGGGGGTTCAGGTGCCTGACATAGAACAGGGTGGAGAAACTGAGACAAGGATGATAGAAACTGCAGAGCAGCCTTTGCGGACATCAGTTGAGTCTAGAAGTGTCCCTGTTACTAATGACCAAGATGTAGCAGAAAATCCATCACTATTGGCTCCCGGTTATGTTCCTAGTGAGCATGATGAAAGAATTGTTCTTGAGCTTCCCACTTCAATGATCCGGCCACTGAAAATCCTAAGAGGAACCTTTCAAGTAAGTTCAGGGACTCTTTTTTTTCTTATTTCCATAGGCACGAGAATTTGTTAGGTTCTATGAATTTGATGCTACTGCATTTTAGGATTATGTTGTCCAAAACAAAAGCCTGGTRCATTTAAAGGCTAAAAGTGCTTTGTTGAGTGCATCATTCCAATTAACTGAGAGTTGTTGGTCTCACTATGCTTTTCTCATCCCCATTTATGAAATTCATTTTCAAGGTTTGCAGCACTTATTATGTAAATAATTAGGCAATTTATATAACCTAATTTGAATGCTCAATGCAATCTATTTCAAGATGCCAACAATACCTATAGGTTTAGAAACACAAAYGCCCTTAAGTTACTAGTTTAATTTGCATCCACTGTATATTGTTACTAGTTTAATTYAAAMTCATTGTTCTTGGTATATATCTAAAATAAACCAGTAATCTTGTCTTGAGATGTTTCAAATCAAGCGTTATGGTCTCTTACTTCAACAAATAGAAAAGAAACGATCCACTTTTATGAAGCACTATCCAGTTCTCCGAATTAGATAGGTTTGGAGGAGTGTAATAGGATTTATTTTGATTGAGGGTTATCTTATTTTCTAGAATGTGATCTTATTCTGTGAATTTATGCTCTTTCTCAGATAACGACAAGAAGAATCAATTTTATTGTTGACAACAGTGATAATAGTGCTTCTGGAGATGGGTTGGACTGCAAAAATGAAACTAGAGTGGAAGAAAAGGACCGGACTTGGTTGATCTCTTCTCTTCATCAAATATATAGCAGAAGGTTTTGATTTCTTTAATAAGTTCTACCTTAGACTTGATGTACTACTGCTTGTTCATTGATCTCCATCTCGTTCCAGTTTTGCAGCCAATATTTCTATGTTGATTGCSAATTTATAGAGTAGCATGTCAAAAGTTATAATTTAGGTGCTCTGTTATTCGCCCGTTCTGGTATATAATTTAATTTGTTGGCATTTTCTCTCTGRATATCAGTGATGAGGGCTTGGTTTCATGGATATCTTTTCTTCCCATTTTTATTACTTAGCAAGTTTTTTGTTCCACATTATCTCCTCCTCTCCTCTCTTTATAAAGTCCCTTTATATATTTAATTCATGGACAGTATAACTCGTGGGTCTTTCTTTCATAAGGTCTCTCTGAGGATTTTACTTCTTTTACAGATATCTTTTGAGAAGAAGTGCACTGGAATTATTTATGGTTGACCGGTCAAACTTCTTCTTTGATTTTGGGGTATTACTTTCTACTATATGCATTATTTAATAACTGAATCCTGTATTAACTGTTCCTAGCTAATTGGTTATCAATTTTGTTACTGCTTTACAGAGCACYGAGGGAAGAAAAAATGCATATCGAGCCATTGTTCAAGCTCGTCCTCCTCATTTGAACAATATTTACCTTGCTACTCAGGTCCTTTTAGGCTGCTTTCTGTATTACTAGTATCATTCTTTTGGTCATTTGGGTGAGGCTGGGGGAAATTAACCTAGCCTCTAGGTTGTGGCAGTGACTTTGCAGTCACAAAGCTGCTCCTCCAGCAAGCAATTTAGGCTGTTTCTGTCCTATGATAGGCATATCCTGAAAGAACTAACAGTGCTACTTCTTTTTATTCTTTACTGATGCATAGAGACTCACGCCTGAGCAATTTTCAYATATCTGTATAGCTTCAYGTTTGTGACCCAAGAAAAGAACAGATGCTATGAACTTGCTATGTAAAAGACCAAAGTTAACCTAACCCTTTGTACGCAGAGACCTGATCAACTTCTGGAGAGAACCCAACTTATGGAACGTTGGGCTAGGTGGGAGGTAAGTTTGAAGAATTACTCTTATGATCTCAYGTGAGTTTATGTTTCTCATTTGTTCTACTCGATGGTTTTATAACATGCTAAATAATTTTTCCTCTGCAGATCAGCAATTTTGAATATCTCATGCAGCTTAACACATTAGCAGGAAGGAGTTATAACGATATTACACAAGTAGTTTTCCCATTGGTTTTAGAAACTGTCATTTTTGTTTCTCTTTTTTTTTGTGATCGAATATTGAGACATTATGTGCTCCTGTTGCTAAACTTCTTTCCACTATGCAGTATCCTGTTTTCCCTTGGATCCTCTCTGATTACAGTTCGAGCACTTTGGAACTTTCGAATCCTTCTTCTTACAGAGACCTCTCGAAGGTGACATAAGTTTTCAATTTTTTGCTCATGAAATCACCAAAAAGAGGTGTCTTTCAAATAACATCTTAAATTTTGTATACTTTCAGCCAATTGGCGCAYTAAATGCTGACCGATTAAAAAAGTTTCAAGAAAGGTACTCCAGTTTTGATGATCCAGTTATCCCCAAGTTCCACTATGGTTCCCATTACTCAAGTGCTGGAACGGTATGTTTCATTTTGACTTCTGTGTTCCTTGTTCTAACTGTTCAGGTGCAAACTTTGARCTATGTGTATCCTGTTGATTTGGTTTTAATGTTTCAGATAGAACCKTTTCTGAAATATAATATGATCCTTGGTCCATTATAATGCATAYCTTATTAATGACAGACTGGAAAATCATGAATTTCCCAAGCTATTCTGGAAKAGGAAATTAATGTCTTWTGATTTCAACGTAATCCTGGATTATATATGAAATAKAACAGACATCAACAGAAAACACTATTGTTCAAAGAATTTTCCTTTCTAAGTTTTTGATTCTTTCAGTAGTCTGACCATAGAGTTTATCATCTAMCAAGTATATTGTGAAAATTGTGATCTTCTGCTTCAATTTGAAGTATATACTAAATGAAATTCTRCATGTATCAAAGAGTCCTAGTTGACCTTGGACTAAATTTGTCTAGGAATTGACTAAWCTTCTTGTCAACCATGGTCTTTCTTTGCCAATCTTTRACACTTCCSTTTTRTCTTCAGAAAGTTAAATACTCGTAAAACAGTATGATTTCTGGTATCTCAAAATCTTCTTCTTATATTGATATTGACAATTTGACATAGTCTTTGATTAGCATGTTAGAATTTTCTTTAAGTAAATATTTTATTAATCTTAATGCTAATAGATTTTCTGTTACATGACTGAATGAAGCCAATTCTGACTCTCTCTCCCCTCCATGTTATGATCTTATGAGTCATTTGCTGGTCATCATTTTATTGTTAGGTTGTTTTCTCATTTGGTGTAATTTACATTGCTTTTCCAGATCTCTATCATGGTTGTCCTATAAGAACAATAATGCTTTTTTGACAGGTTTTGTATTATCTCGTTAGAGTGGAACCTTTTACTACCCTGTCAATTCAACTACAAGGTGGGAACTTTGACCATGCAGATAGGATGTTCTCTGATATTGCTGCAACCTGGAATGGAGTTCTTGAGGACATGAGTGATGTCAAGGAACTGGTACTAGGATTTTGCATTATTCATAGTAGCTATCAATGTCTTCTCTATGATCTGTAAATCGACAAATGTGAAATGCAAAATTTCAGGTTCCTGAGCTTTTTTATCTCCCTGAGGTGTTAACCAACGACAACTCAATTGACTTTGGCACAACACAACTAGGAGAAAAGCTTGGTAATTGTTTAGTTGTGCAGCCATGGTAGCACAATAGGGAGCTACTCACCAAAAATGAGTAGGTAATGCTTAGTGGTACATTCTCCTCATACTTTTTCCCTGCTTTCTCTTTCAGATTTAGTTAAACTTCCTGCTTGGGCTAGAAATCCTGTTGATTTTATTCAGAAGCACCGATTGGCTCTTGAAAGTGAGCATGTATCAGAGCACTTGCACGAGTGGATTGACCTCATATTTGGGTAATTGTGTCACTTAGTCTTCTGAAAGCTCATGTTGGAGTAACCTCTTCTTTTCATTCCTTAATATTGTTATCTTTCCACGGGTAAAATTAGAAGCGAAAGAAACTGTTTGTTTGGAACACGATTCTGAATTGCAGTTTTCCAAATATACTATTTTGAACACCCAGGTATAAGCAACGGGGAAAAGAAGCTATATTGGCAAATAATGTTTTCTTTTATATCACCTATGAGGGAACTGTGGACATTGACAAAATACTAGACCCTGTAAGTTGCTGAATTGCTTTCCATGCTTTTATTTTTGGTTATTCCTTCTCACAATAATAAGTGCTTCACCTGTTCCCTGTTCCCCAAAAGGTACAACAGCGTGCTACACAAGATCAGATTGCATACTTTGGACAGACCCCTTCACAAATTTTAACTACTCCTCACATGAAGAGGATGCCTTTAGCAGATGTTCTTCACTTACAGGTAATCTATTAGGATAACATTGGAGAAGAGAGTTTTTCTATCTGTGTCTTATATTAAGGAAGTTCTCAGACAGCCCTTTTTCTTGTTTGCAAAAGAGAAATAATTACTTTTCACATTGTGATTGAATAGTTGTTTCCTGCTTYTATATTTCAAGTTAGATAATCAAGAATCTGATAGATGTGCAAGATGAATTGAGAAACGAGAAATAGTACTCTTGATACTGTATTTTGTTCATAGAAACTCAACGAAACTCTATTCCCGCTAGAACTCCCACTTGTTCTGTTACCTTTGCATTGACATGTGAAGCARACYGCCTATCTCTTATRTCTGCTATTTCTGCAGAACTTATTTTGATATCTAATAGCATACGAGAAAGACAATATGGCTTGCATTTGGGCAAAGGCATGCCTTTCCTCTATTCTGAACTATTCTTGAAGAATTTAAATAAGATTATTATTACAGGGCCAGGCCCCTTGTCTGCATTTACATTGTCTCGTTATTAACTTCCATGCTTGTTTTCAACCAAGTACTTACCTAATCAATGTTAAGGCTGCTTATGATATGATTTCAAGCTGTTGAAATATATACAGAACCTCAGACTTAGAAAGACGTCTTCTGAAGCCTCGAGTTATATACTTTTATGATCTGAAAGAGGAGGCAGAAAGTGTAATGTGACTGTCAATGTCCCACGTTACCACTTTTTCCATTGGAACTGAATTTTTTTTTTTATATGAAAATGAAAATTTGATTCTTGCATCGCAGACAATCTTCCGGAACCCCAAAGAGGTTAAACCTTATGCAGTTCCCTTTCCAGAACGCTGCAATCTTCCTGCGGCCATGATGTATGCTTCTTCAGATTCTCTTGTTATTGCTGATATAAATGCTCCCGCTGCACACATAGTACAGCACAAATGGCAGCCAAATACACCTGATGGACAGGGGTCACCATTCCTTTTTCAACATGGAAAGCCAGGCTCTAGCTCTGCTGGAGGCACATTTATGCGTATGTTCAAAGGGTCAAGTGGCGCTGGATCAGAGGAGTGGCATTTTCCCCAAGCCCTGGCTTATCCAACTTCTGGAATCAGAAGCTCAGCTATAGTTGCCATCACACACGGCAAAGAAATTGTCACTGGTAAGTATTAGTTGCRTTGGTAATTTGTTACTAAAAGCTAATTCATTTTTCCCACTCAATTAAGAAATTACTTCGTGAGATGTTCTGCTATGATGGAGAGAAGAAAAAGAACTTGTCGTATTTCATGGACAATCTGTAGGATTTCGGCGTTAGCTGAATTTAGAAGCTTAGCTGTCTGAAGACTTCTGTCAGAAATGTTTTAGAGTTAACTTTGTATCCCATTTACAATTTGTCATCACGTAGGCATGGGTCTGTTAAACCAGATGCCAGGTTTATGAAACTTCATTTGGTGACATGAAATCTGAACTTTTTGTTTCATTTGGAGTTTCCTTATGGAAGCAGCATGTAAATTCRAAATGGATTTCGAGTGTTGAGAATAACTTCAGGGAAATTCTTTTGCAGTTTGGCATGCCAAATCCACAATATTTTGCTGACATAATGATACTTCTCATGTTTGATTGAACCTCCTTTGTTTTCTCATTACTTATATTTATATTCTTAACTTTTGGGATATCTTTTAGGTGGCCATGTAGATAACAGCATCAGGTTAATATCAGTGGATGGAGCAAAAACCCTGGAAGTAGCTAGAGGACATTGTGCTCCTGTGACTTGCCTGGCTTTATCTCCTGATAGCAACTATCTTGTAACGGGTGCTCGAGATGCAACAGTTTTACTCTGGAGATTACATAGGGTGTCCAGTGCTGAGCCTTCAACTGGGTCAAGCACGCCAGCTTCGACGAACAGTACAACTACGCCAAACAGCTCAATGGAAAAAAGCAGAAGACATCGGATTGAAGGTCCCATACATGTCCTGCGAGGACATCTTGGTGAAATAGTATGTTGCTCTGTCAGTTCAGATCTTGGAATTGTTGTCTCATGTGCCAGCTCATCAGATGTCTTGCTACATACAACTAGAAGGGGGCGGTTGATCAGAAGGCTGGTAGGTGTGGAGGCTCATGCAGTCTGTCTTTCTTCTGATGGAATTATAATAGCTTGGAACAAATCTCTTAATATCCTAAGCACCTTTACTCTTAATGGAGCTTTTATTGCCAAATCACAACTTCCTGTCTCCTCGAGCTTAAGTTGCATTGAGGTTTCCGTTGATGGACATTGTGCTTTGGTTGGGTTAAACCCATCTCTGGAAAATGATAGTGCATTTGAAAGCAGCAAGAATTTGAACTTGAACCAAGCAAGGGTTGAAAATTTTGGTAATGAAACTAATGAAGATGGGAGATTGAGTGTATCAGTGCCTTCAATATGCTTCTTCGACATGCATTCTTTAAAGGTATATTCTATCTTTATAGATGTTATATTCAAAATGGATACAGTAACTTATGTCATTTTTCTTTTTTATCTGCATTCTTTAAAGGAAATTTAATTGTCCATCGACACATACGGGCTGTTGTTAGGACGATGACTGTGTAAAACTGAGGTCAACACACAAATTCTATTTGTTTAGAGAATTTTATGCTCGCGCTCAATATGATTGGACTTGCACATTATAATCTGTTTGATGATAAAGCTCATCAATTTATTTTCTCCTCCTTTGCCCAGCAAGTAGTAATCAGTTTGTCATTTGATTACAGTTGCTTCATGCCATGAAACTTGGAGAAGGGCAAGATATTACAGCTCTGGCTTTGAACAAGGATAATACAAATCTTATTGTGTCAACAGCTGATAAACAGCTGATAATTTTCACTGATCCTACTGTAAGTTAAAGCCATTTTCTCCATGGCTTTGCTATGATTCATTTATATCATGTTTCATTTTAAATGAAAAATTCGTTTCATTATTGCTGCTCTAGGAACTTGCATGTTTTGCTTCTTTGGTCTGTTTCAAAATACTCATTACTTAACTAGGATCTCTTTTGTTATCATGAATCAACTGGATGCTTTGAACACCAAGTAAGATAATTGGACTGCTAGTACTTTGGAATTACAAAGAAAATGAATTTACGTGTTTCCTGCATTAATAAACAAACTCAGTTGACTGAATAGCAAATTTGTAACACACAAGGGACTTTTCTTCTCCCTTGTAGTTTTCTACTGATACCTCACCGTCTATCTTCTTGTTGACCTATAGTTGAGCTTGAAGGTGGTAGATCAAATGCTGAAGCTGGGATGGGAAGGTGAGGGGTTGAGCCCTCTTATAAGATGAAAGCTTCAACATTATTGACATTGATTTACTGGAGATTGGATCCATTTCTGTGCATATGCGATTTATATTGCCAACGGGGACAAGCTGGCCCTGCAACAGTGTGATCACACTGCTTCTATGCATTAATTGTCTCTGCTATTGTAACATATGTCTTTTACCAGGAGTATTTGATGCATAACTCACTGCCAAATGATACCAGAGTTGCCACAGGGCTTCTTCTTTAAGTTTTGGAAATACTGGGCCTGATGAGACGGCCCCTGAGTTGTATATTCGTCTTTTTTTGGGGTATTCAAGTATATGAGTAGTTACTGAAACGATCTTACAGTGTTGAATAGAGGAATCACAGAAGTACCAGAGCTTTAAATTTGCAATTTCTTGTGAATTGATCCATTGAAGCTTTCTCTCCTGTATACTTTTTGAATGAGAAATTACCAGCCTTTTCTCTGCCATTAGCACAGTGGCGCAATTCAGATCTTTGATCTAGGTTTTCCTTTTCTCCATCAGATTGGGCTTATAGCATGTGTAAATTTTATTAACACCGGACTTCTTGAAGCAAAAGGTACATGATACCTGATCCATTGTCGTTATTGTATGGGCTTCTGAGAGATGCAGAAGAATCAACGTTATTGTTGCTATGAGTGGCGAACTAATTAATACTACGTGCCTCAAAAAAGAAATTTTAAAATGGTCGTTGAAAATCTCACGAAATTTCAATGTAGGGTTTCATGTTTTAAATTTTTTTAGTCAGGTGCTGTCTTTTTTTTTTTTTTTCTCTTGAAATTGAAGGACTTACGTCAGTCTCAGCAGAAATGGTGGAAAGATGCCATTGCCTGCATGTCTCAACATCAAAATCAGCCCTGGGTAGTCAAGTTTATGGAGCATCAAATGGGACCGATGATGGTGAAGTTAAGCTTTTTAGCCAGGGGAAGCGATCTATTATTTCTAGCTTGGATCATAACATGAACCAGAGCAGCCATTCATTTGTATTCACCATTAGCCATAAAAAAGACTTGTTCATTAYGTGAAAGTTTATTTGCTTGAAGCGCTTAAGAATTTAAAACTCAATAAATTGGAAGTTCGGTTTATAGTTAGCGTTTGTGTTTCTTAATTGTCTTCGACGTTCAGATATTCACTTTCTAATTCAAAATAAGAGAAATGCAATTAAAATGGTCTTTTAGATTGTAAAATTCTAAATCACCTCTTATGATCCTATTGAAAAATATTCTAATTTTTAAAGGCTCTTAAAAATTATTATTTTTTGAAAATTGGGTGACCAGAAGGTTCAATCCTTAGCATCGTCTTTGTCCGGAGAGGCCCTGCAATCTTAGTATTCTCCTTAGCTCTACAAGTTCACACAATAGTGTTTCATCCGTATGTGCTATCCGTGAGTGTCCAGAGTTCACCCAAATTGACATGGGACGGAGCTAAGACTGATTGATTTCGTCTGTGCATGCGCATAAACCAAAAAAAAAAATCATGAATTTAGAAGAAAAAAACAGCAGTGAATTTAAATTCTCCCTTTCATTACCTTAGGTTCATTCTATCCAAAAATAACATTATGTATATAAATCAATCATACTTGAAAAAATATATTTTCTCTAAACATAATTAATAAAAACCTAGTGGGCAGAAGTCCTAAACTAGAAGTTATCAATCAATTAACTCTACAGAATTCATCAATTAACAATAAATCATGATAAGACTTACCTCTTACAACAGCGATTCTGCTCCCTAACGATTCTCAAGATTGTCTAAYGTGATTTTGTCCTTTCTAGTTTCCTTTCCTTCACTAGCTTCGTAGTGATGAAGTATAGGGTCAACATCATTAGTTTTTTATGTAAGACTAATTTTAGGGTGTTTGTGGAGGCTGTATCTATGGGTCATGGATTAAACTAAACCCGTCATTGATCTGTTTCACTACTTAATATGGCTGCCTTAATATAGTCGACCAAACTCGATAAATAAAAATATAAATGGGTTTCATTAACTCAACCTAAATTATCCATGAATGAATTAAATACCAAATTATCATGATTATTCGAATCTAATTATTTTTAAAGAATAATTATCGTGAAAATCAACCAAACAAAAATTAAATAAATGAAATCATCTAAAATTCGTAAATACATGAAAATTATCTGATATATTATGCACCTAATCTCTGCTCTCAATCATCTCTTCAAAGATTTCAAAAGATAAAAATAAAATAAAGAAATAAGATGGAGTTGTGGAAAGCTTTTGCAACCACAGGACGCAACTCACCAACCATAGTTGAAACTTAGAATTGCTTTGACATCATGGATATCATTTAATAGAATTAGCAACACCCCCCCCCCCCCCCCCACCCAACAAACAAAGGAAGATCTGTCCATATAGTGAAAGCAAATCAACATAAAATGTTCAAAACTCTAATTACCTCCTAAAACTCTTCTTTTCGTGTTGTACACCTTTCTTTCTCCTTTTTAATTTCTTCTTCTCTTTTTTATTTTTTAAAAAGATTGTCWTTTTTAGAATCACATAAAACAATAAAAATATTTTGGACATTTTCATAATATTCATTAACTCCATTTAAATTATCTTAATAAAAATTTTTTAAAACGTCAAATATTAAATCGATATCGGACAAATTTTTATACTTAACCATCTTTAAAATGATCTTTGAAAATCTCAYAAAATTTCAATTTAAGGCCTCATATTTTATTTATTTTTTTAAATCCCAACACCTACTCTAACTATTATTAGACTAAATAACTTATTATAAAGGAGGGATGGATAATAGAGAATAAGATAATATAAATAAGAAGGATAATTAAGACAAACTGAACATTTTATTATAGCTAAAGCTAAGTCTTCCACAATCTCTGCCGAATGCTTCAAAAGTGATGATATCTATASAGATTTGTGGACTTCAAATATTATATAAAGGACATAATATAATTATTTACTCATTAAATAATATATGACCCATGATATGACATAAAAATAACCAGTTAATGATCTAAAGAAGACCTGACAGCGGACCATCGCCTGCATGTCTCAACATTAAAAGCAGCCTTGATGATAGTGAAGTCCAAGCTTTTTACCCAGGGAACCGATCTATTATTTCTTGCTTGGATCATAACAGCCGTTTCATTTGTCTTCACCGTTAGGCATAAAAGCAGCACCTGTTCCTCCTAGTCGTTGGCTTATATTAGCTTTCGATTTGCAACGTGCATCCTGTTCGAAGCTTCAAGTTCTTGCTTTTTGGCCAGAGCCCACTCCTCATCTCTCTTCTGCTTCTTCAATACTGACTCCGGTACAGCAGAACCTCCCTTGACCTGCACTTCTGATAGTATATAATCTTCCTAAAGGTTTTCTTATTGATGTTGCCGATAATGGCACCTTTCCACCATCTCCGCTGCTAATGACATAAGTTTTAACCTTTTCCGGTAAGCTTCGCCCGAAAAAATGGCTATTTCCCACCACAAACAGTAGAGTACAGTGAGTTGACGCCTTTCTTTGACTTCAATAGGAAACACCACCCTTTAGAATTTATCTTCATGATATTTTCAGGGATCATTTTAAAGTATCGACAAAATCTATTCTTTTGAATATTTGATTCAGCCAGTTTGTTTTCTTTACACAGTCGATGATGGTAACATTTTGTCTTATCCCAAACAAATACTCTTAAGGAGTGAATTGACATAATTGTTTTAACAATGGTGTTAATGAAATAAATATAAAATGGGTCGATTATTTATAATGAAATTATAATAAAATTTAATGTTTCAACAGTAATTAATGTTATTTAAGAGTATTTTCGTAGGCAACTTTTAGTCATAAAGGACGAAAAGAAAAACTCGGATTGGTAAAAGGACCAATTTCAATTCGCACCTTTGACACGAATGCGGTGATGTAACTAGTATTGTGGCGGCCTTCCCACCCTTGGATAAGGGTGCCATTCTTCATACGCGTATGGAGATTGGAGATTCCCTCCTTACATTATCTTGAATGTCATGTGGATATCTAAAGCCAATTTGCAGATCTAGTTAAGAGAAACACAGTAATGGATACTGGTATTCTCTCTTCCCTTGTTCTTGCGTTTATTGGATGGGCTTTCATTTATGTCCTCGCTAGCTTTCGCAAAAGAGCCAGACTTCCCCCGGGGCCTTATCCCTTCCCGGTCATCGGTWGCATCCTTCAACTTGGCCAAAAGCCTCATCAGTCATTCGCCAGACTTGCCAAATCTTATGGACCTCTCATGTCCCTTAAGCTAGGGAGCAAGACAACCATAATTGTTTCATCTCCAGCAGTTGCCAGAGAAGTACTACAAAAATATGACCAGTTTTTCTCAAGCCGAACAATCCCCACTGCAGTCTCCGCACACGATCACCACAAGGTCTCCATGGTCTGGTTGCCGGTTTCAGGTCCATGGCGAAATCTCCGTAAGATAAGCAGAGAGCAAATGTTTGCAACACAAAGACTCGATGCTAGTCAGGAACTTCGCCAAGAAAAGATTCGAGGATTAGATGAATATTTGCTTCGTTGCTGCATTAGCAATCAATGTGTCAATATTGGTGCAGCTGCCTATACGACATCTCTGAATTTGATGTCGGTCACTCTTTTTTCTGTTGATTTTGCTTGTTATGAAACGAATTCATCTCAAGAATTCAAGGACATTATGTCGGGGATCATGGAAGTTATTGGCGCTCCTAATCTTGCAGACTACTTTCCGGTCTTTCAGTTGATGGATGTACAACGCATTTTGCATAAGACCAAGTTCTTATTTGGTAAACTGTTCGATAAATTTGACGATATCATTGATGAACGGCAACTAAGCAGAGATTCGTCGGCCACTTCTTCAAAGAAAAATGATTTACTAGAAGCCCTCCTCGATCACAGCGCAAAGAATGAATCTGAGTTCAGCCGCAATGACATAAAACATACGCTGTTGGTGAGCTTTTTCATGAGGGGTTGTGCCAATAAGTATTTTCCTTCTTCCTTTCATTTTCTTGATTATCGAAGCAAAATCAGGTGAAATTCTTCATATAAACTTGCAATATGACTTCCTTCTGGCTCTAACTCCAAAGGTGTCTATTCTATGTCAGGATTTATTTGTAGCAGGGACTGACACAACTTCAACCACCGTGGAATTGGCTATGGCAGAGTTATTACGCAGCCCTGGAAAGATGGCAAGAGCTAGAGCTGAACTTCATCAAGTCGTCGGGAAGAAGGAGACTGTTCACGAATCAGATATCCTGAGGCTTCCTTACTTGCAAGCAATAGTTAAGGAAACCTTTCGCCTTCACCCAGCTGCTCCTTTACTAGTTCCGCACAGAGCTGAGGCCGATATAGAAATCCAGGGGTACATAGTGCCCCAAAATGCAAGCGTACTTATCAATGCTTGGGCTATTGGTAGAGATCCAGGGACTTGGTCGGATCCTGAAACCTTTTCTCCTGAACGGTTTTTGGATAGTGAAATTGACGCGAGAGGGCAGCATTTCGAGCTCCTTCCATTTGGTGCAGGGAGGAGAACGTGTCCGGGCCTACCTCTAGCTTATCGGATGGTGCATCTAATATTGGCAGCTTTTATTCACAACTTTGATTGGAAGCTTCAAGATGGAATGAAACCAGAAGATATTGACATGGAAGAAAGATTTGGACTCACTATCCAGAAGATAGTGCCTCTCTATGCCATTCCAGTCAAAACTCACATTCTGTGATTGTAATCTATCATCTGGGTTCATCCTAATCCTAAGAGAAAAGGCAGAACGATTATGATATTTGTCTTTGAATATGTCGGTTAGTTGTTTTAGCACATGAATCTATACTTCAATGTTGCACAATAGCGAATCTTTACGTTTTCGAGGAATCGGGTTCATTTCTTTTCGTATTTTTTCATGATCAATAGCTAAAGTCAGACTACAGTTGAGACCAGTAGTTGGTTCTTCTTTTAGWTCAAATAGTGTTTATTTCTTGACGTCACCCATTTTCGGAGCACCTTCTGAGGGCACTGTCTTGGTGCTTTCTTTTTTGCTTCCAACAAAAAACAATTGACTTTATAGGCCCAGTTTGTCTTTCTAAACTTCACATGGGGTTTGTCGTACCAAGGAGAAGTCCCGTCTTTTGAGATCTTGAGAACTTTAGGAGTGATCCCATAGACCCCCGCCGCCGCCACCATGGCACTCAAGACCGTGGTAAATCTATTGGCACTGGCCGTGTTGATCAGTATGGCCGTGCCCGCCACCTCTGCAACTGTATATACTAACCACACAGTTGGAGATGTAGCAGGCTGGTTCTTCAATTCCACCACTAATAAGACTTCAGCTGGCTACTCTGCTTGGGCTGCTCAACGGACCTTCAATCTTGGAGATTATTTGGGTGAGTAGACTTCACATTTCTCTCATTGTTTGCGTGATCTTTCCTGGGTTATTCGAATCTGCTCGGCTGGTCATGCTTTTTTGCTTTTCTACCTGATTTTGCCTTTGGAAAATATAGTTTTTCATGGGTTCATCATTCATGTAAATTGTTTTCCGACTTGGGAAAAGTTTTGCGTGCTCCGATGATTTGGGAAGAAAAATACATTCATAGCAATAAAAAATAKCTGAGAAAAGAATTTCTACGAATACTGTTCATCACAATATTGTCAAGGGAAGAAGTTACTCTTTTGGATGTTTCAACGTGCTACAATCTTCTTACTTTGTAACTTACCCAAGTTTTGCTGTCGTGAGAGAGCTAAACAATGTTGGAGCTGCCTTCCCCACTCCTTGAACTGCTCCACTGACTATTATCAAGAAGTAGATTTTAGTGTCATTCTCAGCAGTGATTATTTCTATGTTAGTGTGATTCTGCAACTGTAATGCTGGACCTTACGAGGTAGACATGGGAACAGGGCTTTGCCTTTTAGTCGTCCCCTTCTAAATCTGAATCATATCTAAACAAGGCAAAATGCCATCCCTTCTTCAATTTAGTGATGTTGTAGCTCCCATTTCACTACGTTCTGCTTTAGAATCTAATGTTATTAACTAAAAATTAAATTACCTTTTGAAGTGAGAAGAAACCAGAAAGGTTTTGTCAATTCAATCATGTTGAGATGAAACAGTAATAGAATTGGAAGATCGAAAGGAAAGATAAATTGTGATGAAACTACATTTTGACACTGTATTTCCCTTACCATTTTGACGAATGGTGCAGTATTCAATACAAATACCAATTCAACAGTGGTCCAAACATACAATGGGACAACCTATAAGAGCTGTACCATGGACGATGCCTCAGACACTGACACATTCCAGTACCAGGGGGGCAGCAATGAGTATGGGAAGCCGTTGGTTATATCTGTGCCATTGACTCATGAAGGCCCCCAGTACTACTTCTCAGAAGCTGATGATGGTTCCCAATGTCAGAATGGCATGGCATTTCAGATCAAAGTTGGTCACGGGCTGGGACTTCCACCAAGTCTGAATCAACCTCCTCCTCCACCCTATGTTGAGCCACCATCCACAGGGGAGGAGGGGCAGTTCCCTACTAACACAATTGTGACGAGTCCACCACCAAGCAGCGGGATGAAAAGCAGCGTTGGTATGTGCTCAGCTGCCATGGCTATTTTGCTGCTGTATCTGTGGAAGTGAAGGTCATGGACAATCAATTTTGGGGGTCTCTGGTTGATGCAAGTTTTGGGTAAAAATGTCTAGGAAGAAAATGCAAAAGCTACATTTTTTCTCCATTTTTCCCAAATTTTTTCTTTCTATTTTGTCATAATATGAAGAACTTGTCATGCAATAAATTTAGCCAGTACGTTCATGATTACTGTTCATTATCATACCTTAAAAAAAAAAAAAGAACGAGAGGTTCCTATTTTGGGGCCCAAAATGAGAAAAGAATCATTAATTCCATCAGATAGTAATTTAAGGGGCAGATTGATACTTACATTACTAAATCAAAATGATATTACATATTCAATTCTTGAAAGATTTTTGAGTCAATTTTTCTCCGCATAATATCTTGATTGATAATCGAATTTAATAATTAAAACTAAATGAAAATTAGAAACCTATCGAATTGCATTCATTCGATAATATAATTTTATAAAATCTTAATACGTTGAATATTTCTTCGTTAAAAAATAACATTCTAACTTATGATATTATAAATTAAATGTTAAATTTGTTTATTAAAGTTTAAACGTTACAAATTAAATTTTCAAATACAATTATTTGTGGCTTTAATTCTATCAAGAAGAGACCACTCTTGACAAATGAGTATATGTATAATAATCTTCTAATTTATTCCTTTTTAGAAAGATCTGTGTCCTTGTAGATGATCCAAAAATAGGAAATGGGCCACCAATATAGCCAACATTACTAAATTAAAAAAGAAAGRAAGAATCTCCAATGATTGAATACCTTAGAAAGCTTATACAAGAAAAGGAAAATTTTATCATTTATTAAAACTTGAAGGGCATATCTGAAAAATTAACACCACGCCCACTTTGGAAGAAACGGACCGACAAAACTTAAAGGTGAATAAAAGCTGAAAATTAAATACGTGTGACCCTCGCCTTGCCTGGCCTGGCCTGGCCTGCTCCCCCAATATCAATTAACTGCTGTATCAGATAAGATAGCGTTACTTGCTTACATATACATACAAAAACATATATATATCATCTTCTGGAGGAAATGCCAAACAACATCGCTGTTCAACGCTAGATTGAAAGAGTCTTCACGTTTGATCACTCTGGTACAGCTCCATGTGTATCTCCGTTTAGTGCTATAGTTTTGAAGGGTAGATTTTGGTAACTGTTAAGTTGAGTTATAGTCTGTTGGACTGATCGGTTGTTGCAGATCTCTTTCTTCTTCTGATTTTTGCGGTTCAGTTTATGTGTTCTCTCTGTTCGTGCTGCTTTGTTTTCATCGAATTTTTCCTTTTCTTGAGGTGTAGAATAAAATGGGGTTGATTTCGGGGATTCTGATGGGGATGATCTTTGGGATCTCGATAATGGCCGGTTGGCAATATATGATGAAGTATAGAAGCAGTAAGCGTGTGGCAAAGGTATTTTGTCTTACAGTTATAACGAATTCCTTCTCGTGTTCTTTTTCCTTCTCTTTTTACTGCAATTATTATCGGTTTTTAATTCTTTTCTGTTAATTGTCTTTTCTATAGTTTTATTTTGCCTGATATTTTTCCTAATCAGTGAATTCAGTTGGAATTCTGTTCTTAGAATTAGAATGTCAAAATTTTGAAGGTCATGTATATGATGATACATTCAAATGTTAGAGGTGACAACTTCTGTTGGTTGCCCCATGTTTGGTTTCTATATTTTACTGAATACTAGCTATTACTAAATTCTGGCGGACTTTAAATTGGTTACATTAGATTAGAAAATGTTGTGTAGACATATTTTAAGATAAGATAAAGATATGAAGTTTTCATGGACTCAACATGAACAAATAAGTTCAGCAGTTACTGAGCTTGTTGTTTTTGTTGGGTTATGCAGTAGTTTGGGGAGGTTTGGTATTTTCTTTTGCCCAAAAAGACTATGAGAGCTTCTCTTGTGGTTCAGAGATATTTGTGAAACTAAGCATTGTGAGTCTTGTGACAGTTGCCTTTCACGGTTGAATTTGCACTCGTCATGAGTACTATTCTCTTTATGTGATTCGTGGTTGATTTTGCACCCATCATCAGTACTATTCTCTTTATGCCATTCGCAGTTGATTTTGCACCCATCATCAGTACTATTCTTTTTATGCTTACTGCTTAATAGTAATATACTTGGGTTCAACAATTCTTGCTGAAGGATCTTGAAATCTACTAGAGGAAGCCATTTACTTCTGATGGTTTAATTTAATAGAAAGCTAAGAGTTGTGTTCTACTCTGCGCTAGAACTGATACTTCTAGCTTCAGATACTTATTTTTCTCTTATTTTCTGGATATTGCAGTTTAGATGTACTTCATTTGCTCTGCTTTCTCTGACAGGCAGTTGATATTAAACTACTTGGCTCCCTAAGCAGGGAAGATCTGAAAAAGATATGTGGTGAAAATTTTCCAGAGTGGATATCTTTCCCAGCATTTGAACAGGTAGGGATCTTCTTCTCCTCAGAGTCATGAAAATTAATTTTTGCATTTTTTACTGGGTGATTTTTCCTAATGGTTCTCCTCTTAACTCTGTACATGATTAGATGGTACGGCATTACATTCTGTGGATTTTTTGTCCATTGAGAAGAAATTTCTTCCTTTGTATATGCATCGTTTTTTAAGTTTAATTTTGAATTTTTTGTTTTATGTTATAGGATCTGGGAAATTGTGAATATCTCTATTTGCTTATCCACGCCTTAATGCTCAWAKCTTGAAAAACTTCAAGAGTATAAACCCTGTGATTCAATTGGAAAATGAGTATAGCAAGCAAATATTCTTGCGAATATTTCAAATTTCGGGGTTATGCCATGCCAATGCTCTGGCATATCATTTTGCATATTACTATATTAGTTATCTAGAAATCTACTGAGCTTTATACTTTATGCATGTTAATCATGTATGCATATGTCGAATTGTTGGTCTATGGACTTCCGTGGAAAGTGGATTGAGTGAGATGTCCCATCTCATCTGCTGACGGAGGTCTCAGAAGAGCTATTCTAGGGGTTATATTCCTAGTCACTTTATTATTTGGCATTTATGGATGTCTTCTAAAATAGAAAATCCTAAAGAATTAGGAACCACCTCTAAACCAACTGAATCACCATGTATTGTGCAACCTTTTATTGGTTCACCAGCGCAAACAATATTACAAGGTTCCTACTTCCTATGTGGGCTGCCAAGAACCACTTACCCACCAAACCCTAGTCTACCATCAATGGCTGCACTATTTTTGCTAAGTTCGGAGGTTTTTGATTTGGCCATACTCTTGGACCTTATCCTTTAACAATGCATGCCTGTGGATTGTGTTGAGGTAACATTGAAGGTTATTCGGCATTTCAGTTTTTCCTGAGTGTAACATTTAAACGTCCTATAAACAGATTACGACTCTAGAAGATTTGTTGTTATACTTGTCTATGAGATCACATGGATGTTTCATTCTCCTCGTAGCTTCACAAAATTGTGCAAGTGCAATGTCTTTCTCTTTTAAGAAATGTACCTCAGATATTCTCTCTAACTTTAGAAGAGTTAAGCCCTAGATGCTAAGTGTGATCAGCTGTAATATTTTCTTGGACAGTTTTGGTAAACAAAGGTAAGGCAAAATGTTAATAGTACAAAGTGTTACATTAATCTGATTTTTTATGTTCTTTCTTACAGGTGAAATGGTTAAACAAACAACTGGCAAAACTGTGGCCATTTGTTGCTGATGTAAGATTTTCTTCATATCGTCATACTTTTAGATGGTTTTCTATGATGCATATAGAAACTTACAGCTTGGAAATGACGAGCCATGTTTTTCATTTCTTCTCTTTTATTGACATTGCTCATTATATAGTGAATTAGGATGGACCATTGTTGTGGTAGAGATGGCAATATCTCTGGATTCTTTATTGTTAATTATTTTTYGATTAATAAAGGGTTTCAGCTGCTATTTCTGTAGATGCACATATTCTTCACTTAATGGTTTGAAATCCTTAATCATCCCCTGATCCATTCTTTTTATTGAAATCTGATTCTTTTTATGCCAGCCATAACATCTCTAGTTAATAATTTCTATTTTGGTTACTACCGATGTTTTCAATTAATCATTTCCAGTGAGAATAATAGTGAATTTTATGTATATCATTTTTCAGCTTCCTAGTAATGAAGTGCAATTTTAATACTTGGTAGATGTTTCTGTCTCTTGCAGGCTGCGGAGGCTGTTATAAAAGAATCTGTTGAACCCCTTCTGGAAGATTATCGCCCACCAGGAATTACATCACTGAAGTTCAATAAATTGTCTCTTGGAACTGTGGCACCTAAAATTGAGGGTAACAAGTTTGTACTTCCTTTCTTTGGTTTTCATGTTCGCTCCTGGAGCAGATATTGCTCTTATTGTTCAGAATAATTTTACCTTGGTTATAGGTTTAGATTGAATCAGTTTGTAGTCTTTCTATATCTCTCAATAAATAAAAGGCAAGGGCCAAATCCACACCCTTCATCCTAAATCTACACACCCATCTAATTAATATATAACATTTTGACAAAAATAACCTTCACCTCCTCCAAACCCTTGCATTTAAGGTCATACTTGCATTGAGGTTTCGACCAAACCTTTTTTTTATCTGATTTAGTTGAAAAAAAAAAAAAACATTTGTATAGCTTTAAAACACAATATCTTGCTTCAACCAAGAATTCATTTGTATTGTTTTTTCACTGAAAATTTCTTGCTTCAACAAAAAGAAAAATATTTCCACTACTGAACAAAAATCTATAGTAAATATATCTTCAACAAAATTATAACTCAATCTTTCCAATCCAAATGAATTTATCAACGGAAAATTTTTTCATTTAAGAAACAAATTCAAAATTTTCATTTTTATGCCTTTTTCGTTGGAATCTTTTTTCTTCAATAATAGAATTCTTCTTACTAATAATCAATCCATGTACACCTTAAAATCGAACTAAGGAAGTGGCCATTTTTGTTCAGTAGATATACATTCATTAAATGGACTGTGGATTTAGGATGGAGGTGTGTGGATTTAGCCCCTCCCTAAATAATATTGCTTTTTTATCTAAATGGAGTTGGCACTTCTTCAAATTAACTTGTGTATTTATTTCAGCTTTGCTTTCTACATCCCTGAAATTTTTTGCAGGTATTCGTGTTCAGAGCCTTAAGAAAGGTCAAATCACTATGGACATTGATCTTAGATGGGGTGGTGATCCAAACATCATCTTGGGAGTTGAAGCTGCAATGGTTGCATCTATACCAATTCAGGTTGATTTGTGCTTGTATCTTACTCATCTAATACCAATTTCTTTCCCAATTATGGTTTTCAAATTAGCTTTAACCTCTGTTTATTTCTTACTGTTGTGCCAACCACAATTAATGTTGAAAATATAATTGGATTTTGCCATTTGATTCGCTGCAGTTGAAGAATCTTCAAGTTTTCACTGTTATTCGTGTGATCTTCCAACTTGCTGAGGAAATTCCTTGCATCTCTGCTGTTGTTGTTGCTCTACTCTCCGAAGTACAATTCTATCTCCAACTAAGGCTTCATCTTTTTTCTTGCCAATGAAATTTTAGCCACTTATATTACCTGTAATCGTCCAGTAACTGTACTTAACATGTCTTATGTCAGCCTAAGCCAAGAATAGATTACGTTTTAAAAGCTGTTGGTGGAAGTCTAACAGCACTTCCTGGAATTTCAGATATGATAGATGTAAGTTTGTCTTTTGGTTCTCATTGGTACTTCAAGTCATTTGGTGTAGTCTGTTGATGTTTCTCTTTTGTTTTGTGAAGGATACTGTAAATTCCATTGTCACAGATATGCTGCAATGGCCTCATAGAATTGTTGTTCCAATAGGCGGCATACCTGTAGATACAAGGTAACTTGGATTTGTCTATTCTGCGATGCAAATTGAATTGAAATCAGAACTATTCTTTAATCCACTTTGGTCTTTTTCAGTCTGGTCTATTCCTATTCAGTTACTTCATATTTAGTTCCGCAATTTTTTGATCCTGTGGTCCATGAAAAATGCCATATTAAATCTTTTCTGGATGTCTTTTAACGCATTATTTGAATGATAAAGCATCGGTTGATTGTCTAACAAGCAGCATCCTTGACTTACAAACGATTTAGATGTGAATTCTGTCCATGACCTGATGCTATAGAAATCTCAATTGATTTCTGGAAAAGGCTTTCTGGCTGATCTGTTGTTTGAAAAAGGCATGATATCATATACTTCGCGTYATGCTCTGTCTAAATTACCCCAGAAATTCAGGCTGTCACAAGAAAGTTAAGACAACAGAGAGAATCAGAATGGTCTATTGTTACGTGGAGTGTTGACCATGTGGATCACTTTTGGAATTRTCCTTTTTTCTTTCTCAATGTGATGTCTCTTTACACTACTATTGTTTTTTCTTCCTTGTCCACCATCGATTTGTTCTTTTCTTCTCCTATATATACACTGGGTGTCACTTTTCAGCCATGTTTTTGCAGTGAACTGGAGCTTAAGCCACAGGGAAAGCTCACAATTACAATTGTGCAAGCGAATGACTTAAAGAATAAGGAACTCATTGGAAAATCTGATCCATATGCAGTTGTCTATATTCGTCCGCTGTTCAAGGTTAAAACAAATACCATAGAAAACAACCTGAACCCCGTTTGGAACCAAACATTTGAGCTAATTGTTGAAGACAAGGAAACACAGTCTCTTGCTATTGAGGTTTGATGGCTACACTTGTTACATGCTTTGAACTTTGCTTGTTCGAGATACTATGCATGAGGGTTTATTTGTTGATTCTAAAAGCTATCCGTGCTTAACATCTGCAAGTTATATATTTTCCAAGTTTTTTACCCTGCTATTGCTTTAAACATATTGAACCACAATACAGTAATTGTTTGTTATTTGACTTTAGACAGTCACTCTAGAAGATAGTTGGTTTTAAGAGGAGGTTGTTCTTAAGTGAACATCCGCTGAGGTTATTCTTAATTGAACATCTGTTAAGGGTGGCAAAGTGCCATTTATATTGACTTGGGTAATCCTCCCCTCATGAGCTAGCTTCTGGGCGGAATCAGACCTAGGTCCATTTTCAGCATGGTGTTAGAGCCAGTCCTAGTTTGATATTGTCTAGTTGGGGGCATGAGGGAAGATCCAACGTGGGCTAGGAGTATGGGCAAACTGTCCTCTATATTGAGACGGGCAATCCTCCTCTCATGAGCTAGCTTTTCAAGGTGGATTTATGTCGATGTCAACATTAATAAATTGTTTACTTCTTTTTGTACATGTACAGGCTTCCCTTGTATGATCCTTTAGACATTCTTAGAAGAAGATTTAGGCTAGGCAGACGAGTTGGCTTCACCGAGATGAAATGGTCAGTCTGCTCTTCCATTTATAGGAAACAGGAAATAAAGGAATTTTCATTCGTTCGAGTTGTTACAGATGCTGTTTATCATTGTAGATAATCAGGTTTTATGTCATTTATAAACCCAAAGAAGAAAGAAAAAGCCGAATTGTCTGTGACAATATTTTAGAGTTATTTTATTTAGCTTTTTGTTCACAGGAAAAAATTCATTCTGCTGTCGTATTAAGTTTCTTTCGCCAACATTTAGTGAGGCTAAATCATGATCAAGACATTATGATGGGTACTTTGTGTTTTCCCTGTGCTAGCTTGATCTGACAAATGGGAACAGATATACGGGGAAAAACCGATAGGTGAATGATTAAACAAATGGTATTCCTGATTTTTCAACCATGACATCTGGACAATTTGTATAGTGAGTGGATTTTGATTGAATGGTTTTAGTTTGCAAATCCTTAGAAGTGGATATTTATGAGATACATTTCTTTTATAGCATCATGAAGTCCTGAGGGGCACATATTTCARATAAGTATTGGTTATGCTACAAGCTGCAAGTGATAAATTACTGTGGTCCTAAGTCTTCCCTGGTGGTCAAGTAATGGTCATATTAGCTGGCCCTTTATAGTTTACCTGGACAATTCATATGTCAAACAAACTTAACATGATGAGACCATGTTCGCTAGGAATTTCTTTAAGTTCCTGTGACAATGAAATATTTCGCATCCATCCTGTTGGCACTGTATCTTTTTTCTTTGTGTGTACATAAGAAACCCCCCCACCCCCAAAAAGAAAAAAAAAGAAAAAAGAAACTAAAAGAACCCCTCCCTTGGCAGAGCAGGGTCTCTCTGCTCTCTCTTTCCTCAATTTACCTATAACCTGGGATGGTGTATGACGGCCTTCTTTATCCTCTTGCGCATCCTTGCTGCTGTCTCTATCTGTCTTCACATGCTGTCTAATTCTGTTAATTGGTTGAATGTCCTTGAATTCTTTGAACAGGTTTTTGACAAAGATATTGGGCAAGATGAAAAGCTTGGAGTCACAAAATTGCGTCTAATTGAGCTGGAAGCTGAAAATTCGAAGGAGTTCCAATTGAGACTGCTGCCATCCCATGACATGCTTAAAGTCAAAGACAAGAAGGATAGAGGAACCATTACAATTAAGGTACAGATCAAATCAAATCAATCAATACCTTCACTAACAATGAGCGGAAGAAATCAGATTTTCCTAATTTTGAGTAGTATTCCTCTTTCTGCTTTTACWTTTTTCCTAAATAATGGCAGTCATTTATTTGTTATTGTGGAATGGAGATAAAACATGCCAAAGCCTGASCAGGAATCTGTGTTGGAATTTYAGGTATTTTATCATGAATTTAACAAGGAAGAGCAGTATGCTGCCCTTGAAGATGAGAAAAGGATTCTAGAAGAAAGAAAAAAACTCAAAGAAGCAGGAGTCATAGGGAGTACAATGGATGCAATTGATGGTGCTGCATCAGTGGTTGGTTCTGGCATTGGTTTGGTGGGAACTGGTGTGGGTGCTGGTGTTGGGATGGTGGGTTCTGGCCTTGGCGCTGTGGGTAGTGGCCTAAGCAAAGCTGGAAAGTTTATGACCAGGACCATCACGGGGCAGTCGGGCAATCATAAGAAGAGTGGCTCCTCTACGCCAGTGAACTCTGCTCAGGAGAATGGTGGTGCAAAACCATTGTAAGATGTGCTATTAGATTAGCTGCGMGATTGTGAAGTYRGGCTCCATACCTAGTTAAMCCATTATGGTGTCATTCGGTAACATGCCATGCCAATTCTAGAATTGATAACATAAATATATCCGTCACAAAGTTGAGTTGAAGAAGCATCCATAATTATCTCCATCTTGAGTTGATTCGACCTCAACTGTAACCAAGTTGGCCATTTTCGTTTGCACTGAAGGGACCATTTGCCTATGTTTTTTGCCTTTGGGCATTCAAGAGTTCAACCTGCTTTTGAATGCTTCACCTCGCCAGAGCAATCCGTGATGACGAGAAGTATATCACTGGATGCACTTTCAATGGATCAATTGCCCATAATATTATTTGGCGACTGAATATTTGGTGTTGTTGGAAGTGTCAGTTACCTTCTGCATTACTAATTAGTCTTTTTTTTTAAATTATCTTGAGTTGATTAAATAAACATTGTTGTCTAAATGGATAATTACTTGACATCTGGATATGATGTAATACTAAAGTCGGGCAGCCGACAACCGTGGATTCAATGGCTATCTGAGATCGAGGATGAATAATTTCAATGTCAAGGTAATCTGCGCCACAGAGACGCAAAAAGGGACTGGGTTTTTTTCATTTCATCGGAGAAAGGTGGAGACACGCATTGTGGGACTCACGTGATCGTCTCTGGTAAGCTTATCCACCCTCGCCTATGTAGCTCAGATTCTGGAAATACTTTAATTTGGTAAATTTCTAAATGTTATTATTTTATTCTGCATAATTAAATCAAGATAAAGTCACACTTGGACCCGATGGCGTCGTGCAATGGTACGGATCCCTTGCAGATACGTTAATGGCTGAGCCAGATTGTTTTCTATTTAATTTAAAATAAATATCTGAAGAATAAAAAATTGATCTCCCGGGTCAACTCCAGCCTCAAGCGCGGGGGTGAGACTTTCCAGCGCGTAACGTCATGCCCCTGTGATCCCATCAGTCCAAAATCACATGGTAAGCTACTTTTTGCACGAGCACCGACGCCGACGTGCCTTTCTGTGGCCTGTCTCTATAATCTGTGCTCTTCTCGTAGATTTTTTTTTTTTTTTTTGGGTTCCCCCTCTGTTTTATTTTTCTCACAATTCTGGCTCAGAGATTTTGCAAATGCCCAGACCGTTTGTTTTTCCTTTTTGTGTGGTGGTAAAAGAACATTCAAATTTAGGAAAGAAAAATAAAAAGAAAACATTCTCAGATTCTACAAAGAGAGTAGGACAATATAGATGTATCCTGTTGAAGGAGCATAAATGTCTGTTCTCAATATATTTATTTTATTTGGAGATAAAATTACGTTGTATTTCTTTTTCTGACGATTTAACTGAATATTTCCACAATCACTTTTGATTAATTTAATCACCCATGTAATAGAGTGAAGACAAAGAGGAAGATATATACTCTAGATGGAAAATGAGCTCAGGACTGGCAAAAAAGAATTGGTGTTGTGTCACTCTTCAGACTTGCAGTGCATCCTTTGACTCACCACTCTTTTGCATTTTGACATATGCGATAACCTCATCTTTTGATAAGTAAGAAGACCCCTCGGAAAAAAAAAAAAACAACAAAAGAAAGAGTAAATATTAAATGGTTCAATATTAAGTAAAAGACAAAAATGACATGTTCTAATATCAAAGTTATTTATTAATTAAAAAAGTTTAATTTAAAATTCTTTTAATATGATATTTATAAATAAATATCGAATATAAAATTTTAATTTGACTTGACGTGTTATTTATTAATTGTCACGAACTCGATCATTACTTTTAGTATTAATCTATAACTCAAAATGCGATTGAGATGGTTCAACTAATGTTATTTTTATTAAATATTTTATTTTGTGGTTAATAACTTATAACGACCTGAAAAGCATGAAAGATTGGAGACTAACCTTTCCATATTAGTTTCTTTAAACACTGCTAAGCAAACCTTTTGAAAAAGAGAGGGAATACATTGATGTTAACACTTTGGTTTCCAGTCAACTTTTCAGTTTTTGCGCTTTTCCTTTTCCTTCTTCTCAACTTTGTTTCCTAGTCAACTGATTGGAACTCCTTTATATACCTCCATTTGCTTCMTTCTGGGCCACTCTCTTGTCTCATTGTTAGGGTATAAAAACACTTCAAACATGCCCCGACCCATGCCATGACCCAACGTTGTCCTTTTCTATGTCAAATTAACCAATTTCTCCATCTTCTCTCTATTATTTATTTGTATTTTGATTCTGTGAAATTAATCTAAACTCAAAAGGTTTGATTTTAGAACTCTTTTTAATATGATTTATAATTACGATTGAATTCGAAATTTTACTTTAACTTAATAATTTATTAAACAATCAATCCGAACTTTTAAGTTTCTTACTTTTTTCTATACTAAGTAAACGTATAATAATCACGTGATACAATCTTATATTATAATAAAAATGTCAAAACATTAAATGTATTTTATTATGTTTTAAATTAATTAGTTCTCTCAATAATTAATAAATATATATCACTTACTATTTTATTTTATAAATGTGAGAAAAAAATTTGTATTATTCGAAAAGGAGCCCATTAGAAGAAATAAAAAGAAAACATGTTTGGTGAATAGAGTAATTGAATCGCAGTGAGGTAGTAACATAGGACCTACTTCACGGCCTTGTGAGTATAGTCTTTGACTTATTATACTTTAGGCTAGGAGCAGCTAAAACGATAATTAGAGGTAAGGACGAAAGAATAGATAACAGAGACTACAGCGACTACTCACGCACTGTACACCTTTAGCCACTCTTCTTCTTCTGCTTCTTCTTCTTCCACTGGTTATTTTCCACCTGCTCTCTGATCTCTCTGCAAATGGATCTTTAGCAGATTAACCCTTTTTCTTTTTTTTTTTTTCCCTCTTTTTTCACAAAAATGCCACCTTTCCCAGACTTCCCCACCACCATCTTACCCCCGCCGCCGCCGCCTCCTCTTCCTCCACCTCCGTCATCTACCCACCGCCATTTTCACTCCCCTGTTCTCCCATCAGTACTAGCTGCAACGGGGGCTCTAGCATTTTTTATCGTTTTCGCCATTGTCTATCGTAAACTCTCAAACAAGCGTACTGCTCCGGCGGATCTGCAAAAGCTGCTGCAGCCTTACCGCTTCTCTTACTCTGTTCTCCGCCGCGCCACCGCTTCCTTCTCGGCGAGCAATCGCCTTGGACAAGGAGGTTTCGGTTCTGTTTACAAAGGAACCCTTCCTTCTGGCCAGGAGATTGCGGTGAAGCTCATGGATGCTTCCGGTTCTCTACAAGGTGAGCGAGAGTTCCACAATGAGCTTACCCTGGCATCCAGCATAGACACCACGTGTTGCCCTTACGTGGTCTCGATCCTTGGCTTCTCATCCGACGAGTATAGTAGGAAACACCATTATCATTATGGTCGTAGGAAGAGGCCAAGATTGGTACTTGTTTATGAGTACATGCACAATGGAAACCTACAAGATGCTTTGCTAGATCGAAAATGTCCTGAATTGATGCAATGGAAGAAGAGATTTGATATTATAACTTGTGTAGCCAAGGGTATCGAGTATCTTCATAACGCCTGTGATCCCCCAATAGTTCATGGGGATATCAAGCCTTCTAATATTTTGCTGGATTTGAAGTTTGATGCCAAGATAGCTGATTTTGGATTGGCACAGGCTTTGAGTAGGGATGAGATTGGGGCGATCGAAGATGAGGGCAAAAAGGACAGGAATATTGAGGACAACGGCTCAATAATTGAGGAAAATGAGAGTGTTATGACAGAGGAGGTGGTGGTGAATGTGGATCAGTCCCCAGAGAGTTGTTGTGTAAGGTTTCTGGATGGTGAAATGGGAATGGTGTCACCCGAACTTGGACCCCTTGAGGCATCGCCATCTGAAGGTTTGGATAGTAAGACTATTGCCTCTGACGGGTGTGATAGGGCTAGTGTTGATAGTGGGCATAGAAGAGGGATTGGGAGAAGGAGATCTGAATCAGGGAGGGATTGGTGGTGGAAACAGGACAATGTCAATGGAGGCTCAGAATCTGGGAGGATCAAGGATTATGTGATGGAGTGGATAGGGAGTGAGATAAAGAAGGAGAGGCCTAAGAAGGATTGGATTGAAAATACAAGCACAGTCGAGGATGGCACTAAGGTGGAGGAAAAGAAGCACGGGAGGAGATTGGATTGGTGGCCATCACTGGATGAGGCAAAAATTCGGAAGGACAAGAAGAATAGGAAACCAAGGGAATGGTGGAAGGAGGAGTTTTGTGAAGAATTGTCAAAAAAGAAGAAAAGGGGTCAAAAGGAAAATGGGGGAGACTTGTGGTGGCAGAGGGATGAGGATGCAGTTCCTGAAAGAAAGAAGAGGAAAAACAGGGGTAGTAGAAGCAGCATTGACTGGTGGCTTGATGGATTTAGTGGGGAGTTTCGCATAGGTCGTAGGAATAGCCAAGATTGGGCCAGTGGAGATATCCCCAAGAGTGGAGGTATTAGCAGCACTCCAAGTATGAGAGGGACCGTTTGTTACATTGCTCCTGAGTATGGTGGAGGCGGGCAGGCATCAAAGAAATGTGATGTTTACAGTTTTGGTGTCCTTGTATTGGTTATTGTTTCAGGGCGGAGGCCGCTCCAAGTTACCGCCTCACCAATGTCTGAATTTGAAAGGGCAAATCTTATTTCATGGGCTCGGCAGCTTGCCCACAATGGGAGGCTCTTGGATCTTGTTGATCCTAATATTCAATCACTGGATRGAGAACAAGCATTGCTCTGCATCACAATTGCACTCCTCTGTCTGCAAAGATCCCCTAGCAAGCGCCCTACAGTGAAAGAGATAGTGGGGATGCTATCTGGTGAATCAGAGCCGCCTAACTTACCGTTTGAATTTTCTCCGTCGCCGCCGTCCAATTTCCCTTTCAAGTCTCGGAAGAAGGCCCGGTGATTTCATCCGACGTTCTTTATTAATTTCACAAACAGTATAATGTACTGTTGTAGGCCATCTCATCTCATATATATTTTTTGTTTCTCTCTGTAGAAATTGTGGGGAAAAGCAGAAAAGCAAAGTATATATTTCATGATTGGCTTTCTGTTTACGTCGTTGCATAGCTTGTTTGGTTTCTAGTTTTCTTTTCATTTCAGCCTTTCGGGAAACTTGAAGGCAGCACCTCCTCCGATTTTGATTCTCACAAGTAGTTGGAGTTAGGAATCCCAAGCATAAAGTTAACTGATATGTATGCGACATTTGCTCTAACTTTTTTAAGTGGTGAGGCCACCTGAAATGAACAAATTCAGTGCTCTTAAAACTTTGATGAGCCCGCTTTTTATAGCTTTGGGACTTGCTTTCTTGGGTCCCAGGAGATATTGGCCTTCCTGTTCTGCTGTCTTGGAACGGTAGATGAGCTTTGTTCTACAGTAGCTGGATTTCAGGATAGAAATCTCATTCTTGGCCCCAGTCATTGATGTGTTTAATCATTATAGCTGCGCAAAGCATCCTGCATATGTTCTTTCCTGAATATGCAATAAGAATACTGGAAAATTGATGAAAGGAGACCCCACGGACAGTGTGCTATCAACAAACCCTTATTCCTGTGCTTAACGACATTTGGTAGTTCTGATTTTTGTTTCTTGATAATTAAAAGTACATCTGCAATATTTGGTTAAAGAAAAAAAGGAAAAGGAAAGAAGAATCATTTTGATGTTGCAGTTCTAGCAGGTGTCTCTTGGCATCTCTTCATTGAACTACAAACTAAACCACCTGCTACTATCCCCCACAAAGACGAATGGAAACTGGAGAGGACGAATATAAGTGTTTGCCATTCTCTCAAATCCATCCTAGATATTGTCTATATCGCTACTGTATGAAATTGCAAATTCATGCCAGAAACTTGCTTTGCCTCGTAGTCACATACTTAGAATGGGTTGTAAAACAAATCTCTAGTATCTTTAAGAGGGAGGTTCTCTCCGCTGATAACTTTATGAACCTGCAGAAATTTAGTACTACTGCTRCTGTTATTCTACATTTTTCTTGTATTGTTTTGTTAATTCCTGTAGATCAAATGGATGAACGAACTAGATAATCCACATTTATGAAGTAAGAATGAGATATACACAAACATGGTTCCTGCTCAATGTTGATGAGCCTTGTACTGATTCCCTTCTTTTCTGCCCGTTACATCATTTCAATTACTCGTTTCATTTTAAGTTAGATGCAGACAATTTATCAGTGAGTAGATCATGGAGTATCATGCACCACATCACACATCACATTCTTTAATTGTAAATTTTGTGGAATATATAGCTCAATTTACGATTTGCCTCGTAGTTATTGATGTCTGCAGATTATCGTTTGTTATATCTGAGGCACCACAGAAGATTTTCATGTGTAATGTTTATTTCGGAAGTCACAGAAAACATGGAAGGAAGATGCAATAAAAGGGGGGAAGACAGATTACAGATGCAGCCTGCAAGCCTTTCCCCCTTTAACTGCCTGAATATTATCCATAACTTTATGTTGAGGGGATAATAATTCAGACTAGTCCTGCTAATGCTTTTGCAATGCAGTTGAAGTTGAAATGTCACTCATCTTCCTGGTTAAACCAAGGCTTTGATGTTCTGATAATAGACGMCAGCTTTCCTTTTCGTGAAGCCAATTTTTTGACTAAATGTCCGTCTTTTGTAGGCTGGGGAAGCTGTTCAAAAGGGAACCCCTGCCCTCCCCCAACTTCTTTGAAAAGAATGCAATGTAATGAAATTGAGGGAGTTGGCAGAGACTAAGTTTCTGTGCTTTAGCAATTTGATTTTAATTTTCACAGCCTCTTGGTACATACATAATGCACTTTTATGTTAAAGCATATAAAACTGTAGAATCAGGTGGAAGAGTTCTAATAAGTTTAATTTGCCTGCCTATGATCCATTTATGCACATATCAGAATGGACATCGAACTCAGGTGGTATGGTGATCGTAACAAAATACAGTTATTGAAGGTGAACTAGTTGTACTTGCATGCGTTCAAGTTGAACCATCAAATGTCTCATTGTTCTACTACTAGCTTGCGTTTCTTGTTTTTTGATACTTAATTCATCTTTTCAGTTTATGATCTAGGTTCAACTCATATCACTTTGACAGTCATGATTGTTTTTCAGAATATGCATTTGCTGAAGTTGATGAATCTTCAAGGGTACTCTTATGATAGTTGCCTACTGTCTCCCTGAGAAAATTCCTTGCATCTGTACTATCTGATGTACATTTCCGCACACTTCTGTTGTTTTACAAGTTACATGGAATCTGCTTATTTGTAAATATAACAGCATTTGGTCTCTCCATTAGCCTCAGACAAGAACAAAGCAACTTTTGTAAGGCTCCTGTTAAAGCTTTAACAGCATTTCCTGAAATGTTGTTCATGATTAATAAATATGTTGTTTCACATTATCCATAAGGCATGTACTCTTTGAGTATTTTTCTAGGTTGCCGGTTCATGCTGTGTAGGCAGGGACACTGGTAATCCCCATCTCATGGATATGCTCCAATAGGCACACAGGACTCTTGTTCCAATTGGCAGCAGCGCTGTAGACACAATGCACGTAAGATTTGTCTATTCTCCTATCCAACTCGAGATGAAATCCTTCTATATCTAATAAACAATGACCGAGACCATGGTGCTTAGTTCAGTTACTTCTTTCATAATTTGCAGAGTGAGTTCTAGATTTAGCATGCGAGAATGTACAATGCCAGAATTCACTCTAAAGGAGTTCTTTTCTAGAATTTGCAAATTTTTCCATGTGAAGTTGACTTAAGTCTTAACACTGTAAAAATAGGTTAACTCAAGAAAGAATTCTCATGGCTTGGAATTGTTTGTAGTGTAGATTAGAGACTTCCAAGGACATAAGGTGGAAATTGAATGAACTTTGTAAATCGTTTATTTTTTCCATGTACCATGTAAATGGTAGAGATAGATACCTACACCTGAATCCTCCTTTTGTTGCATCACCAGGCATCCTCGAGGGAGGGGGCGGTGCTRTTTGGAAACTACCCAAGTTATGACTTTGTCAGAAGACGGTCGCGAGCCTTTCAGATTTATGACAGCACAACTATATCTACCAGCAAGTTGTTAAAATTTAAGAGGGTTGGTTCGATTTCAGCTCGGTATTCAATCACACTTTACAATGTTCACACTGACTCATGAGGAGTTCGTAACTCTCTTAACTAATGAATAGTATAAAACATTTCAATAATGCTATATGATTTAAATGTTCGATAAAATCGTGGTTCAATGAAAGTAAAATAACAAAAGTGATTYTCTTGTCATTGGTATGTTTTTTYATAAGTGAAGGAAGGAGACCTGTCATCTTTGTCATATATTAGCAAAATTCATACTAATTTTATCTTCCAATGATAATTTTTGTACATCGTGAACGGCTAATTTGTTCGATGAAGTAGTAGTAATTATAACTAATAGCACACCCAACCACAAAAGAAATTCATAAATCATCTCCCTTCTGACCTTCCACAGATCAGCCCCTTCAATTCAGCCTTCTGCATAGCTCTTTTTCCTTCTCCCTATTAACAGGTTCCTCCATGGAAGATGCCTTCAAGTTCCTCAAAATCATCCCAAATTCAAATGGTTCCCTCACAAGACTAAGCCCAGTACCTACTGTGCCTCCAAATCCGCAAGTTCCAACCAGCAACGACCCCAATTTCACCGCCATCTCGCTTTCCAAGGATATCCCTCTCAATCCTGCCAACGGCACTTTCATTCGCCTCTTTCGGCCTGTAAATCCTCCTCCAGACACGAAGCTCCCGCTCATCCTTCATTTCCATGGAGGTGGCTTCATCCTGTTCAGTGCAACATCAATCATTTTCCATGAATCATGCAGCGGCAGTGCAAGCTATATACCAGCTCTGATAGCCTCTATTGAGTACCGTCTCGCCCCCGAACACCGCCTTCCCGCAGCCTATGATGATGCCATGGATGCTATCATGTGGGCTAAGGACCAGGCCTCTGGTAATAATGGTTGTGATCCATGGTTAAAAGAGTTTGCTGACTTCTCTAGGATTTTCTTGATGGGCAGCAGTGCTGGCGGCAACATAGTCTACCATTCAGGCCTACGTGCTTTGGACATTGATCTTTCACCCATAAAGATCGAAGGGCTGATCATGATTGAGCCATACTTTGGCGGGATTCAGAGGACTGAATCAGAGCTCAGATTTGTGAATGACAAAATTATCCCTCTGCATGCAAATGACTTAATGTGGTCATTGGCATTGCCAAAGGAGGCCGATCGAGATCACGAGTACTGTAACATCTCAGTTAGTGTACAGTCTCAGACCGAGAAGGTCGGGCGGTTGGGGAGGTGCTTGGTTTTAGGGTACGCCGGAGATCCTCTGTTGGACAGACAGAAAGAGCTTGCGAGGATACTGGCTGCCCGCGGAGTGCAGGTGGTTGCGGTGTTTAATGATGAAGGGTATCACGCGGTGGAAATTTTTGATCCCAAAATGGCTCAAGCTCTTAATGATAATGTCAAGAATTTTGTTAACCACTCTGCGCCTGAAAATAATGGGGCAAAGTCAGCAATGTAATTAATGGCATTTATCATAGGCCTTGGCCCGCAGCATACTTATCTACTGTGGCTTTTATCAAGGCGAATTGGACTTTCATCCTAGTACTAGAAAAGAAAGAGAAAAAAGGTTCATCTTATTCTTAGKGGAGCTTGTTTCAAAGTGAAGGGATGATCTGTCTTGACGGATAACATAATTTTGAGTTTTCTTTYATGTTGTGGTGGATCGAACGAGTCCCATCTCGTCTCTGTGTACCTAGATTATGAGTTAAGACCTCGTCTGATTTACTTGGTCTTCTACTCCAAATGTKCAGGATCCTCCAGAAGGAAGAAGTCAGCCTGATCACAAAAATGTGCTTAAACTAACCTCCTTGTATGGTGTTACCCACCTTCAGGATTTTCCGGGATGTAAGGATTGGGTTTCACTCTCAGCATCTCAGAGACATGGGAAAAATATAAATTCTTATTACATAATTTCTGCTTGTTTGAATATAGCCTTTAGATTTTCATTCTAACTGAGCACATTTCAGTATTCAGAGGCCACGGACATGTCCCATAGCAGTAGTAGTCATGATGGGAGCTCACATGAGTCAAAATTTGATCCTTACGAACACCTAAATGTAGCCTTGAACCCTGATGGCACTCTCACTCGTTTCGTCCATCTCCCTACAACTCCAGCAACTGGTGAAGAAAATGCAAGCGTGTATAGCCAAGCAGTGTTGAGCAAGGATGTTGCTTTAGATGCTGAAAAGAAAACTTTCTTTCGCATCTATCGTCCAACCAAAATACACGCTGATGATAGTTCGGTCACAAAACTTCCGATCATGTTTTATTTCCATTCTGGTGGTTGGATTCTTTTCAGTATACAGAACACAATGATTCATGAAAATTGCAACCTAGTATCCGCTGAAATCCCTGCCATTGTAATCTCTGTCGAGTACCGTCTTGCTCCTGAAAGCAGGCTTCCGGGGCAGTACGAGGACGCAGTTGATGCCATTAAATGGCTTCACAATCAAGCAGTCAATCAAAATGGCGATCCGTGGATAAGAGATTATGGCGACTTGTCGAGATGTTATCTTTATGGGACGAGCGCTGGTGCAAATATTGCATTCAATGCTGCATTGAGATCTCTTGATATGAAATTGGAGCCTCTCTCTATTGTAGGGATGATTCTGAACCAACCACTCTTTGGTGGCAACAAGAGAACGAAGTCTGAGTTAAAGTTGGCTGCTGATCCCTTCTTCCCTTTGCCAGTCATCGATCTTCTCTGGGAGCTTGCACTGCCACATGGGACTGATCGGGATCACAGATATTGCAATCCTCTTGTCGATGGTGTCTCCATGGAGAAACTCAGAAGTATAGGAAGGACTTTGGTTATCGGTTTTGGTGGTGACCCGTTGATTGATAGGCAACAAGCATTTGTGCGAATGTTGCTATTGCATGGCATCCAAGTTGAAGCTCGATTTGATGATGTTGGCTTCCATGGTATAGATTTGATCGATTCTCGAAGGACTGCTGCAGTTATCAGCTTCCTAAAAGAATTTGTCTGATCACTTTCTGTGCTTACTGCTCCATGCTACTACTTCTTTCAAGAATTTCTCAGCAGAAAGATGCTTGGAGAACAACGCAGGTTGCAGTAATTTTTATCTATATAAGTATGTTTTTTTTTTCTGGATAGGGTTCCTCAATTGGAGTAGTAGTTATATCTTTCAAAAATTCCAGAACTGTTTGGTTGATTCTTCCTTTCTCCCTCGTCAAGGCAATGATTATTATTTAGTCCGATGACGGTTCAATGCTTATTATGTTGTTAAAGTATGGAATATATATTAAATATATATACACATTAGCCAACCTCAAAAACTAAGAGCAGCCCCAAATGTCGCTCGTGGCTATCGTCTCAGGATCTAGGCCCTAGATTAGTCATAGGTGGCAATATCTCACTGTAAAGCATAAAAGTCCATCATTTATGATTTTTTTATAATTATTTTATTTTTTATTTATATTCTCATCTAATTATTAATTTTTGTAAATATTCCTAAACTTTTTAGTATATCATATAATTACGAGTCTTTATTTCTATTCTGTCACACGAAAAATCTACTCGCATGTCTTGTACTTCAAGGACACAAACATTTCTTAATATCAGTTTTATCATTTCAAAGTTATTTCTTCTCACACTTTTAACCAATTTTACGAAAGACATCTTTTAAATGCCTTGATATTGTTAAATTGACATTAAAAGTCGTTAGACATTTTGATTAAAATTAAACAAATTGGGYAAAATTGAGCAGAAAARTGACTTTAAAATGATAAAATTAACTTTGAAGAACGTTTGTGCTCTTTAAATACAAGGCACATGAGCAAATCGTTCCTAATTTTACCGTGAAGAATGATGACATGATAGAAATAAAGATTTGTAATTAGATGATGGATATAAATAAGTAAAAAAATCAAGAATATTTATAGAAATTCGTAATTAAATAATGGATATGAATAAATAAAAAATATTTAAGAATATTTTTAAAAATTCGTAATTAAATGAGTAAATAAAAAATAATTAAAATGTATAAAAATTTAATTTCCATTTTCTTAATATATATATATTTTTTAACATTTGTCCTCGAACAACTAACAAGGTCACTTTGTAGTTTGTTCTTCAAGTGGAAAACTTCCGTTGTGGTCTCTTTATCAACGAGCATCTCTCTTTTTGATACATAGAAGAGGATATGGATGAATCAAACTCACAACCTTTTATAATGTATTAAGGATATATTTTAATTAATTAAATTATTAATTTATTATTAAATTTAAAAAATTCACTCTATTGAATAATTAATCGAGCATATTATTATATGTTATTGACTAAATAAACTAATCCTTTTTCGGTAAATAAGATATGTAATCAGTTAAAATCATATGTACCTAATTGATCATTGGTCTAATAAGTACCATCCTATTCCTTTGTTATAGCTGATGGCTGAACCTCCCGGAAGAACGCATGTCATTATCATGATCATTTGGGTCCTTTGTCAATGAAGTACCATCCTATTCCCTTGTTTGTTATTAGCATGATTGGCTGACCTCCCGAAGAGGGAAGAACGATGTGCCATTATCAATGACTTATGCATTTTTTGCTATTTTTATCAGCTTGAACCTAATGGTAGCATATGTAGTTTTACTTTTTTGTCTTAGTCAACCAACAGGCCATAAAAAAAAATTGCATATGTAATAAGATTTACTTATATAAGTATACATGATGTATAAGTAACATAGAGTGAATAAAGTATTGATTCCACAATGATTGACACCTTAAAAGTAGTAGAATAAATTTTCAATAAAAAGATGTTAGTTTGATTAATTGTCACTAAAATAAAGTAAAATAAACTATAGTTATTTAATCGCTAAAATTGGTTGTCACACCATAACAATTGTTCACATGAAATGGTTTTAGAATTTAGAAATGAGTTAAAATTAAGAATCTTTGATACACTAATATCCACTAAACAAATTTAGCAAGGCTCGAGTAATGCTGCAGCATCGCCACAACAAAAGTCTAACAACTCAAAAATGTCAATAAGGCCATGTAATGACCTTACCCTTTTGAGTTTATGATTTTATGAGTTAAGTATATATGTCTATAGCATTTATTAATATCATATCCTAAGATATCCAAAAATCATATTTATTGAAGGTTTCTACTACTTTAATTTTTCTTAATCTTCAAGTAGCTATCACAAAATCATTAATGGCTAAGAAATAGTGATTGTATATCAATAAATACACTTGAATAAAGTATTAGCGAAGAACAAATCTTAACTCAAAGCATTCAATAAAACATTTAATATATTAGTTTATCTACAAAATATGAATAGATTATGTTCAATACCTTAAAATAACACTAAGAAAAGGAGAAACAAATCATAACAAGGGTTAACTCAGTCTTTTTGGTGAGGGCCTCTTGAGCTCTTCTTTTTCTTATATTTAAGTTTCAAGCTTTTGGCCTTTATTGACTTCTTTTTCCTCATTTTCTCCCACGGCTGCTACTCTATGAATGAAAATAATGCCCTACTTCTTCCTTTTATACAAAGCTTCTCTTGGAAGCTTTGATAAAAAGTTATCCTCAAAGAATAGGGCATATGTCAAGCCTCTATTCATCCAAAATACCAATTTATCCTATGCAACTTACGTTTTTTGCTCCAAAAATATATTATTTTTCATATGGGACCACTTTATTTATTTATTTTTTTGTTGACTCAATATTCTACTTCAATAAAAGTTTTATGAATTTTACAATTTAGTAAGAATAAAATTATTTAATTGAATATAGATAATGTTTTTTTAACATATTAAAGATGATGAAAATATGTACATAAATACTAAAAATTTTTATAAACTTTCATTCACATTAGTAGTTCATTTTTGGATGAGTCCTTATTCATTTTCTTATGTGACATCTTTATGATCGATTGAAATTTTGAGATTAGAGGTATTCGCAAGATCATCGTTCGAACTACTAAAATTTGTTGTGAACAACTACACATTCGAAATCGTTTTTGATATTGAATCATGATTAAAAATATAGAGTACCTGAAACGAATGAAATATGAAGGGAAGTTACTATCAAATTTTTAGTACTTATTATGCTCTTCGTCACGTGGCTTGCATATGATACCTGTAGTAGTTTTCCCGGTTGATGGGTCAAGAGACCTGGTCAAATTAATTTGCTCGGTCATTTTCATTTTCCCCGAATGAGAAGGATCCYCTGACGAGGAAGAAGTAAACCTCCCAGGAAAACCTCCTCGTATGGTGTTAAGAATTTCCGAGCTGTAAGGATTGCTTTTACTTTTATCGCCATCTCAGAAACATAGAAGAACATATAAGCTCTGAACATATATTATTTTGTGTTTCTTTTGCATGAAGCCTACCCGTTTTGATCCTCAATCATAGCACTCTTTTTGTTCAAAAGCCATGACAGAAAGCGGTAATCTTCAGTGTGGAAAAAACAAGTCAAAATTTGATCCTTACGAGCACCTAAATGTAGCCCTGAACGCTGATGGCACTCTCACTCGGTTCGTCCATCTCCCAACAACTCCAACAACTGGTGAAGAAAATGCAAACCTGCATGGACAAGCAGTGGTKAGCAAGGAAATTGTGTTGGATGCTGGAAAGAAGACTTCCATTCGCATCTATCGTCCAACCAAAATACCCTCTAATGATAGGTCCGTCGCAAGACTTCCGATCATGTTTTATTTCCATTCTGGTGGTTGGATTCTTTTCAATATCCAGAACACAATGATTCATGAAAATTGCAACCTAGTCTCCGCTGAAGTCCCTGCCATTGTAATCTCCGTCGATTACCGTCTTGCTCCTGAAAGCAGGCTTCCGGCACAGTATGAGGATGCAGTTGATGCCATTAAATGGCTTCACAATCAAGCTGTCAATCAAAATGGCGATCCGTGGATAAGAGATTATGGSGACTTCTCGAGATGTTATCTTTATGGGTCGAGCGCTGGTGCAAATATTGCATTCAATACTGCATTGAGAATTCTTGATATGAAACTGGAGCCCCTCTGTGTTGTAGGGATGATTCTGAACCAACCTCTTTTCGGTGGCGTAAAGAGAACGAAGTCTGAGTTAACCATGGCCGCTGATCCTTTCTTCCCTTTGCCAGTTATCGATCTTCTTTGGCAGCTCGCACTACCACCTGGGACGGATCGAGATCATAGATATTGCAACCCTCTAATAGATGGCCCCTACAAGGAGAAAGTGAAACATTTAGGAAGAGTTTTGGTTATCGGTTTTGGTGGTGACCCTTTGATTGATAGACAACAAGGGTTCGTGGAGATGTTAGTATTGCAAGGCATCCAAGTTGAAGCTCGATTTGACGATGTTGGCTTCCATGGTATAGATATGATCGATACTCGAAGGGCTGCTGCGATCTTCAGCTTCATTAAAGAATTTGTCTGATCAGTATTTCTTTTTCTTTTGCACTCTCTTTTTTCATAAAATTTGGATAATTAAAAAGTCAATTAGCTCAGTCTTTTTAGTTAATTCTTTCACATAATCTGTTAATCTTCTATGGAAGCCTACTAGTTATTACTCAACAATCGACTTAGGCTAGCTGAAATTGTGAACATTGCAAATTCATTTGTGATGAATTTGAATGTTAAATTTGATTAGAAAATTTGATAATCAATCGAGCAAAAATCAATTTATGCACTTTTATTGGGCTCTTTTGGTCCGTTAGATTGTGTTTTGCATTCTAACTTTAATTATAATAAACTTATGCTAAATTCTTAAATACTAAAAATTTACTTGTCGTTAATTAGGTCCTTTGTAACCATTTCAAGAAACATTTCTAATATGATTAATTTCATTTAATGAATAAAAAATTATTAAATTCACGTGTCTCAATGTATATGAATTTAAAAGACACTTATTTTCAAATTTTTAAATTATTTATTAATTTAATTTTAAGTATTGAATTGCTTTATTAAATCATTCACATTCATAGAAAGTCTATCAGGTAATTTATCAACAAATTCTCGCTAGCATCCCCATTTGTTACACATTCATTCCCCCTCAAAGAACCAAAAATAAAATGATGTTGTTGTTGCTGCTGCTGCTGAGGGCTTATGATTGGGACCTAAAAACCCTAATTCTCTAACATCTTTTGTACCCAAATTGCACACTCTGCTGCTGTTCAATGAATCCTCGTGAAGATATGGAGTTTAAACGGAATCAACACCCTAAAAATAAATTCAAACAAAGCTAACTTGAAATTTAAATAAGTTTCGAGGAAGCATGACTTTTTATGATGAAAATTAATTTTTATTGCTAAAAATATGTTTCCGACTTTCTAATATATATATATATATATCTCTTTTATCACATCAATTATAATATTAGATAGAGGAGGAGAGATATCGAAGAAGTAAAAAATATATACACCACATTTTTTATTTAATAAAAAACATAATAGAGAACTAAGTTTTTATAAAGATAAGCTCTCATTAAATTTATATTAAAATAAATAATTATTATTGTGTAAGAGAGAAAAAATGAAATAATTTAATAATTGAATATTCATGGAGGGTAGGTGTAATTTTGCAAATTGTTATAGGATTGGATCTCCCTTACAACTAAATACTTTTATGGTGAGATGAGTCTACTTTGTAGTCAATTTAATATAATAATACGAAATCACTTATAATATAAAAATTAAATATAATTTATTATTTAAATAAATATAAAATAAGATTACTCTAAATAAATACAGAAGTTAGCTAATTATGTATGACCTGATATTACCATATTGAAGTCAATACATTAMCACCTACTTACCGATCACTATAAAGTTTTTCATTGCAATTAGGGTAAGGGAGTTCTAATCCTTCCTAATAGTAGACTAACTTCTAATGAGCTCACGGAGGGGAAAAAAAAAAAACAAAAAACAAAAAAGAAAAGGTCACAGGAAGTAAAGTAAAAAAGGGGAGAGTGGAAAACCTTTTGTGCTTTGGAAAAGGTAGAAGTAGATCAATAGACTTCTGTGCAGAGAGGAAACGCATTGGCAACTTCGACCCCAATTCCTCATAATAACTTTGATCGGTTCATGTGTGTATTGCTCTCTGTATCCACCCGCTACCTTGGTTCATTACTAAAGCCCTGAAATCGCAGTGGTCTTGAAGTCTTACTTGAATAATACCATTGACAGTGATTATGCCTGGCAGTGGTGGCGAGGCGTCGGCGCCGGTGAATGATGGAGAATTTCTCCTGCAGCTTCTGCAAAAGCCCCCTCACCATCCTCCTCCACAACCACAGCCGCCGCAGCCCTCACAAATTCTCTCTCATGACCCTGCCGTCGCGGCTCTGGGCCCCAGCCTCCCGAACCCCTTTCCACCTCTTCTCCAGTCTAATGTCTTTCCGCCTCCCTGGCTCCTTCAACATCATCACAACTCTCCCCCTCCGTTTGCTCCCCACAATTACTTTGTCCAAAACCCTAATGCAACACCCAAACCCAATACGGACCCGGATCCCAATTTTAACTCATCTCCACCGGGATTCGTTCAGGCTCTTCAACAGCAGCAGAATGTGCAATCTGGGTACCATTCGTACTCAAAAGATATTGGGGAATTAGGGCTTTTGGGTCCCAATCATAAGCCCTCATCAGCCCAGCAGCAACAGCAACGAGATCTTATTTTTGGTTCTTTGAGGGGTAATGAGTGTGTAATAAATGGGAATGCTAGTGAAAATCTGTTGATTTCTCAACAGGGTAAGGCTAAGATGTTGATGCCCCTTCCAAACGAAGGAAGACAAGTGAGTTTGGGTAGTACCAGGAGATTGGGCGGTCTGGAGGTTCAAAATCAGCAGAATCCTGTTGATTTTGACCGGGAATGGCAGGGGAACTTGAGTCTTTCCCGGGATCATGAAAGGAGTGGGTCTGAGAATACTGTTGCTGTGAATTATGGTAGACAGAGGCACGATGTGCATAATTACAGGGCTACTTTGCCGCCTCCTGGTTTTTCTGGCGAGCAGATGAGCGGCGGGAATAAGGAGTTTGCAAACAAGTGGAATTATGAGCAAAGTGGGGAAAGGGGTATGGATAATTCTGCGGCAGCAAGGTATCAGGGTCATAAGATCGAGAGGGAGATGGAAAGGAGATCTGTGCTGAAGAATGAGAGATATACTGGTGATAGGTCAGTTGATAGGAGGGTGAGTGACCGGCGAGATTTCCCTGGTCCCCTCTTTGCAAGTAACTTTCATTCGGTTTCAGCTTTGAATAGTGAGGAACCCATGACGAAATTGCATGATGATGATGGTGAGGGAGAGGACAGTGAGAGTATTGGGATGAGAGAGAGGATGAGGGATGATCACCAGGGCCACAGGGATATAGATGACTTGGAGGAACAGCTTGTGGATTCTCTACGCCTTGAGGATGAATCAGGGGACGGAAGCAGTAACAAGAAACATGTTGGGAAACGTGATAAGGTAATTCTCTGCATATGAAGTTCCTGTCCACGTGTTTCACCGAACTCAGATTCTCCATTGCCTTCCCTATAGCCCGAGAGTCTGCTATTGCTTATATTCACACCATGTTCTTAGTTTTTGCCTAGTCCTAAGTGCATAGGATCTTTTGATAATGTGGTTGCCTTGCTAATGATTGGAATGACTATTGTGAATAGTTGGAGTGGCCTTGGTGAACTGGCATTAATATTGTAATTGACTTCATTTACTAGGAGCTATTAGAGATAATCACTACTAATATGCTAACTCATATTTTTATTAAGGAAATGTAATTAGGCTTTGTGTGGATAAGATCAAGTGAACCAGTGATGTGGTTGTGGTTTTCTCGGAAGATTTGCCTTTGATGATGTATGGCTACCTGTGCGTGTGCAGGTGTGCCCACGTAAAGAATGAGTAAGGATGTGCAAGTGAGTATTGATAGAGGATTAGATTGAAAAGAAACCCCAAATAGGAGAAATTAAAAGATAGAAGCAAAATAATCCTCATCAACTATCACTATTCTCATTTCGATCTGATGGTTATAACTTATTCACTTGAAAAACTGGTATAAATGGATGGCCTAAGTACATAAAAAAGGAGATGATGGGTTCATAAGTAACATCTTAGCAATTTGCATTGGACGTCGTTGCTATTCCTTTGAAGTTTGTTTAGATATGAAATGTCCTTGCTCATAATATATAATGTGTGCCTTTGTGCCTGTATAAATATGCTTTTTGAGCTTTGGCTTACTTGCTAATGACCAATGCAATTAATGATCAGGATTACAGATCTGACAAGAGAGGGCAATCACTGCTAGGCCAGAGGATGAGGTACTTGAAAAGACAGCTGTTATGTCCTGCTGATATAGAGAGGTTAGATGCCCCTTTTGTTGCAATTTACAACTCATTGATACCATCGGATGAAGAAAAGGCAAAGCAGAAGCAGTTATTATCATTATTAGAAAAGATTGTTAGCAAAGAATGGCCTGATGCTTGCTTGTGTATTTATGGGTCTTGTGCCAACTCTTTCGGATTTTCAAAAAGCGACATTGATATTTGCCTTAGAATTGGTGGTGTCAATGTTAACAAGTCTGAGGTGTTGCTGAAATTGGCTGACATGTTGCAGTCTGAAAATCTCCAGAATGTGCAGGTAGAGATCTGTTGTCCTGGCCTTTTGTTGCTTGAATTTTGGAAGGCATTAACTTTAGTTTGAAATTTTGTGTCATTTTTTGTGTAACTTGATATATAATGCTAGCATCTCTTATATCTCCCCTTGTGGAATCAGCAACCGTTTTCTAAGATGTAGGGCACAGCATGTTTTGTCATATATATTACATGCTCATTTCCCTTAAACAACATTCCTTTGTACTTGAAAAGTTTAGATAGTCTTGGTCTTCATAGATCACTGCATTGGGAACTTGTGTCATGATTCTCTTTGTTGTATGATTAGTAGGAAGTATTTTTCTGGTTACGCATAATGTATGTATCTTAAATGTTGAATATGTCTTCGTTAGATATCCAACATTCGTTAGAAAATTCTTTCAATTTCTGTTACTGACACTGTCAAAGGAGTGTTGGACATGTTTCCGAAGAGCGTCACTGTGCAACACAGCCATCTCGAGAGTGTCCGTGCTTCATAGCCTGGACACAACTGCAGTAAATACTTTTATGGTGTCAGTTTTTCATTTTTCTTTTTTCTGTGGACTGGAAGATATTAGTTTCCATATGGGTATCCTTATTGGAGTTTGTTTGCAGGCACTTACTCGGGCCAGAGTTCCAATAGTTAAGCTTATGGATCCATCAACTGGTATCTCGTGTGACATATGTGTTAACAATGTATTGGCTGTTATAAATACAAAATTGCTGCAGGATTATGCCCAGATAGATGTGAGATTGCGGCAGTTGGCATTTATTGTGAAACATTGGGCAAAGTCAAGAGGAGTAAACGAAACTTACCAAGGGACTCTATCTAGTTATGCGTACGTTTAGCAAGATTTCTCTATTGTGATTCCATCAGCTTTTAATTTTTTTCGGCTGATTCATATCTTTCTTTTCAGGTATGTGTTAATGTGCATTCATTTCTTGCAACAGCGTAGGCCTCCCATTCTTCCATGCTTACAGGTTTCTTCATCTTTTCTTGCCAATATTAAATATGAAACTATCAGTGTTTATTTTGCTGCAATAAGTGCACTTCTGGTTATTGAGATGAAGAATTTCTCTTGCTTTTCTTGTTTTTAAGTGTAGAGAGCTCAAAAAGTTGCCAAGTATTGAGAGCTGTGGTGTCAACAGATAGCAATCTGCTCTTTGTAGTTTGATTTTGTGTATATGGGTGTTAAAGATGATCTTAGAGGGGGGAGAAGGGAAACTATGTTGAAGAAGTTCCTGCCTGTAATTTTTGTGATCTCTAATTACATATGACATCTCCTTTTGCTATTTTGCTGTCGTGATGCTGGAGATCCTAAAATCCTTCAGCAATCTTAGGGGTTACACTTGTCAAATTTGTTAATGGGCTGCTAAGTGACTAGATTTTATTCCCTCCCCCCCCCCCCCCCGGGGGGAAGCATCCCTTGTGCAATTAAGATGCGTGCAAACTTGCTTTAGAAGGTCGTGTGTTGTTCAATGTCTCCATTTAGAAAATTAGTTTCTGGGGCTCTTTGCAATTGGATGAGTATTCTTTTCCCAGTTTTCTTCAACAGTCCTTGTAACTTATGGTTGGAATAACAAAGGTAAAGACTAGATGATTCTGCACAGATAAGGAATAGAAACCACAGATCATCCAAGTGCTTTATAGAGTAGAGACACCTAATCATATAAGTGCTTGAGCTACCATTATTCACAAATGGGTTTTTTAAGCTTGGGCTGGAACCATCAGATATCTTGTTTTGCTTGAAAGTACGTTTCGTTAATGCTGAGGTGAGTGCTATTAAGTTCTGGACTTGGTGTAGCCTAGTATTTTGACTCGGTATTGGAATATTGAATTTTCTGAAGTCTTTAGTGAGATGACATGATATATTGGCTTTACCTTTTAGGTATATTTGTTAAAATCGTTTGAGTTAGATTGAGCTTTTGTTGTCAGTGTTATTTGGTTGGAGATTTTATGTATATACTTAATGTCAAATATTCCTTACAAAGTGTTCTTGCTCACTTTCTCTTCGTCAGGAAATGAAGACCACTCATTATGTAACAGTTAACAACGTTGTATGTGCTTATTTTGACCAAGTCGAAAATCTAGTTGGATTTGGATCCCATAATCGGGAAAGTATTGCACAGTTGGTTTGGGCATTCTTCAACTATTGGGCTTATCGTCATGATTATGCAAATGATGTCATATCTGTTCGTACAGGAAGTATTTTGAGGTGAGATATCAATTGTTCTAAGATATAGAAGTAGTAGCTTAAAACCACAGGCAGAATTTTGGACATTGTTACTATTATGATTTAATGGATTCTCTCTGGTTCTGAATAGTGTTCAGTATAGCAATTGGTTTTATCGCACTTCTTCTGAAAAGGGAAAGAGCAGAACTCATTCTAACCTTGTGTTCTGACACTTGCAGCAAACGCTCTAAAGACTGGACTCGGAGGATTGGGAATGACCGTCACTTAATATGCATAGAGGATCCATTTGAGGTAACACATGACCTTGGCCGAGTGGTGGATAAGCGTAGCATCAAAGTTCTGAGAGAGGAGTTTGAACGAGCTGCAGAAATCATGCAGTATGACCTCAATCCTTGTGCAAGGCTCTTTGAGCCATATATTCCTACATGAATTGTTTTTGCTTGGATGAAAATATAGATGTAATTATAGCAACTGTAGGCGAGCTTGTAAATTCCTTGCCTCTCATCCCACAGTTGTTGGTAAATGTATGTAAAATTTGTGTCTTAAAGGCTGTCTCTCTTAACTTAACATTGTAATGACTCTCTTGTAGATCATTTTTGCCTAGAAATATATGAGCCTGCTGTTTATTTAGAGTTACTATGTTTTTTCGAACACCAGCTGAGATAAATAATGGTTATGAAATTTGTGATTTGACTGGGGCATTAATGCTCTAGCCAGCACAGATTCGTAATGCAAGATCTACAAAGTAAGTTACAAACTCATTTAAGCCGCTTCCGTATCACATAGGAAAACTAATGGATAAGGAAAAAGCTCGCCTTGACAATCAACCCCCCAACGGAAGACCAACCTTCTAAATGATGACCTTGCTCAAGCTCTGTATAAGCTGGGACTAGGTGGTTTTTCTCGGGGGAAGAAAATTTGTTACTTTCAACACTAGGGCTCGTTCAATCCGAATATCGCCGGCACATCACCTTCTTGTATCTTATCTATCTCAAGACAGGTTTTTCATCCATGGCTGGAGCTCCAACTCACCCAGACCAAATGCTATTGCAAACCCATGAAGCACCCGAAACCACGACACTAGTCCCAGAAATCCTCATCTTCGGTCCACCAAGTGTATTCAGAAAATACCGTAAAGAGTTTTCTGACAGATTCCGGATCCTTTATCCGAAGGAATCTCCAATTCCTTTGGAAGAATTCCTCTCAACCCAAGCACAGAATACGCAAGCCGCCATCTGCGGCGCTGCCTTTAAGGTGAACGCCGATATCCTCCGACTTTTGCCATCCCTCCGACTCATTGTCACCACCAGCGCTGGCGTTAACCATATTGATCTCGACGAGTGCCGTAAAAGTAGGGTTTCGGTAGCTTACGCGGCCACCATCTTCTCCGCCGATGTAGCTGACTTGGCAGTTGGACTGCTAATGGATGTCTTGAGGAAGATCAGTGCCTCTAATTGCTTTGTGAAATCTGGGCGCTGGGCTATTGAAGGAGAATTCCCTTTAGGAACGAAGGTCCTTTCTACTCTATAAAATTTCTATTATATATTTGCACCATATGCCTTTCGATTTCCTGCTTGTGTTTGTTATATATACAATTATAACTTAGTGCAGGAGAATTATCAATTTGCAGCCAGACGTGTTGACAATTGCAAAGAAAATTTCCTTTTTCCTTCCCCCCCCCCCCCCCCCCCCCCTTTTCTGTGGGGAAATTGTTAAGAATGTCTGCAAAATTGTTGCTGTTCTTCGTGTTCTGGGTGGAAGCTATTGGTCTTTCGTGATGTGTATTTTCTGGAATTCTAATAATCAGAGGTCCATGTAGTGATGCTAATTGGTGATTGCAGTTGGGAGGCAAGCGAGTAGGGATAGTAGGCCTGGGAAGCATCGGCCTGGAAGTTGCCAAGAGACTTGAAGCCTTTGACTGCAAAATCTCATACCAATCAAGGCAGAAGAAGTCTTGTGTGGCATACCCTTTTTATGGTGATGTTCTTGAATTAGCATCCCACTCTGATATCCTCATAATCTGTTGTCCCTTGAATGAACAAACGCGCCACCTGATCAACAAGCAAGTTCTTCTGGCACTGGGGAAAGGAGGAGTAATAATTAATATTGCTCGTGGGGCCATAATTGATGAGAGGGAATTAGTACAGTGTTTGCAGCTAGGAGATATTGCAGGGGCCGGTTTGGACGTATTTGAGAACGAACCCAATGTTCCTGAGGAGCTTCTTGAACTGGATAATGTTGTGTTATCACCACATTTTGCTGTCTTCACTGAGGAATCTTTTAGGGAATTGTATGAGCTCGTAGTTGGGAATTTGGAGGCTTTTTTCTCTAATAAACCCTTAATTACTCCATTCCTGAATGAGTAAGTTTGTGCTGTTATGCCGCCACTGTCGATCTTCTTGTTTGGAAAATTTTCAACTCTCCGGACTGTATAACCCTACCCAAAAGGTTTCCAAATGATAATATCTGATCTATACGCCACTCTCGATGTGTCTTACTACCCCAATCCCACTCTGTTCATCAGCAGTAGACACTGGTCTACAATAGAATTCGAAGATGCAGATGATCAAAATGAGGCACTAAAGGTCCCAAAGAGCACCAGTCAACAAACCAGAAAGAAGTACATGCACCATAACTTTCAAAATCAGTCTCCAAAAACATGGAAAGTGTAGGGAATTTGAATTTTGGCTGATTACTGGGTGGGTTTTGATACTTCGGCATTACCAAGTGATGATCCAATCATAATTCATCGAACCTGCCCAGCACTCTTTTACTTCTGTAAAAGGCCAGTAATTGGGCCTCAACATTAGGCCCAAATGACAAATTATCTTACTTTCACCAGCTCTGGATAAAGATATGCATCAGACACCTATTCGACCCAAACATATTAAACTCACACCAGGCCCATAGAAGAATATATCTAGTGATTACCTGTAAATTCACCCCCATTTATCAAGATTTTTGGTCCAAGAAGTTAGAATTTTCTTTTTTTTTTTTTTTTGGTTAAGATCATAGATCATCCGCTAGCCTTCAAATTTGATTCGAGTTGCGTCCGTAAAGTTTAATTCCTTTTCGAAGAAAAATTTAAACAGATTTTTTTTAACACAACGCTATAAGTAAGGATTAAACTTAATATATCGTATTAATATAAGCATTTGTTGAACTTTGACAAATCTCTGCTTGAATGATGATAATCAAAGTCGAATGTTTAATGAAAGTCCAAGGTTTCTATTATGGATGGTCAAACCAAAAAAATATTTCGAATCCAGTAAACTAATTAATAAACTCACCAGCACTTGCATTGCTAACTGCCAATTTCTTGTCAGTACATGAAGAATCTGATGCTTCAAAGTTCCAAGTCCAAAGTGTGACTCCATAACTGTTCTGTTTGCCGCATCACTCTGCTACTTCTCCCTGCATTTTTGGTTCAATTCTTGCATGAAACACTCGAGTAAGAGCATATCCATCTTTACTATTAGTAAAACTCGTCATCCCATCAAAAGGTTCTCGAGTTCGTGGTGCAAAATCACTCCTCTTCCATATACGTCATGGTGACCCTTGGATCATTTTATATATTGGCTTCTGGTTTATCTCATTGTCCCAAAGAATATTCCTATAATTCCAATTAATATACTGTTTTGTTTATGTATAAAGTTTATGTCCTACGTAATTTCATATTGGTTTTTGTAGTTGTCTTCTACTTATATATTGATGACAATATTAATTTATTTTTGTCCTTTTTTCGGGGAGCTAAATGTCGAATGGGGTATTGTGTCCTCACACCAAAACTGCTGAATCTTTGCGGTCAAGATGCTAAATTTGATTCGGTTTAGAATAGTCTAGATAAGAGAAAAAGGAAAGTGACGAATGATGATGCTGATGGAAAGCTATTCTCTCACCAAAATCTTAGATAGCATTAACGGTTAATATTTCGTCAAACTCGAAAACATGATTCATGACTTTGCCATACTCGAAAGTAATTAGTTAATGCATATTTTGTTTAGTAGTACTTCATATATTTCGTTCTTGAAAATAAATGTAAGATTTCAGACCTCGTAACTATAAGTAGTAATTGAAGAACTCATTGGTATTAACGAGGAAATATCATTTGGAGTTTCTCAACGTTGTAAAGGGTAGACATATTCTTCCATAAAAGAGACAGTTTTGGAACTTCTTGAAACATTAAAAAGTCGATGAAAGACATTAAAGAAGTTAACAACTTGCTCAAAGTGGCAAGACACACTATACAAGACAAAGAATCACTTATATAGCAAATGGAATTCCCATTTCAATGGGTACCTGCAACTACTTCACTTGTTCCTTACGCACTAGGGCTCTTTCCCAATAGGACAACCAAGATGCTAAATCAAGGATTTGGTTAGGAGATCGGGTTCTTAGGAATATGTTAAGTATATTAGAACTTATAACTCCCAAAACCATTGATATTATAATACACATTGTAGATTAAGGGTATGGATGGATTTGTCTTAATGCATCATTTGGATAACAGCAATATTGTATTCTAAAGGAGAGGCAATGCCTCAAGGCAAACATCACAATGTGGGAAGAGAGGCAATCGTGTAGCTTTTCAACAAGAAATCATAGTTTCTGGACCAATCAATCATACTTCTTTCAAATGATTCGTATAGCTTCTTTGAGTCACATATCACAATGTAATGGAAAGACAAATAGCAGGATGAAGAACTTGCTCCAGATTTGATGCTTCTTCCATAAAGATCACGCATCAAACGAGAAAATGCCTCAACTGTTCGCAGTTGTCTATTGTAGTTCTTCCAATCAAAGAACAAAAGTTAAGAACACTATGATCTTTTCCTCCTTCTAATCCCTGTTCACATCTTAATGATGACTTTTTGCTAATGCCATTTACCCTCTGGAGAGCACACTCAAAGACATATTCATTGCTTAAACTCGGGAAAATCTCATGCAGGATCGTACTTGCAATAGTCCCCATTTAATTGTTTGTTGACTAACACCATTCTTTTGAATAGAAATCTTGATTTCCTTTTTGCTCTACTGTAGATATATCTACTTCTGTTCCAAAATGATTGCACGACATGCATATTGTTTAGTTGAACATCTTATTATTGTTTCTACAGGAAACTATGGAAGCATGTAATCAGCTTGCGGTTATACACCTGGGCAGAAAAAAAAAAAAAAAAAAAGAATTGCTGTTATACACATCGATCTTATTCCCGAGTACCTGCTTATCTGCAGTGGTCTTTGCTTCCATGAAGATCAAAGAACAGCGATGTATTATACTTTCTATCTTCTAAAGATGCTCCGATGGGATTGGAGAATACTTTTGTGGTTGACATGCTATAAACCATTCAAATTTGTTCGCCATGGTGCTTGATTGTTTCTGTAAAGTCCAGTTCAAGTCGTGTATCTTTCTTCTCATGGAGAATTTCCAGAACTTTCTTGTCGAGGTAGATTATCGATTTTACGTGGCATTTAGATACTGCAGGTCCCCCATAATTGCTCACTCTGTGCAAATTGTTAGAAGCAACCATCAAAGAGAAATCTCCCAGCTCTTCAGGATGTGTGATGTTACCTGGTTTTCTGTATCCCACTTTTAAATTAGATTTTATTAACAAGTAATACAATGAATATGAGATTAAGATTGCATTAAACATGAAAGAGAATTCAATTTATAATCAATTATATATATGCCTTAAATAAGCTTAGGAATTGAGGGGTGTTCTATTATCATCGATGTGAGAATATTTTCCATGAGGTTTAGCTACTCTTTGTACCGCAACTACATTCTCTTTCCTTTCTAAGAAAAGTATAGGGGCGTGAATCACGTTCTAAGGTGTTCTATTTTAGGGACATTGTGGAAGGCTACGATCAAGTCGATGTATATCAGCAATGGGCATGGTATGAAGTAAATTCTTAAAATAATGCTTATATTGCAAATAATTCCAAACATGTGTATTCGGAAAACTTAGTTAGAACTTAAAGTGTACATGAATTAATTCAAGAAGTTCATTGCGGGAGCTCGAGTATATTTCTAGTGGTAAAATTTCTTAAGATTCCGTGCATTCCATGTTTGGGCAATCATATGCCCTTCACAGTCTTGGAGTTTAAAACTTCCATTTCTATTATTTTTGGCTATGATGTAAACACCTTCCCAATTTGGATCAAGTTTGCAAGTTCCTTTTGTTCTACTAATTTCATTTTTTTGTTACATGAAATCACCAATAGTGAGTGTAGTTGGGTTGACCTTTTTGTTGTATTGTCTAGGAAGTGCCTCCTTGTATGATAATTTTGAAATAGAAGTTTCTTGACTAAGCTCTTCAAATTGCACTAGGATTTCAGCTAGACAATGAGTATTAGAGTCAGGGCTAAATCGTTCTGTTCAAAAGCTGGGTGCCCGATTTCCAGGAGGAGGACATTTGTCCCAAATCACAAAGCAAAAGGAGTCTCTTTGATTCTTGAGTGTGGAGTTGTTCTATAGGACTAGAGAACGTGTGGAACTTCGTCGACCCATGTTCTTTTGTGTTCATCTAATCTCCTTTTGATCCCGGGCACGATCATCCGATTCGTTTCGACTAATCCATTAGTTTGTGGGTACCCATCTAAGGCAATTTGAAGGTTGTTGCAGAAGTTTTGAAACCTTGTAGCTTCAAATTGTTTTCTATTATCAATGATTAGGATCTTAGGAATGCCGTAACGGCAAATTACTTCATCTTGCAAAAACTCCTTGACTCTTCTCACTATGATGGAGCTTAGTGCTGGAGTACCAACCCATATGGTGAAATAGTCGACTATTACTATGATAAACTCTCGGTTGCGCGATGCTCTTGGGAATGGGTCGACCAAGTCCATTCCCCATTGGGCAAATGGTATCGGATTACTCAGACTCTGATATTCAACCAAGGGAAGGTGATTTGCTTTCATTTGGGGCATTTTTATACAAATTCCTTTGAATCTGATTCCATGGTCAGCTAATAGTATCCCGTTCGCATGATCTTTTTTGCCAAACTTCAAGCTCCCATGTGTGCACCACATATGCCTTCATGTACTTTGCGTAAAATGTAATCCGAGTCGTCGGGGGCTATGCACTTTAGCAGCGACCATGTATATGATCGGCGAAAAATCTGATGATCTATAAGAACGTACTACAGGCTTGTTGCTCAAAATTTTTCTAGCCTGGTCAAGATCATTTGGTGGAGTCCCTTGGTTGATGTAGTTAACAGGGTGTTGTATCCAAGTGGAATTGGTGGCCAAGCAATTGATTTTTGTCAGATCGATGCTTTTCCTGAGAAAGAGGTCTACCCATGTATTGGTTATCGGGGTTCTTGATTTGAGATTGGGCAAAGTGTCTGCTTTACGGTTTTACTGTCGCTATATCACTTGGGCTTCGAAGTTTGCAAACTTGGTTATCTTGCGGATAGCAATGAGGTAATGTTGCATATTATGCTTTTTGCCTTCAAATTCGTCATTGATTTGTCCAATTATGACTTAGGAATCGGTCCTTAAAATGAGATGTTTGATATAAGGATTTGGCCTTTTGCAATGCTGCTAAAACTACTTCGTACTTGGACTCGTTGTTACTAATCGGGAAGCTATACTTGAGTGCATAAGCAAATTTTGTTCTACTGGGGCTGATAAGTACCAAACGTGCTCCATTATTTTCACCACCTGGGGATTCATCAGTGTAAGCTAGCTAGCACTGCTCCGGTGGTGGTTTGTTTTGATATGTACTATACTCGAGCACGTTTTTGTGCATTGCGCAATGAAATCGAGTAGAACTTGGGTTTGGATGGATTTTCTTAGGCAGTAATTAATATTGTATTCACTGAGTTCTAATGTCCATTTCATGAGTCTGCCAATGGATTCCAATTTGTGCAGTATTTGTTGAAGTGGAGCATTTGTGAGAACATTGATGGGGTGAGCTTGAAAGTAAGGCTGTAATTTTCTGGCCGTTACTAGAAATTCAATGAGATGTTTTTCCAAGAGTGAATATTTTTCCTTGGGAAGGATAGGTGGTCATCTTAATGATTTCTTAAGTCTATCAGAAGCTTCCTGGCATTCATCGTTCCATGCAAAGGTGGTCGGGTACCGGAGTAATCGGTATAGTGGTAGGTTCCTTCTCATGATCGGGAGATGAATATGTTGAGGGCAGCTAGGCATCCTGTGAATTTTTTTATATCCTTTACTGTTTTCAGCGGTTGCATTTGAAGTATTGCACGAATTTTTTCTGGATTGGTTTCAATTCCTCTATGGGATATCATGCATCCTAGGAATTTCCCGGGCTCAACACCAAAAGAATGTTTCTTGGGGTTTAGCTTCATTCCGATTGCTTCATGGTCTCGAAAGTTTCCTTAATGTCATCACAAAAGTGTCGCCAATGTCTTGGATTTGATGAGGATATCGTCTACATAGATTCGACATTTCGACCAATTTGAGTTCAGAACACTTTGTTGACCATTTCTTGAAAGTTTGSTCCAACGTTTTTCAAAAATTCTAGGGTAATAGTAAATGTCGTTGTTACTGACAAATGATGTCTTTTCTTCATCATGTTTGGCCATTAGGATTTGGTGGTAGCCCTTTTAGGCATCCAAGAAACACAAGACGTCATGTTCTACCATGACATCTACAAGTTGGTCGATTTAAGAAATCAGAAATGGTTTCTTTGGTATGGTCTTGTTGAGGCCGGTGAAGTCGACACACATTCGCCATCAACTTTTTACATGACCAATGGATTGGCTATCCATTTGGGGAATTGGACTGGTTTTATTATGTTGGCTACAAGTAGGTCGTTGGTTTCTATTTGGACCGTTGCCATCATTTTTGCAGCGAAGTGTCATTCTTTTTGCCTTACTGGTTTGGCCTCTGGAAGTATCCCAAGTTTGTGCCCTGCCAATATACGAGGGATGGTACCCATATTTGTTGGCGACTAGGCAAAGATGTCTTTAAATTTGGTCAGAAGTTGGAGGAGGGAGTTTTTTGTATCAATAGGTAGGTGTTTACCGACGTTGATGGTGTGGTCTAGATGTTGATAGTTGAGGAGAATTGTTTCGAGGTCAGTGGCTGATTTGAGTCGTCCATCGTCATGGCTATCATTGGATGGTAGGGTGGTATCAATGGGTAGCTTTGTTGCCTGTGACGGTAATAGTGATAGTGTTTTCGCGCATCACAATTTGTGCTTGAAAATAGCCGAGAGCTAGTAGACCAAGGATGGAATTATATGCCGACGTTGTAGGTCCAATTAGGAACTTCACAAATGTAGTGACATGGTGGAAAGCATCGCCGATCGTTATTGGCAGTTGAGTTTTGCCAATGGCTAGGATGGAGTCGCCAGTAAACCCGACCAGGGAGGTGTCGTCAAGAATGATGCGATGTGATTTGATTCCCCTTTGTTGGAAGGCATGATGAAAAAGTATGTTAACAAAGCTTCAAAATCGATAAGATGGGTTTGACCAGGCATGTGGCGATTTGGAGGGTGATGATCAGGGGTTGCATATGGCGATGCGCTGTATAAGGGTCGTCTATTTTCTGTTGTTTCCATGGTTGYGAAGAAATCATGTATATAACCTGAGAATGTAGGTTAGTGTTATTGTGGGCAACTTGTAGGCAGTTGTCAGAGCTAGGTTCGGTGGTCGGTGGTCTGGTTGAGGTTCGAGACGTTAGTTCCCGCTGCAGTCGATTCCCTGGACTCATCACTAGGCAGAAGCCTATCTGAATTTTTTTAGGTGGCCTTTTTGAATGGCCTCTTTAATCTCCTTTTTGAGGTCTTAGCAATACTTTGTCATGGCCATGGTCTTTGTGAAACTGACAGAATTTTATGCTGACTCTATTGGCAACAAGCAGTTTTTTGGGTTGTCAAAAGATACTGAAGCTTTCTATTTGATTAAATATTTGGGATCTGGAGGTGTGGAGGGGTATGAAATCCTGGTGTTTTGACTGTGATCAGGGATATGTATGGCTGAAATCTGGGAGACTGTGTATGAGTAATCTCCCTAGAGTTGGGGAAGTATAGTCTGTTTTGTGAGCAAGGTCATAAATGGTTAAGCGCAGGGGGCATTTATTCTGTCCATCAGTAGTGTAAGGGATGCTTCGTTCTTCTTTATCCATTTCCCTCTTGGATTTCTTGTTCTCTTCTCCTGTGAAGGACTTTCCTACCTTATTTAAAAGGGTTGGATTGTGTTTGCCTGGGGGGTGGACAACTTACGTGAGAGATGACCAGGTATCATACAATGATAGAAAGCCTGGATGTACAAAGCATCAGTGCAGTCAGGACATCAATGGCCTTTGAGTTGAAATGAGTCAGGTATTGCTTTGTTGTCTCATCTCGCCACTGCTTGATGTTGAGCAAATGGCCTATGGTCTTGCAGTGCTGGTTACTGTCGACAAAATGACTTAGGAATGAATCTCCCTTCTAGTCGAAGTTGTGGATATTCTTCGTGGGAGGCCTGAGAACTAGTTGAGAGCTTGGCTAGACAGAGTGCTCGGAAAGGATTGGCGAAGGATGATGTCCGGAGTCGAGGCCGTGAGCATAAGTGTCATGAATTTACGAAGGTAGGAGAAGGGGTCTCTATTGCCTTCATATTGGGTGACTTTTGGCATTTTGAACCATGTAGGTTTGGGAATCAATTGGTAATCTTCTTTGAGGGGATTTTTTCGAATGACGTTCCATCTTGAAGCGGGTACTGGGAGGTCGGGCATCATGACCCAAACCTTGTCTTCTAGTAATTGGTTTTAATAGGTGGGTGGTACCCTGGTGCTAATGATGAGGCCGAGGTGGACCTCTTGTTATGTGGTGGGTAAGAGATCCGATCACCAAGTCTGCCCAGGGGAGACTAAGAGGGGCCTGATTCACAGGATGTGGGGTTTCAGCTAGGTGCTTACGAAAGGAGGCTGGTTGACAAGTTGTCGGAGAAGATGACTAGTTTGTTAATGTTGCCTTAGCTGTGGCTTTGCCTTTTTTTAGGTGGAGGAATTTTTGGAATTCTTCAACGTGTTGCATTATACTTTGGAGTTGTTCCAACAAAAGAGTTCGGGAAGAGGTATAATACTCGGTTATGTGGGTGGTATTTCTAATGGTAATAATCGGGCAGAACAGGCGGGGGTTGTAAGGTGTCTAGGTGGTGATACTTCTAAGTTCTCAATTTCTGAGATTTCTGTTGTTGATTTCTGATGTCTGGTGGTGGAAGCCATTTTTTAAGGAAAGAGACAAAAAGGTGGTGGGTACTAATATAATGTTACCTGGTTCTCTTTGTCTGGTAAGATCTTGAGAGCCCTGGTAATATCTGATTTGTAGGTGTCCTAATTGGTAAGATATTCTAATTAATATGAGATCAAGATACTATTAAATATGAGAGAATCTAACATGTAATCAATGATGTTTACGATTTAAATAGGGTTAATAATTGAGGGGTATTCTACTATTAATTGATGTGAAACTCTTTTTCAGAAGGTTTCCGGGCTCTTCGTACCTCAAGTAGATCAATGTACAATGACAGAATACTTGTCCAATTTAATCTGAGGACTAGGAGAAACTCATGCGAAGTTGAAGTTCTTTGAGCACTTGAGGAATATCATTAGATAATATTCATGGGATTACTTGGTGGGGTTATCTTAGTTTATATCCATTTCAATTTTGCCATAGAGGGTGATCGATGACATTTTATTACCATGATTTACCGTACGAGCTGTACAGATTCTGATGCCGAAGTCAAGGACGGAAAAGAGGCCAAGTAAAAATTGTCTTCCACAAAGAGAAAAAGAAGCTAAAGACAAGATGATGCATTTGAACCCTTTATTCCTCAAAATTGCTTATTCTACAAGTATCTTACACAAGATTTCCTTGTCGCTAGGACAGCTCCAGTTATAGTTGCGTTTGCCTTATACATCTTTGGTCTTTCTGCTGACTTCCCTTTCCTCCATCTAATTCAAAAATAACTCTTCTTTACTTTCTTAAAGTTTCCTCAATTTGGAAATAATAGTTCTAACAATTGAAAATGCAGATTTTGACTCGTCAAGTTGCAGTTTCTTCAGAATCTCTTTCCCATTTCCTAAGCCACTTCACGAAAGCATCAAGGGTTTTCATGTCAGCCCTGTAATGTTTCTGGGTGAACTCAAGCAGAGATGGCCAAGTAAAATCTGGATATATCCTGGGATTATCGTTAGAGACCAATTCTTTTGGAGGGCTAACAACCTTGTCCCTTTTCGGGCAAAGAAAGAAGGCAAGAGATTTCCTTGGACTTAGACAGTTTACAATAGCCCTATGCAAGCAACTCTTGTAGATCCCATTTGAGAGAGCCTGAGAAGATATTATTTGCCAACAGTTCAATTCAGGCCAATCATTCAAAAACTTCCGACAAAAACTATACGTGGTTATGCACTGTATCTGAAATTTTCTTTCAGGAGCCATGTGAGGGTAAAAACAACTGAAAAGATGCAGCATTTCTGTATGATTTTAGTGGGTTATATTATTTATAAACTCACCACGAAAGTGTCGCCAATGTTGACAACAAAAGCTTCCGGATCAGGAGGAATGGACTGCCATTTTCCATCTACATACACCTCAAGGCCCCCAACATCCTCCTGATGAAGAATTGTTAAGGATGTAGGGTCACAATGAGGCCCCGTTCCAAGAGTTAGGTCAGGTTTTTGGCAAGTAGGATAATAGTTTAATCTCATGATAGAGTCGTTTCCTTCAAAGAAATCCCTGAAATGTTTTGGTCCCACTCCAAGACTACTCCCCAAAAGCTCCATAACTCTCAGAGAGAGATTGCTAACGGCTTCACAATATTCTTGATACACCCTCCTGCGGGACAAGTTAAAAGGTGAGTACATTTCAAACACACACATTAATACGGGAATCACAAGATCAGATTTATATAGAGTTCTCATTAACATTTCGTAGTCTCGAATATTTTTTCCATACCCAAACTTTCTATAATCTTCTCCCATCACATCCAAGAAGTAATTTTCGACGATGTTTGGTGTCTGATGGTCAGCACAATATCGAAAAGAAAGTGTTTCTTTCCATGGAAGCTTCGAGGAGAACCGATTAGCGAAGCTACTTGCATAACCACAATGATCGCCAACCTTTCTCTGGGCTCTTTGCTTCTCTGACAGTGGCCTTTCAAAGAAGAAATCCATGCTTTCCTGAGCAACTTTGAGGAGTTGCAAGTCAATTCCATGGTTTACCACGACAAAGAATCCGTGCTTTTGACATGCCTGTTTTACTTGCTCGGTAGTATTTGATACAGAAACAGGATCACCAGAGAAGAATCCATTCAAATCTATATGTGGCACATTAAGCAATGGCGGGGGCTCTTGGCAAGGCTTCTCATCATCAGGCCATATGAACTCCGGGGGTATATTGGATTGGTACTGAAGAAAAAACGCATCAAAGACCAAGGGTTTCGCATCAAGTTTTACACCTCCTTCTGATGGAGATAATGTTGCAGGTTTAGAACAAGGCATTGCCATGTATGCTTTGTAATTAGCTGAAGGTACTATCTGTATACAATGGCTGCAAAAGGAAAGCTTGAGCCACAATAGAGAGAGACTAGAGCGAGCACAGCCTGCTCGAAGATTTGGTGGTTGGTAGAGAAAGAACGAGAGCAACTGGAAACAAAAAGGTTGTGAAAGGAGGGGAGGGAAGGGAAGTGAAGAAAAAGAAGGCTAAGGATCTTCATTGGGGAGGTCGGTTTTGAGAGGTGGAATCGTTTGAATTAACTGTTGCGTCACTCTTTTGTTTCTGTTGTATTTTGTGTTCTTGTGGTGCATAAACAAACACAAACACAACATGCGATCCAATAAAACAATACTTTATATTCAAGCCAAATGCGTGCGTACAACATATATAGTAATACTAAACATTTATTTTCATCCAAGTAACTGCAATACTTGTACATTTCTAAAGAATTTTGAATTCTAAAAATGGATAATATTTAAAATTTCGATAGATTGGAGATGCAGGTCTTACTCCGCACTTTTTAATACTAATAAGAGCATGACGATGTTTATATTCTTAACCTCTCTAATACTTATTTTTTTATACTAAAAGTGATGGGAAAATGTACTCGAAGATCCAAATTAAATAAAAAAACTTTAACTAAATTCAGTATTCATATTCAAACGTTACGAATAAATTGTGTTAAAAAATTCCATCATTTATAGAATATGAGGTCTAAGTGAAGGTTAATATATTAATTATTTGGTGATTAGAGACTTTCTTATTAGGTTTGGAGGACATACTAGATCACTAGAACAATTTGAAATTGAATAGCCTTTTCAAGTTTTGTTTCCATTCCAAGATTTGGTTTACAATATTAAATTAGGAAAACTTATTACAAGAAAAAGTGTAAAAGAACTTCCCATTATAAATGTTGAGGAAAGGTCATGACCAAAAAGGTAGGAACTTGAGAAAAAGATTTAAAAATTATTCTATTCTTACTCTTTGGTACAAAATCAGTTAATATCATGTAAAAGGGCATCTAAGTTATTCTATAAACTATCCTTCACTATTAAAGATTGGTTAGCAAGCACTAAAAAATAGAAACACTTCACATGTTCGAACGTTAAAAAAAAAAAAAAAAAAGTACATCAAAAAAGTTACCATTTCATCCCATTAATTTATGTAAATTATATTATTCCTTATTCACACTCAGAGTAACAGATAAATAGATGAGTGAAGAGGATAGCTTTGATGGTCTTGCTTGTCTAAGCAAGTGAAATACAAGTAGACAATCCATATGGAACTATAATGTTCATGTTAGGAATGAAATCCAAAGTAAGGAGACATGAGAAGGGGCAGAGTTGTTTCTTCTCTGCTTTCTTGGTTTCAGTTGGTACTTTGGCAGTACCCTGCTGGAATGATAGAACTGTACTGATACATAGAGCAACTCATGAAAATCCCATTATTCGAAGATTAATGTTTGATCACATTCACAATCCAAAGGGCCAAAGAATGGATGACAGATTATCGATACCCTCGGAAGCCATAGTAGGTTGGAGATCTGAGGCCTTTCCTTTTTCGATCTAGAGAAAAAACCAGTGGAGAATTTAGGCCCTTAATGAACTGGAGCTTCAGAATGGAGAGCTGAAAAGGTAGCGCAGAAGGTGGTGGGGTGAAAAAGGGTGGGAGGAGGGAGCAAATGGAATAAGGACAGTGAAGATTGAAGAATCACATCACATCCGAGACGAACATAGCAGAAGCTCCCAAGTGTTGTCTGGACTACTTGCACCATGTTCTCTCCAAGGCCCATCATAATCTTGTTAGTGCACAAGGTGTCTAATCTACATTTAGGTGCATTAATGCATGAAATCTTGGCAAGATCTCAAGTAAACATAGACAAATAGGTTAGACAAATCAAGACCACTGGAGACCCGATAATATTATCCCCTCTAAGGTACGAAAAAGCGGATTAGATAATGCTTTCTTTTGAGCCAAAGGCACTAGGATTTCTCCAAAAATTAATAAAAGACGATCGTTTCATGATAGTTTTTACATATCCTAGTGTTTCTGAATTTACCAAACCATCTCATTTTCTTCAGCACACCGGGAGTTTCTCGGGAAAGAGTGGGGAAAATAGATGAGGGGAAGAGGGGAAAAGAAAAATGCCAATATAATTAAAATGGTCCATATTGACATTCAATATTTTATTAATTACCAATCTCATAGATATTATCATTGTTGCAAACTGTTCCCCTGTTTTTTTATATCTGTCCTTTATGATTATTTTTTTAATACTAAATATCTCTTATTTTATAAAATTGAAAAAGTATTTATTATAATGTTTTATATTTTATTTTTATCCCTAATTATAATTCAATGAATGATTATTAAAATTTTCAATATAAATTCTTCATCAATATTAGTAACATAAATAATTCTTTTATTTTTTAATATAAAAAATTTCTTGAGCATTCGTTTAATGTCAAGCGAATTGTGATAGTCAAGATTTGAAATTAGAATATTAAAAGTTCATTTATTAAGTGTTGCAAAAGTGATAAAATCAAAAAAAAGGTAATGACTCCTATAATTTAGGCTATTTGCGAAATTTCCTAATACTCAGCTTCATTTTTTGTTCTTAAATATGTGTCTCTTTACACATCAATACACCAAAAAAAAAAAAAAAATCACAATAATACTTTTCATCTTGTACCTTACTTTTTTTTCCCCCCTAATATAGTCATATTACTTACTATTCTTCATTTTTCTCATAAAATTGAAGTAACCCTTTATCTTGTTTCTTCTCAAAACTTTTCACATATTATATGAAAGTTTTATCGTCTTTTTTTCTAAAACTTTTCACATACCATATGTAAATTTACAAATATAATAACGAATATAATAATCAATTTCATCATCTCCTAAATTTAGGAACTTTTTCTAATTGCGAGACTTATAAATAACAGAGAATATGTGTAAAACAACTTATAAAAGAATGGAGGTATTATGTTATGGTAATCAAAAGTAAACCGAAATACACATCGACATGTATGTCCTGCTATAGTACTTGGTCCATATTGACAAGTGAATCTTCCACAGATAAGTTTTGTCCCACATTTTGAAGGACCAATAGCTAATGGATTCCACATACGTGTTAAGGCAAAGAGATGAACTCAGCTACTCTATACATAGCTTTTGTACCAAGGCTTGCTCGTATCAAAACTAAAATACTACCACTTTAAGGGTTCAAAAGACTCCTATGAGCATGAGCACCAAAAGAGAAAGCAAACTAGCATGCACGTCAAAAAAAGTAGCTAAAAGTGTGGTAGCATAACATTCCGTAGGAATCATTACCATAAGGAGAACCTATAACTTCTAAAACCAACAGCACCTGCAGTACATCAAATGGAAACTTTATTTGTGCAATGGAAACTTTCTGGACCTGCACTAGCCATAGATTGTTTAAACCCAGAGACCAGCTCGGAATATAGTGCAAATTGGTAAAATCAAAATAATTCATAAAGCAAGTTCTTTAGTTGACCTGTGAACAGCAGAGTTCAGACAATGAAACACGGACATTTGAAGATAACAAATATCTTTTCAAAGAATCTATCTGTCAAATCCAGACTCCCTTGTTCCATATCCCCATCCACACCCAAAAGCAATATATAAAGAGAAGAGGATGGGAGGTGAAGACCATACATTTTTTCAAATAAGCTAGCCACAGTAAACTAGGTAAATTTTTTCATTTTTCTCCTCAATTTTCTGAGAAGGCCAAAAATAGTGTGTTATGAGTTACAAAGAGTTCGACAAGACAAGTTGAATCAAATTCATCTCTACAGTATGAGTGAGCTGTTGTCCAAAGAATACACATACAAGTAGATCCTAAAAGTCACTGATGTTTACATTTGCCCAAATCACAAATTACTCCAGAAACAAATATAGTAAGGCAACTAACATGTAAACGAGGCATCAGACATCACACCCCAATTCCATCCGAATGATTATAGCAAATTCAATTGAATCACGTGAAGAATAAACAATCTGGAGAATGTGGCAATCAGGCATTGCATTGGACCAACTCAAAGGCGTTCGTCATGATAAGGACAATCAAAGCTAAGGGTCCAGCGCTCAGGAGAAAGGAAGACAGCATGGCTTTACCTCTGCCTTTATTGTTCTTTCACTCACTTAGTTTGCAGCGGCGAATGTAGGGATGGTCATATTTGATATACTTGGTCCAGTATGAACGGTACTTGGTCATTGCCAACTCAAGCCATGGTTTCATGTTCCCATTGTAGTGTATGACAGCAGCATTCTCGATTTCAGCACGATCAACACTCGGATTGTAACCCAGACCAAGCACGTGCCACGACTTCTCAAGCGGGTGGGTAAGTCCATAAAATGTGATCAACCCTGGAGGTAAAGTCCCGAGCTTCCACAAAACCCTATCCTCATTCTGACACCAATGTAGAAGTGGAAAATCAAAAACAAATTGAACTCAGCTTACCTAAGAAATTATACTTCTAATTCTACTCCAAAGCTACAAATTAGATGGGGTACACCCATTAGTTCCTCTCATAGTAATAATGTAATGCATACAATGATTACAATTTGAGGGATTAGGTAAAAAGTATGATAAATAACAGACATACGAAACCATGCTAGTATATTATTTAACAACTCGAAAGGCAAACACAGGATGGAGGCTTCGAGAAGGACCACAAGAGCAAATTAACAGAGGCCAAGCAGTTGGTATTGTTCTTCAAGGAAACCAACATTACCACATTCCAAAGTGACTAGGTCGCAAACAAAGCACATAAAAAAGAAAGAGTTACTGAACATGAAGATTTAGCCCAATCAAACATTTATCAGCAAACAGAAAGACAGAAATTGATGGAAGCTCTAGAAGGTTTACCATATTCTGCCATTTGTGGTATATGCCCGTGATATCCTTCGTTTTCCACTCTTTAAGATCAAAAATATTCATTCCATATGCCCATCCACAAGCATTGGGATCAAAATTTCGAGCAATATGAGGGTTTGAAAAATTTAGATACTTATCAAAGCGGTGAAAGCTTTCACCACAGGTTTCAACAGCGCCATTCACTTTTCCATGTAGATCCACCAACCACAGTCCTGTCAGGTCCTTCTGAACAACAATATCGTCATCAAGAAATAGAATTTTATCCAATTTTGGGTAAACCTGTGGTAGATAAAACCTTAGGTGGTTAAGCATCGAAAGATACTTAGGATTCCTATACTTCAGGTTGGAAGAACCAGCAGAAAGTGTGGTCGGATGAGCTGCCTTAAAATAGTAGTCCTTCATTGCAGCAGATTCGAGCTGACGTAAGACTGGACAATATGACGAGTTAAGCCACTTAAACTCATCTACATTTTCAACATGGATTGTAGCATTCCCAGGAGGATTCAACAGAAACCACATATTCATTGCTCCAAAATTCAATTTGTCAGTAACAAGATGAAAGACATGTTTCTCAGGTTCCTGCAATTCAGTCAAGAAGCATGTCTTAAGGTAAAGAGGTGACGAAATCATATCAAGTTCAAACAGTAAACAGTTTAAAGCATAGATCCTGAACTTCCACACAGTAGTAAGCTTTAGCACCTTAGCATTCAAAACAGCTGAATTCACAACAACTGAGGCAGCAAGAACATTATCAGAGAAGAGGGCATAATGGTAGAGGTTTGGATTTTCTAGATTCTCGCTTTTGGGAAACTTCCTTTTCTCTGGTGGAAGGAGATAATAATCAATTGTTAACCGCATCGATAAGCAATGGATTCCATTTGGAATTGTCTTGGCAGCCAACTGGCTCAAAAATGTACTCTGTTTTTTGAAACTGCGGACTTGTTCATCTGCAGATTGTAGCATTGCTCTTAGCTTTCCGGTCACGAGCTTGCAGTCGTACAGTTGCTCTCTTGCTTTTGACAACACTTGACCCATTGCTTTAATTTTTTCAGGAGCACTGTTGCACATACAGCATAAATGTAAAGCATTAACAAAGTGTAACAGTAAAGTGCATTAGGATATTAGGGCAAAAAGCTAAATACCCATGCTGTAAATCTGAATCAGCACTAGCTTCTCCCAAGGCACGTTGACTTTCCTTGAGTCGGTTTTGTAGCTCTTGAGCCAAATCAGGCTTGTTTTTCATTGTTGCAAGGCTTATATATACCCTTGCCATAATCACTTGATCACGCATCAAGCGAACAGTTGAATCAGAATTCTCATTCTCATTTTCTTTCCTCCATATACTGTACTTCCCCAAGACTGCTGAGTCCACTGACTTTGAACGTTCAATGGCTGCATTTTCAAGCCTTATAGTTACATCATCATCTTGTTTTACCAAATCGGCAGCCCGTTTTTCCCGCCGTTTCTCTCTTAATTGCTGCATGCATTTATATACCAACAGTTAGCACTCAAAACAAAAAGGAAAAATCCCAATTACCAGAAAGGGGACAGAAGCAAATAGCCTTGGATACTTGTGAGGAAAGTTCAAAGATGGCCTTTCAGGAAGTTTTGGTAAGCTATCTCTGCATGGCAATAAATTCTCAAGAATGCAAAGTAATCATATCAGTAAGAACACCAATGCAGATAGTTATCATACTCACCCTTCTTACCACCTTAGCAGGGTTATCAGATTCAGGAGAGCGTGACCCTGCAACACAAGCAAATCAAGTAACGTACCCATCTACATGGAAAGGCTTCCAGTAGAAAACCAGTAGATTTTCTGTAAATGTCATACCTTTTAAAGAACCATCCATTTTGCCTCCAGAAGTCACCTTTTTAGTGCTCGAAGCTATGTTATTCGACTAGAAAAGAACCACAAATCCAATCAAAAGTGAATCAAAATACTTTGCAAGCTTACATGAAAAGAATAAAAATAAGAGATGGAAATAACCAATTCAAAAAAAACCCGTCTCTCATCCTGACCTCAACAGATGTTGCATTATTTACGGATGGAATTTCTTGGCCAACAAATTTCCATGAAGCTGAGAGGTTCATTCTTCTAAAAGAATCAAGGCTTAGAGGTCCCAAATCATTTGTGTTCGCCTTAATGACATCCATCACCTAAACCATATTGTTAATAGGAAACTTAGCAATACTGACAGTAAGATCTACTTCAAATTAAGATCTAATAGAACGATAAAGGATAACAGTTAAACTCATAGAAAAGTTAACATCAGATAACTACTTGCCTCTCTTGTCAATAAAGACTTGACATGTTTCAAAGCCAACCTCTCTCTCCAATCAAGATCCTGCAACAAAAAGTATATTCTTTTAAATCATAAAAAATAAGCATCCACATAACATATGGTGAAGTATCACTTGAAGAAGGATACCAGATTCCTAGGATCAGTTGAAAGTTTGTTTTTATCTGCAAAATATGAAAATAGAATTAACCTGACGCAGCTTAATACCTTCAATGAGAGAGAGATATACAGCAATAATGTTTTTGTGCATATAATCCAATGGTTTCTTTTATCAGATATTGAAAAAGTACGAATTGATAGCAAAATAGACCTATAACAGTAATACACAGCATGTATTCCGATTTAAATGCAATCAGTGGAATTTTGATTACTAATACATAAATATCCTTCTTTCTCAAGCTCAGACAAAAAGATTCATCTTAGAACGAAACCCAATCCTTTAGACAGATTAATTTGCATTCAATGCATTGATTGTCTTCCCTCACTTCCTAAAAAATCCATCACCGAAAGAAAAAATGACCGAGCCACCATTTGTTCTTTAAAAAAAAAAAAAAAAGAGAAAAGAGAAAAATAAAATAAAGACACGGTCGAAGATCAATTTATCCAATTTACTGGACATAGAAATTCCTTGCAATATTCAGGGGCCCAATCTTTTATGGTTCATGCATTGCAACCACAGGAGCATGGGCTTTTCTACTTCCAAGGTCAATTAGATCATAATCGACTTCAGCCATTGATTTCTCCATCCATGTTAGTCACTCGTAGATTTTTAAAGCACATAGTGTGCGTGCGATACATTTTTAGTGAAAGACCTCTTCAAAGCTTTTGCCACCGATAAACAAATAAGCTGCATGCAGATGCTTTCAAGTATTAAAAATCTCTATAATGGCACTTTCACCAAAATGAAAGGAGGGGAAAAGAGAAAGTCAGCCTGAAAATCACAATGCCTGTTTTTGTGAATTTAAAAAAAACAATATATTAATATAGCTCATATAAACCGCTATATATATATATGTTTCTTTGTTGAGTTGGGCATCTGAAAGCTTGAAAACATACATTGTCCAATTAACCAAAACAAGGGACTCCTTAAGCCAAGACAAAAATTGAAAAGATAGCATCCCAAAAAGCCCGAACGAATTGATGGATGAATCTAATTAACCAGGTTAACTTAAAATTCGTTTTAGAAAATCATAGTCAATATAAGCTAAGAGGATTCTTTACTTAAAGCAAAAATTACAAATATGATTCTCACAGGTAAGACTCATAATTCAACTCGAAGGCAATAAAGAAACAGTTCAATGACAAGATCCGAAGCCAAAACAAACCAATTGAATATATATTTCCAACTTATGACTAACTGTTGAAATGCATGTCAATATTTGAAAACGTACCAGTCGAAGTAGAGGTGTAAAGACCCCGGCCAACGAAGAAAAACAAGGGGACAAGAACAGTGCAGAAGACAAGAACCGCAAGGGAAGGGAAGCGAGATCCGCAGCCGCCTCTGGCCTTGCTCGATAATGCTTTCTTATTCCCCATCTCTAATCATCAAAGTTCAATCATAACCTAATGATTTCAATTCACAATTAAATCAGCGCATTATCAGAAATCAAAGATCCACCCGTTGGCGCGCACATATACATTTCCACACTACTCATCATACCTATACCAGAGTATTACAGCATGCGGGCAATTTGCAACCAGATCTCTTCTTAGTTGAACCTCAAAGTTTGGGCGTTATCATATAAACGCCTCGGATATAAAGATTCGTCGAAGGGAGTGAGAGAGGGAAAGAGAGAGAGAGAGATAGAGTACAGAAGAGGCATACGTAAAAAGAAAGAGCGATCTAAGAAATTGGGTAAGGAATGGAAACTCTTTAATTTCTTATTTTATTTTATTATTATTTAATAGTAGTATAATATTCATTTCAAGTATTAAAAAAAAAAAAACTTTTCACTTGCTCTCTGTTTTTTCTTATTTCATCTCGTTGTGTCTGCGGCGTCGCAAAGGCAGGCCACCAAGGGCAAACCACTAACCTAGACATCTCCCAATCACTATTAAATTGGGGGACTGGTTCTGATTTGCTCTCTTCCGTTTCCATATCCTTTGGCTTACTTTTTAGTACTCCATTATATGGTATATTAATATAAATAAGATATGTATATATTTTTTATTTTTAATTTAAAAGAATAAAGCATTTAAAATTACATATTTTATCCGCTGGTGAACAAAACCCACACAAGTAAATACATAATACATATTTTCATGCTGAGCACATCTCGCGTTCTGTTTGATGAACGGGATCGCAAGGTAGTGATTTCCTTACTTCCGATATCCAGATTCAAGGATGTTTAAATTGCAAACTTCCAACATAAATTCACATCTAAAGTAGCGAATACATTTTTCTGCGGGCGAGTCGATAATGTTATTAATAGGGAGGTCTTCTCCCATTAAAGGAAAACAAAGAAATTCCTTCTGTTCTTTCTGCACACAATCTGCACACTTGAAATCCTTTTCTCGAGCTGTATATTGGAACTGAAATTACTATTTCATAAGGGTTTGAAGCAAATTTCAATTTTTTACCTCTCAAGAGAATTCTCAATCAATTGAACAACATGGCATAGATATACTTTTACTCCATTTAACCATGGGAATGAAATATGCATTCACCTCAACAGTAATATTTAACTTTTATGTCACTCTAACCGCGATTCTCTTCTCTGTTAATTCTAACGACAAAGGCTCTTAATAGATAGTCTGACCACCATCGGAAATACTACAGAACTCGAGCAAACACAGCCAAAGCAATATGTCCATTTGCATGTTATAAGTGATCAAGGCTACAGCAACCCCAGTCTACCAACATAGCCCAACTGCATGAATGAGCAGGAATATATAGGTATATCGTGTTGGAGAATTCCAGGCAAAACTGGTAGAAGTGAATATACTTGTAGCTGAGCACTCTTCACAAGTCTAGAAAATCAAGGAAGCAGCCCTGCATTACTGAAGTAGTATGGCCACATCCAAGTAATCTCCTATCTGTAGATGCAGATGCAGAGGAAAGTTAAGCACCAGTCATTATACTCGACAATTTTTTAAGATAACCCAGGAGGTCATGACATACCTGAAAGTTAAGTTCGCTCAAGGCTTTGCTACCCTGGTCTGGTCGCCTGGCATTTGGCTGAGAAAAGGTTCTGCCCACCTTGACACAATGCGATAAAAAACAATCAAATTTCGATGTGCTGGACCATGTGTCGCATCAAAGAATTTAGATGTTGCAGCTAAATTGACAGGAGAGAAGAATACCTCTCTAACGACAAAACGCCCACGTTTATCGGGATACACAAAAGCAAATGATAGAATTGCATCTCTTCTCCTAGCTTCAGTAGCTACCTCTTTCACCTTGGAAACGATATTAATAAATTCAAGACCCAGAGTAAAATATGTAATATCGAGCAGAAACATATGTTACCAAGGAAACAAATAAAAGCTTTACACTAACATGCAATAATGATACCCCTAAGAGCACCTTCATGCAGTCCCAAATTAAAGATTACTATATTTATACTTGCCCATAAACACATAACCTCATCGGGTTCAGCTTCAAAAGTTTGCCCTACAAATCAGGTCTGTGTCCAAATATGGTGCATGTGTAACATGACATGTTTAAGCATGATAAATCTAGTGATACTTCACTAGCTAATACTCTAAACCACATTATTTTTTTTTCATTCAATTTAAGAACCAGTTGTTTCTTAAATATCGTCATTAATCGATGACCTAATARATCCCTTTACTTAGAAACTTCTCATATGAGATTGTAGCAATCATATTCGTTCAAACTCCAAAAGAAGGGAACTTCAACTACCAAAGGCCACAAAACTATAAGCCATATTAGTTCCACACCATATTAGCAGAAACTTGGAGATTGACAGAAAATATGAGTTGAAGTGATAGTTGCAACATCTATACCATGTCCCGTAAAAGATGCCAATAATCAGCAAACTTGAAAATGCAGAAAAGTATCGGCAATCAAATGCACGGTGCTGATTCAAATATATGCAATTTCATAAACTAGAACTTAGGAGCATGCATCTCCACCCTTACCTAAGGAAAAGACAACAGAAAGGAAGCTCACTAGGATTTTATCACCACAGAGTCTCAAGAAGGAACATGTATCACAAGCAGATTGAACCATATAAGCCAACAGATGGTTTTCGTGATCAGAAGTCCAAAAAGCTATCACAACCCAAGGTCAAAACACTTATACCAAAGATATGCACTAAAAAGAGACAAGAAACAGTAAGGTGAAACACTCTCCCTCTTATGAAAATTTTTACCTAAATAATGCTTAATTATATCTCAACAGCAAAACTCCAAATTATTTTCTCCACAATTTATCAGGTTAAGAGATCACTATTCCAATAGAGTTCTGTCTGAGGTAAATGGAAATGAATGAATGTGAAGGTTTAAGCAACAAAATAAATAACATCCCATTATATCAAGAAACTGAATTCCACATATAATCAACATGTGCAGAAGCATGAGCATAAGCTCAACATGTGCAGAAGCATGAGCATAAGCACAAAATGTTTGAATCGACATCAATAGAATATGACATCCAGAAGAGGTGCACATCCTCTGTACCAGGTCTGTGAGCTCTCGCAAAGTTGCATCCATCCAAGTATAGATTTGAACCTCATCCTTGGGTTCTTTCCCTCTCACAGCAAAATCCCCTTCCGTATGATGGCCTCCTATCTGTAAAAACCAAAATTACATTTAAGATTTATCAAATAATTTTCAATTAGTCAAGGAAAGAAATGACAACTTTTACAGCTTCACAATATGCATCTCTCCAGACCTAAAATACAAACACCACATTTCCACTACCCCATCTCTCTACCTCTTTAGGTTTTTTGCTTTTTCCTATGTTGAAATTTAAACATGTCAAAGGATAACAAGAAATTATGTTCAAATTATGTTTAACTGCTCCCATGGCTTCAAGAAAGTCACTAATCAAACACTTCTCACTGAAGTAGCATTCAGAATAAATGAACTCAGAGAAAAAGAAAGGATTGCTCTCATAAATTAAGATATGYTTTGTAAATGAATACATGTTACATGAGAAAATAATAACCGAGATAACTATGAGGGGTAAACAAATAAGTACCATTCATGTGAAAATGAAAAATGAAAACAATACCATTTCTTAATTGAATGCATACCTTGGTGAAAACACGAAGCAGCAAGGGACATGTCTGGGCATAAGATGGATAGAAATCTCAATCAGTTACGAAGACAGAATGAAACGAAAGGCACTATCCAAAAGAGAAAGTTGAATTCCAAAGAGATGAAAACAGGTGAAAGTGGTATAAAACCAATGGATTGGATCATACATTCACATTGTCAACTTCAAAGAGTAGTAGAAAATTGACAAAGTTGTGAGGAAATATGACTTCAAGTCTCAGTTGAGATTAATGGTTCACCTTCCCTTAGTTCCAATTGAAAATAAGAACAATAATTCTACTCCTAGTTACATCAAAGCTTATGAAGTATCGGATTTTTCTCCCAGGACCAAATTTCATTCTACTGCCTATTCATTTCTCCTCAAGAAAGAAATATATCCCTTCGTAATAAAAACTCAAAAACGGATCTACTTACTTCATTCATTCTTCCTACCTGATGCAAAAGGATATCAAATATATAATTAGCTAAATTTTCAGTAACCAAACCATCAGGCAGGAACTTATCTTTTCATTCCTAGAATACTGACATCAATGCATATAAATGCTAAAAGGGATATAGTATCCTCTCCCAGGCAAGAAAAAAGGGTAAAAGTTCAATTTTGGAATTTGTCTTCCACATCTACTGATCAACCAGAAACTTAATGTTTAATATTTCTCCTTTCATACTGAACAACAGAAAAATGACATAGGCAGCATCCACAAATTATTTTGCAATTTTCTGGTCAAGAGTCACCAGTCTTTAGCGCATCATAAGCTAATTAGCGTATCAGAAGCACTCAGGTACATGCAACTTCCTTCGTCCTCAAAACTAACTCTCTATAAGTAAAAGAAAATTAAACTTTCAAAGAACATAAGAAAATATTTACGCATTAAACAGTTCTCTTTTCACAGAAAGTAAGTACCTCGAGTCCTCACAGACAACGTGCTCAAAACCTAGAATCTCAAAACCCTCCCCTTGTCATCCCCAGGAAAAAAAAAAAAAAATCATCTTTTTTTCTTTCCTATTTGTACAAAAAACCCTAACGTAAAATCCTCAAAGCGGCGACTACTACTTAAAATCATCTTCTTTTAAATAAACTTGCAGACACCAACAGAGAAAAAGAATGATTTAAGTCTTCATAATGCAAGTGCAAGACTTAACACTTTTACATGTGTAAAGACTAAAAAATTGAGAACTGAAGAGGACCTTTTCGCGATCAACGGGTTCGAAGCGAGGGGCTGCCTTGGCTGAAAGTGGAGGCGGTGGTGGGCCTCTCCCCGCCGGAGGCAGCAGTCTTCCTCCTGCCCTTCTTTGAACTTCTGCCATTCTTCGCAATGACGCTGACGACAGGAGGACTGAAACTTTGTTTCTGAGAATCTGAACTTCACAAAAGCATACTCTAAAAGCCTTGTAAGAAAGCCCACACCCATTAGGTCAATAATGGGTCGGACAATGACCCAATCGAGCCTTTCTACTTACTTCGGGCCTAAGTCGATTGGTTAACCTTTTGGAGCATCAACACTTTGCAAGCTCTATATTTTCCCAAACAAGACAAACAAAACAAAATACTGGTTATATTTAAGGTTAGAAATATTCTAGTACATATATTCCTATCATACCTTTCTACTATAGCTTTTTGGCTCATATTACATTAATCAAAATACGATATRTGTATATTTAATTAACTCTCTCAATTTATCTTCTCCTCTAATTTAAAATGAGTTAAACTGATTGATGTAACAGATACCGTGTAATAGAGGAATGTATTAGAAGATTCGAAACTTATATTTAAAACTTGAAAAGAAAAGATACTTTAGGAGGGAAAGAAATTAAGGTAAAAGATTAATAGTATTTTTTTAAGAAAAGGCAAAAGATTAATAGTTATGATCTACTAATATTCCTAATTAGGCTTATCATTAGTGGCTAATTATATAGCATACTGATCTAATTGTGAAATGTTTTTTTAGGGTCTTGTTGGAGCATTTCTAAACTGCAATATTTTCATCATCCTAACCTCCAACAATAACTATCCAAATATGACTTTGGCCAAAGATATTTGCAGCACCAGAAGCCTCATTTTGAAACATTGTAAATAGCTCATGAAACTGCTACCCTTAATGTTGAAGGGGTATTCTTGTAATTGGTTGGTTATCAGAAAGAGATATGAAGAAAGCAATTCTATCTAAACCCTGCAAAATGGTTGTTTCTAGGGGGTGCAAATTGCAATGTCCTAATTTGTCATTTATATTCAAACTGTCCAATCTTATCTTAACCTGAAAATTAGGTATTCACTATACAATTATAAGCTTAACTTGACTAATCATTGGGATGTTTTTCTTTGATAATCGGATATTCGAAACTTTTGATTCTGATTACTTTATTTGAATAGGAAGGAAAATTATAAACAGGACAAAACTCACAACTCAAATTTGAAACTTCACTTAAAGGATGCCAAAATCGTTATTTTTGAATAAACAATCTTTACTACTTTTTTAATTTATATCTTGCAAACTATTATTCCTTTTACTCTTAATATGTTTTTCTTTTTTTTTAGTTTAAGAAAAAGTAACTTTCCAGTCTTTTTCATAGCGAATCTTCTAAGTAAAGATCCACTTTAGCCAAAGTTAAAAAAAAGCTGGAAATGTTCATATTAAGAAATTTTAAATTTATCATCCTATTTAAGGATTTTCTTTTCGAAATGTTATTATGAATGTTAATTTTTCAGTAAATCTTCTTTTTAAAAAATATTATTATTAAAAAAAGTTTTTTCTTAGAGAAAGGTAAATGAATGATAGTTAAAGTATTATTAAAAGAATTGGTACCGTCTCGACGAGGTCCGCTCCTATTTTCCATCATTTTACATCTTAAATCAAAGTCTAAGCAAAAGTAAATACATCTAACTAGCGTAGTCCAAGAAATGTTCCTATGGTTCATATGGTCCCCCAATCCCACATGACTTGCAGACATCTGCTTAAAGCTTCAAACAGAGAAATGTTCCATTTTACAACATGGCCATATGCATTATATTTCTGAATTTTTTCTGTGAATCGTCAATAGGCATGAGTATAATTGGAAAAGAGAACAAGAAGATACATAATCCCAATTAGAAGTGTACAATGGACTTGGAGCACCCTTTTGTTTGGTCCCCCTTCCCAACCCACCCCACCTCCGACCCATCTCTTTTATAAGAGTACAAACAGGGTATCCCAATGTTGAAATTTGAAAGCTCAACTGAAAAGGAAAGGCTTGGTGAAAAATGGAAAAGGGCATTAAAAAACACACTCCAACCATTAAAACCTGTCTCAAAATAGAAAGGTCCCTATTCCATTTCTATCTAACTATTGCCACAGCTTATGTGTACTTAGCCCCACTGTTTGATGGCTTAGTTCAAGAACTCAAAAAGCAGGGTTCATTGTGGGTACATACTAGCTAGCTAGATAGCATTATGATATATGAGCTATACAAACTATTCTTTTGGCTCGTGTTTTACTACTTTTTACCCTCTTGGAGTTCCTCTTTCGACCTGTTTGTGGTAAATTTTTGAGGGTGAGAAGGATGGCTTGTTTATGGGATTTTCATGAAATGGAGAAGGAGCATTCTTAGCCTTGCCAATTCCGTTAAAATCTTGGCCAATTTATGAGGTAGCATGTGACTCCAGTACACAGGTTTTTGTCAAAGTACTAAGACACTGTACTAGTTGAATGATCATGGAGCCAATGGACATACACTGTTGGCCAAAAGATCAATTTGGTTAGGGATGTGACCAACTCTGGACAGATGGAAAATGTAGGCTGGCATTTCTTCTTTTTCTTTTAGGACTAAGAGGAAAAGCGACATATTTCTAAGATAAATTTATTTTATTCCGAACGAAACTCGAGTGTATAGTTTAAATTTTAATTACTCATTTCTTATTTTTACATTTTTCATAAATATTAATTGCAAGATATTATAATAATCAAATCACGTCTCAATGAACATATTCCGCCATGTTTTGGTTGGAGTGGTTTGGACTGGAATTTATAGCTGACGGTCTGTCACAAGAGGCAAACATCCCATCACCCGTAGCAAATGAATGTTCACTGAGTGAGTTCGTTTTGTGCTTACTCAAATAAGTAATTCCAACATTTCTCCTCAAAAAATGATTTAATTATTAATCCTATCTAAACTCTTTTCAATATGATATCACAAATAGAATAGAGATTAAAATACGAAATATCATTTAAACTATCGTAAATTATTGAATTTTTAAACTAAGTTATTATCCCCCGAATTCTCGACTTATATTGATTTAAGTACAACATATGCAGTGGTGTTTGTGAACATATTCCAGGATGCCCGGGTAAAGAAATATAACCACATAGCAATCGCGAGGGTGTAGTCATTTCACTGATAAAGTAGAGAAGAGTGCATTTGATGCAAAATTGCACTAACCTATTCTTGATGTGGCCTTTGTTTGACAAGAGCAAATCTCTCACCAATTGCATCGGTTCACAGTGCCCGCATTACTCTTTTCTATATGAGGTGACCAACCAAAGGGACTATTTTAACCAAAGGACACATATGGAATAAAAGTTGATATGCCTTTCTTCTTCATGTTCAACATTTCTTTTCAATTTCACATTCTTACCCCATTTCTCTTGTTGGTTGAGCTTGACACGATGTTAAAAGAGTTCTGAGTCAGATCTTTTTCTGAGGAAAAGTCGAACTTTACGGTGCAATCTCAGCTCGAACTCACATTAGTCTCATCAGCTGAAAATATAAAATGATTAATAAAAAAATTAAAAAAAGACTAAAAATTAAGTATCGTAACATGAACTTTTGACCTACAAAACATATCGAATTTAAAAAATAATACAAAAAAGTAAAAAAGAAATTCATAAAGCCATGTGTTCATCATGTTATTAACAATTGTCAATTGAGGCTATCCTTTTTGGCTAAGATTGCTACTTCTTTAAACTCGTCTAGTATATTTGAAGTATAGTCACGAGACACATGACCCCAATGGACGGGGCTAGTAGTTGTACCTTTAACGTGACGTATTCTTTTTATTTTTTTATTTTTTAAATGAAACACTTGATTGATCCTTTTATCTAACACGGTAAATCCATGAACCTTGCCTAGTCGTTTCGATTACCATTGCCTTAAGATTATAGTTACATTATAGGGATATTAAAGCAAAATTAATATATTCAAAGACATCAAGAATATTTTTACCCACTTAAAGATATCGAAGACATTTGAATGTCAAATATATATGAAAATGATTAATCGACTTCATTCTTAGGAGACGATGGTGAAAGAAGTTTGGATATCTTCTAATATATATATATTTTTTTTGCACTCTCTGTTGTATATTTTTTAATTCAAATCATCAGCGTATGACGTGTATACATAGGAATGTATAGGAATAAGATGCACTAAAACATTTACAAGTTGTGAATTTAAAATCTTCTAATACACTTCTTTATTAGACACCCAGTGAATACTTTCTTCGCCAATGAAAGCATGAATTTATATATCTTTACTTCTCCAATACCTTTTCTATTCTCTTATATGTTATGAGTTAAAATATATATACATCATGTTTCGAATGATGTAGCAAAAAAATATATTAAAAGATTCAGAGACTAAATTATGCTTTTGATAGATATAGTAGAAAAAATAAAAAATTTATTAAAAGATTTGGAGGAGATAGAAAGCAAAATATTGTAACACTGAAAACCAAACACTTTTCTTACCTAAAGTTGTAAACCAAATACCCTTAATATTCTACTCCAAATACATAAATTTGTGACGTCACTGTCTATCGAATTCCTGTTTTTACTGATGTCATGTATCTTGATATCTTTTACCCCATCAGTTTAAGGGATGCCAAACAAAGATATAGAAGAACGAACGCCAGAGCGTGCATTCCACGAAAGACTAGGGCGCGTGCAGATTAGTTTTTACCCTAAAAACTGAAGTCCGTACTAGGGTGTGAAAGACGAGTTTTTACAGAAAAGGGGAAAGGAGGAAGAGAAGGCAAAGGCCAGAGCAGAGCTTAGAAGACTTTAGTCGTGTACTGGTATGAGTATCCCAATTTCTTTAGGGCCATGTAGGAAAGCTAAGCATGCAAATTGGGGGAAGTTATCAAAGTTTTACTCTTTTTTTTTTTTCTTTGCCAAAATTGCAAATTTGTAAAAAGAACAAAAAACAAAACATTATTGTATTTTCCATTTTCTTGATAGAGAAGGTGCAAGATTAGGTGTTCATCATCTGCATCACCATTTATATGGAGGAGGAATTTTCAGTACCCCTACTTTATTACTTCCCCACCTCCATTTTCCCATTTTTACATACTCCATAAAACAATATTCTCTATCTTACGGAGAAGCCTTACGCTCAGACACATTTCTTCTACATATTCTCATTCTCTACGTACGGTACTAATTTCCTTAGACGTTTCAGCCGAAAAGATCAAATGGGGAGAGGAAGAGTAGAATTGAAGAGGATTGAGAACAAGATCAACCGTCAAGTGACATTCTCCAAGAGGAGAAATGGTCTGCTCAAGAAAGCTTATGAGCTTTCTGTGCTTTGTGATGCTGAGGTCGCTCTGATCATATTCTCCAGTCGCGGGAAGCTCTATGAGTTCGGCAGCTCTGGGTAGATAAATACAAACCTATAAATGCAAACATCTTCAAGCTCTAGCTTTGTGTGTTTTTGTGAAGCAGATGGGCTCATGTTTTAGGGATCATACCTTGGTTAATGTTGTTACTTTTTGCTTTGGGTAATAGGAGTATCTGTYAGGTCACCTGAGTAGCTGTAACATAAAATTTAAGGTTTATTCTCATCGTAGAATTCACAGGGATAGAGTGTATTGTAGAGACAGAAATGAGACCTGCCGAGTTAGCTACCTCCTGTCTCTGCGCATGAAGTGTTCACAAACTTCTCCTCTTTCTTTTTCATGTTTCAGATGCATATGAAGTGCAATTCTGTTAATGTTCACCCCTTCCTAGTCCTTTTTTCTCTTCTAGCTTTTGTTTTGTTCTTCTATTAGTCCCTATTTTCTGACTCTACCTGGGTGAGTGATACTCTTTACTAGTGGGAGTTCCAATGAAATATCGACACGTTTCGTGGTATCTGAGAGTCTTATCATACAAAGATCAGAGACTGACTGACGAGGTTGTTGTTGTTCCACTGCAGAAACTTCTTCCACCCTCTTGGACCTCTGTGCAAGATCTAGGGTTTCCCTCTTTTTGTTCCTATTCTTCTGTTTTCCACTATGAGAAGTCTTTCTATCTTAAAGGCTTTGCCTATTGTTTTTAGTGAGGTACCAAAACATGGAGCTTTCTTCAGCCCAAAGGATTCAAAGCTTCTCTTTTCTACTTTTCATCCTTAGATCTTGTGGTTTCATCACCCACTACTCACTGGATTTTGTTATTTCATCTTTTCTAATAACACACAACTTCAACCATTGGCTTACCCTCTCTGCATCTCTGTCTTTGTGAAATCCACACCTCTTATAAGATGCGTAAAGAAGGAAGTACTGCATTATAATTTAATGATAGAGACAATTAATAAATAAGTGTTCAAAACTCAAAAGTATGTTGGGGGAAGACCAAAGAGCAACCTTGAAGGAGCTATATTATAAGAACCTGCAAGAATATGTAGCATAGTTTGCAGAAAAAGGTGGGTTTTTCTTCCCTTTCCTGCATTTGCTTTCAGGCCTTCAGCAGAAAATTTCTTTTTCTCTTTGCATATTTGGGTGAAACTTCTTGGAGCGGAATGTGGGTTTTCCTTGTTTTTGTTAGTTCCTGGGTGATTATTTTGCTTACATATAGTGCTGCAAGTTTTGTAAGCTATCAGGTAAAGGCTCCCAGCCATCATTGCTTTTGCTTACACATTTTTGTGAAACTTTCTTCGAACTGAAAATTTTGGGACTGTTTGCTTATACAACTCGCACTCCCAACAAGATTTTCACCATCTCATGAGACATGTTTGTGTGCAACTTTTCTCTCTTTATTATTATTATTTTTATGTCTTTTACCATCATCTTCTATTTTTCACCCTTCAAGCTCTCAGACTCTCAGGGAGCCCTTCCGCCGCCCACCCCCCCCCCCGCCCCTTCTTAGCAAGAATTTTTTTTTTTTTTTTTTTGGTGCGTTAGCTGGCAGCTTGGTTGTAGAATGTTCTTCCCATCTCCTTTCAACTTGTTGAGCAAAGAAAAAGCCTCTATATGAAACAAATAATTTACGGCTTCAATTTTCTGGGTGCTTTACTTGAAAAACTGCTGCTTTATGTTTTAGTTCAGCAAGAATTTTTGAGGTCTTAGAGAAAGATTTGAAATTTGAATCCAATTTTTTGACATTAAACAGTATTGAGAGTAAAATTCCAGTAAGGATCTGGTTTACAAGTAGCTGCCCATTCTATGTTTACTGCAGTTTCAGAGAGATTTTGTGACCTTCTTCTTCATATATATGATGAAATAGTTTTTCCTGTTTCTGACTCAGAACTCAATTTTGCTTTATAATGCACTCAAGTATAAGCAAGCTAGTTTTTCAAGTTAGTTCTTTCTTTCTGAACTATAAAACCAGATCTGAGAGCATGAACAAGTAGATACAAACTGTTCATGCCTATGCATCAAATATCATTTAATTGCAAAGAAAGCATGATCAAGCTTTGAATTTGTGTACCATATATAGTTTAGAATCTTTGTAAATATTGGTGCATGACTTATGAATCACCAAATGATCTCGATGCTTTGCAGCATAACGAAAACCCTTGAACGTTATCAACGTTGCTGCTTTAGTCCTCAAGACAATGGTACTGAAAGAGAAACACAGGTGATTACAAGTTACTAAATTTGTATCAAGATGTCCAATCAAGCACATGATGTCATATTAGCACTGAAAACATAACTTGTGCTTCCTTGTGTTCTTCCAGAGTTGGTATCAAGAGGTCTCAAAACTGAAGGCAAAATATGAATCTCTTCAACGTACTCAAAGGTCATTCTTAACAGTGGAAGTTGCTTAAATTTATTGTGCAATATTCAGTATTGCGCATTTTAATTTCTATCGCTTTACTGAAAAAATGTGTTTACGAAAATGCACAAATGTATAATTTACTTGAAGGCACTTGCTCGGAGAAGATCTTGGGCCACTCAGTGTGAAGGARTTGCAAAACCTGGAGAAACAATTGGAGGGAGCTCTTATCCAGGCTAGGCAAAGGAAGGTACTAAAGATGATCTTGTATTCGTTGAATTTGCAATGAATGTGAGGAAAGACTGGTCATATATTTGAAATGATTGTCATTAAATGCCTTTGAATATTGCAGACGCAGATAATGGTCGAACAAATGGAAGAGCTTCGAAGAAAGGTAAAAGGATGATAGTTTAATACTAGATGCTACTCCACTATTTGGAAATGTATCCGAATATGATTCATGGGTTTTTGAGACCTCAAATTCAGTAGACAGAATGTTTTCTTGTCTGTAATCGAAAGGGTATCCACACCTGCCAAACTCAGCTCTGGATAAGGGAATCTACACTTTAAACAACTGATAAGTTGTCATGATTTGAACTTAGTTGCAATTCTCTGGCCATTGGAATAGTCAATAGCCTCTCATGTGAGCACAAAATCTAATGGTCCACAGGATTTGATATCCAAAAAGACCAGAAACTAAGGTACAACAACCACCAGACTATATCAAAAAGTTCCATCTATTGTTCTCAACTCATTCTCGGAATGAAATGCTTTATTTCTGAAACCTTCTCAAAAGGATTTCAAAACTTCATCCTAATATAAAGCAATTATAGTATCACTTTTCAATATACTAATTTCTTATAGACTGCAAATTGCATACATGATATACTTAGAGGAGTGATGAATTCCATATCCATCTGATCTAAATCCACAACTTCAAGTCAATTCATATATCGCATTTTGACAAAAAATAACCTACTCCTCCTCCTTGGAAACCTTGCTTCCTTTCTATCCCCCTTCTACCTCTTAAGTTGTTATTCATTTTGCAGAATATTTTACTTTAGAATGATAAAATGCAGTACGTTGGTCGAAAATTCATGAATCTTTCATTGCTTTCTTCCCAAGTGAACTTGTATTTGAATTCTTCATTATGCTGCTTAGAAAAATGATCTATCTTGAATCTTGGCGATGTATTTTCGAATTTTGAGTTGATATGTTGCTTATTCAAGAAGAGTTTCTCGAATATTTAAGTTTCTAGTGATATACAATTGGCTGTTAAAAATAGTGTTAAATTCATGTTGATCACATTGTAACTTGGTGTTGAGGATATAAAATCTAAATTCRGTTAGGAAAAACCAATAGAAGTTCAATGGATTCTTGATAGGATGTTCACCCTAATGCCAAAGGAATAATTTTGAAAAATGCATTAACAGCTCCTTTCTGGGGTTAAGACGTGTAAAGGGAGAAGGGAGAGGAACCAATATTTTCTACGTTGTATACATTGGTTGGAAGTATTGATCATATAGAAGAAACTTCAGCTTTACCTAAAATTTTATTCTCTTCACCTTTTTCTAGTCACTCTAACCTAAGGCTGTGTACTGCATGCTTTTGCACTGGCAGGAGCGCCAGCTTGGAGACATGAATAAGCAGTTGAAGATTAAGGTTTCCCTGGAAATGTCATCGGTACTCATCTGTTTAACTTTCTAGTATATATAATCTTTTCTGCTTTATATGAATATGAACAATTCAACATTCTTTTGCACCATTATTGCAGTTTGAGGCTGAAGGACAAGGTCTTAGAGCCCTTAGCTGCAATTGGAATTCTAGTGGAGCAGCTGGAAATGGCCTCTTTCCTGTCCATACTTCTCAATCCAATGCCATGGAATGTGAAGAACCTATGCTACAAATAGGGTACCTTAATTTCCATCCTTTTTCCTCTTCTTGTTTGTATAAAAAGGAAAGTACAGAGCTTTTATTATAATTAATATAACAGATAACACCCATTGAATTGATTAGTTGTTTTTCCAACAGGTATCCTCACTATATTCCTGATGAAGGTCCTTCTGTTCAAAGAAGCATGCCAATTGAAAGCAGTATCCTCCATGGGTGGACTCTCTGATCTTTCCAAGTCTTGTATATGCCTGATAATGTAACCTGTCAAATATATTACAAGCTTGTTGCCACGGACTTCATTATCTATCATCCATCACAAAACCATTTGTATCGTGACATCTGCTTGAGATCTTCTGATCATACATTTGCAGTGCAAGCAAAATATTTGATGAAGCCATTATTAACGAATGTCTTTGATTTTGGGATACATATATTTTGTTCTTATTTTTCTTTATATATATATAAATATACCGAGTTTTGAATTGGTTTAATATATTTACCTCATGCAATATCATTTCTGGACAACTATTTTTGAAGCCTTCGGTGGGCTAATACTAGATTATATACGAGCTCTTTGAGTTGGGAAGGTAAATTTAGATATTTATCTTTTTCTTTTTCTTTTGAAAGGATTCGACGAAGACTTAAATTATTCCTAATATGTGAACCAATCCGGTCATATGTTATATTGTTAGCTCGTAAAATTTAGGTGAATTGGAATCAAATAGCTTATTCATTATCTGAACATTGAAGTCCGACAAAATTAATATTTTATCCTATTATATGTAGTAATAAGCTAGACAGAAACGATCAATTGGGAAGACAAAGAGGGGGATCATATAGGAAGGCTATTCATTGCCAACTGAATTCTTGATCAGAATTGACAAGTGGCTGTAAGCCCATGTAACAGGTAAAACTTGGGATGGAGGCAAAAGCTTTTCCAATTTGCCTCCCAGATGGACGCTCGAGAGTAATTCAAGAAAGAACCAGTAAAATTCTCGGAGCAGTGAGAGGAAAACATTAAGATTCTCCACATAGTAGGCTAGGGGAAAGAAAAATYAGAACTTTATACGCTCTATATTTSCAATACGGGAAGAAGCAATGCCAAATATGCAATTTCCATTCTGAAATCTACTTGAATGTGATTCTCTACTTGTTCGTTAGCCTTATTAGAGTAGTCTGGTTAAAGTTTGCTGCAAAAGTTGCCAACATGGATCGATCCAGTAAGAAAGATAGCAAAATGGGCTGCTGTTTCCCAGTCCGCTTTGATCGATCCATGAGAAGCAGCTTCAAATTCTCCAGGAGCCCTTCCTCCGAAAAATTGATAAACATTTCTTCCAGTATGTTCCTTCCTTGTCATTTATTATTTCTATGCATGTAATGGCCCATTTTGATTTGTATCATAAAGCTTAATTTCAAGGATCATCACAGAAGCCTGTCAGTAGAAACGTTTTATCTGTTTGAATGGCATTTGGGAGTTTGAATGTATATATTTCTTGATTCTTGAAGGTTAATTTTGTTTTGTCCATTTACAGGTTCGCCAAAAAAGGACGGAACCCCAAAAAAGAGTGGTGAGCCGGAGAAGATTCCTGGGCTGGTGGCATGTTTTGGGGAACTGTTGATTGATTTTGTCTCAACTGTCTCCGGGGTGTCACTTGCAGAAGCTCCTGGCTTTAAGAAAGCTCCTGGCGGAGCTCCTGCCAATGTCGCTGTAGGTATTGCAAAATTGGGAGGCACCGCAGCTTTTATTGGCAAGGTTGAGTATTCTTTTTAAGTTGTATATTCTAGCAATTGCCATAATATTACCTTAGATTTCGAACCCCTTTCTGTTTTGCTAATAAATCTTTATATAACTTTGTGAATATATTTCTAATGTTACTGTTAAAATTTGCAAGCTGCTTAGGGCTTAGACAACTTAAAACACTTCCAACCTTCGTCACACATCCTTATAAAGCCATTTGCTGTTAAATACTTGTACCATCCTACTTTCCTTGATGTGCAAAGCTAATAAATGGAGGAGCAAAATGAATAAATTCTTCTTTTCTGACAGCAATTATACTGCAGTACTTTCCTGCTCTGAGGTATATTACTAACTACTATCTCTGCTCAGGTTGGCCGAGATGATTTCGGCTTTATGCTAGCTGATACCCTCAATGAGAACAATGTTGATATTTCTGGCATGCGATATGACCCGAATGCTAGGACTGCATTAGCATTTGTTACCTTAAGAGCTGATGGGGAGCGCGAATTCATGTTCTACCGCCATCCGAGTGCAGACATGCTTCTCACTGAAGCAGAGCTTGACAAAAATCTTATTAGGAAGGTACAGAAAACCGATCTTGATATTGGGAAAATCTTTTGACATTGCTTCTGCGGTTTTCCTAATTGTGATATTTATCCCCTTCAAGATAGAAGAAAGATAATTAAGAGTATTTAAGAATGAAAATAGGGTAATATGGTACCTGCCTCTGCTTTGACTCTCGATGTTGAAGTATCTCTAGCTTGTTAAGAATTCCAAGGCTCGCTGCTCTCAAGAATTGTCTAAATGATCATTGTCGGAAGGCGGGTGCTATTCAAAACTGCAGGCCTACCCATCAGGTGCTAAACATGGAGCACCGGTTTGAATTAAGAATAAAGAAATACATAAAAACGGAGAATTGTAAACTAGATATATCGAGGAACATCATCTTCAGCGAGCAAGTTGTGTTGAATTTTCTTATTGGCCTYGGTTCAACCATTCAGGAAAAGGCTACTGATTCTGCTAGAATTTTATTAACAAGGATTTTTGGTCTCTTAGGAAATGCAACGCTGTATCCACTTGTTTAATTTTCTTTGCTTCTCTGCAGGCAAGCATTTTCCATTACGGTTCAATCAGTTTAATTCATGAACCATGTAAATCAGCTCATCTCGCAGCTATGCAAGTTGCCAGACAGGCAGGCTGCATTCTTTCTTATGACCCAAATCTTAGGTTGCCTCTTTGGACCTCAGCAGAGGCTGCCCGGAAAGGTATCATGAGCATTTGGGATCAATCTGATATTATCAAGGTACCCATTAACAATCAACAGTTCCTAATTACTTCTCTGCAAATATTTATTTCTTAGTAATCCATTTTATTTTTTTATGTTAACTCTTAGCAATCATGCTTACTTTATTAATCTAATGGAGCTTCATTCTCTTTTTGATCCTGTCTATGAGCTTCAGATAAGTGAGGACGAAATCACATTCTTGACCGAAGGTGATGATTGTTGTGATGACAATGTCGTCTTGAAAAAACTTTTGCACCCAAATATTAAGCTTTTGCTAGTAACAGAAGGAGCAGATGGCTGCAGATATTACACTAAGGTTAGCATTTATATCTGATCCATGGGTAAAATCAGAAGGATAAATTTTTCTGGTTGCCATAAATAATGTTTCTCCATGTGCTTGTGGACAATAAGAGCGGCAATTGGGTGGAGTGGAACTTTCTATTCTGTTTATGCTAAGGAAAATGTGAGCAATCTTCACGACCTTCTCTCCAGGAATTTCATGGTAAAGTGAAGGGAGTACAGGTCAAGGCAGTGGACACAACAGGTGCAGGTGATTCTTTTGTTGGTGGGCTGCTACAAAGTTTGGCTGCAAACCCTAATTTATACAAGGTAATAAAGCACAGTTCTTGCACAATAACATTCGCTGAAGATTCTTTTTTCCCTTGAAGCATATATAAAGACTAGATAGAAAGGCATGAATAACTAACAAATTCTATATATTCCATCAACCTTCTGCTATTGACAAACCTGTTGTTTTTGCAGGATGAAAAGAAACTACGAGACACTATCTTTTTTGCAAATGGTTGTGGGGCTTCGACGGTAACTGAGAAAGGAGCTATCCCAGCACTCCCTACAAAAGAAGCAGTAGTTAAGCTTTTGGGGACTGTAACATCTTAACTCAGAAATTTAAGTCTGCTCACTGCTCAGTACAATTTATTTTGGTTCCCAGCTACATTACTCTTTTTTAATCTCCTTTTCTTTTCCTTGTACATCCAGCGGAACTGAACTTTGTGTATGTATAGAGGATATAAATGAATGGCATCTAGTTCTTTACCTTGTACTTGCAGCAATAATGTCTTCTTTGTGTTACAGCGAAAAAAACAAAAAATTCTCCAAGGAAATTCAAACTTGGGCCAGTGAACCCCTCTATTCTAAAACTTTGCTAGAGGTCAATAAGCTATTACATACATCAAACATCACTGCAGTAGCCGTAATGCKCAACATTCTGGTCAAGAAAACCAACAGCAGAAACCAAAAAGACAAATCCTCTTTTTGGTGGTTGAGAGAGAGACAATAGCCCTTTGCATTGCTTCAAAATTGAGCAAAATATTTCTTGGGAGAGCGTGGTTAATATGCATGGGGATTGACCAGAGGCCAAAGTTTATAAGATTATATTCACCGTCATCAGTTTCAGAAGAAAAACGAAAATAATGACGAAACTACAAATCTAAGTTCATTATTTAGTACAGTCTTGTCTTGGGAGCAAGAGGTTATCCATCCATTTTTCCTTCATTTTCCTTTTTCGTTTTGACAATGTACCGAGTAGACTATTTGACATTTGACATTGGTATCCTTACAGAAGAACCAAGCTCAAAAATTATTCACCTATAAGTTCTGCGGATTCTTGTATCTCTTCTCTGGGGGTCCAATGAATAATTCAGTCTCCACATCTGAAGTTTCAGTACTTTCTGCATAACGCACAGTTTCTTGGTTTTCTTTCGATCCCGATGGAGGTTTTATTCCACACTGAAATTGACCAAACAAGACAATGTCAAATCTGATGGAAAATGCTTTTGATGACCTTGAGTAATATGCAGTTACAGAAGGGAGTTTCTGTAAGAGCAAAGGACGCAGAAAATCACCTTCTCACATAAGATGAGATTTTCAGTAGCTAGGGCTTTTTCCTGTGTACGGAAGGACAAACAAGGTCATGAACATTGAGCAGTCTTTAAGTAGTTAAAAACAACTATATACACAATCAATTGTGTCAATCTCTTGTGTTTCTTTTACTTGCAAAGTAACTTTAGAGATGCCAAATTAGCTTTTTTTTGTCTAGTTCCGTCTTTAGCCTCAAAGAAGAGTGTTTTTCAATGAAGAATGAAAAATTCAGTGATTGTACAAGTGCAATATATCTATATTTACCTTTTCCTTTAATTGTGCAATCTGTTCCTTGAAAACTTGCATCTATATATGTAGAGAAAGATGTTAGATCTCATTAGTTTTCCAAAAATCCCAAGTGCTTTGTTTGTAGAGGGACTACCTTTCTTGCTCGGATGCTGCTCACACTTCTTTCCAGCTGTTGCTCCAACTGTTGTAGTTCTTCGAGCGTGCATGAAGCTAAACCCTCACCCAAGAATTTCCTATTGCAGTTTCAAGCTCAAGTTTAAAACGGATTCTCCAATAAGAAAACATGTTTATGTGATATCTATATATCTCAACAATTTCATGTCCAGAATCTCAATATGAAGCATGCATCCAAACCTTTTGGAAGTTTCAAGGAGTTCTATCTTTTTCATCATGGCCGCTGCTTCGTCTTTCAGATGCTGCCAGATGAAAGACGTACGGTAAGACAAACCACCTCTTGATTCTGATCCATGAATTGCGAAACTAAAACTTGGAGATTCTGATGCAACTTAAGATAGAAGAGAAAACCTGTATATTCTGTTCTGCTAAGGGGTTGTCAGTTTGGACATCTTTTGTGTGCCACCGATACCGTTCTATTATCTCCTGCATGCTGAACATTGATGCAAGTCGAACATATATAGAGGCAGTTAGATTTCGGTACAGTTGAAATAGAGATATGTCAACTTTGATTGAACTAGCCAATCCGAAAGTATTGAGAGAATTGTACTGCTGCAAAACAAACAAGCATTTCTAGCTTATTTGGATTCAGTTTGCTAATATAAGTCTGCAAATTAATATTGATTTTTCTGCTGCAGTGGTCACTCTAATGGCACCTTTCGCCCAAGAAGAAATCAGGAGTGTCTTCCATGATGGTGTCTATGTCGGAAAATAAATTCTAGTTATAGCAATTGACTTCTCTTCCAACCACTAACGACTGGGAAAGAGGTGATCCTCAGCTTGTTGCAGAACTGTGTATTCAACACCACAATTTTCCTACATACCGAGATACTTGGATTTCATCACTTGCTTGGTCTTGTCAATGCAATCATAACCTCATTGCACTTAGGCATACACTTGACTCTTTAAACCTTTCTTGAGAGTTTAAACCATCCAAATGCTCTTCATCACGTAGAAGTTTATCCACTTCAAGTTGATTATGAGTCTTTAAAAAGGATACTGGATTTTCACTTCAAGTTATTATAAAGCTCAAGAAACTTAAGAACGAGAGGGAGAACTTACTATTAGGGATCATTGTATACGCCTAGAAACAAAAAGCATACACGCTGTTGCTTTTAATTGTATAGTGCGATCATAACGTAGAGACAATAACCTTTACAATATCTCAAGTTCCAATTTTCTTCTTTCCACAAAAAAAAAAAAAAAAAAAAAGGCAAACAAAAGAGTTTCAATTTTCATCATTATTCTACCTTAAGGTCTATTTGGGTTAAAGAAAAATGACTTCTTACATTATATTATTTTCCTTTGGTTAGACCACTCGATATTTTCACATAGAGATACTAATTCGAATTCAGTCCAAGTTGCATCCGTAGGGGTCTTATTCTTATTTGAAGGAAACTCTGGTTAGAAATTCTTTCACCACGATGCCACGTGCAATGTCCAACTCCGAAACTTGTTTGACTTAACAATCTGAAGATGGCTTGACATAAAACTCTTTCAATATGACACCACAAGTAAGAGGTCAAACACAAAACCTCGTTTAAGCAACTTAAAGAGTATATCTATCTTGAGGCATCGATGAAGAAAAGGAATGTGTACTTATAAATTATTTCCCTTTGATTGGTTCCAAAAGAAAGGAAAAAAAAAAAAAGTGGGAAATTTGGTAAGGAAAATCTGAATAGTAAATGAGGGAATAGGTTGTGAGGAAAAGGAACAAGAAAAGGAAAAGCACGAGGGCAGAAAAAAATCTTTTTTCTTTACCCCCACGTCGCAATAGTCAGAATAGTTTTTGTTTTTGATAGGTCGAAACTAATTTCTAATTTTCTTTATAAAAAAATATTGTGATGACATGTTTTATATTTTTATTTTGCTTTAATAGATAGATAGATATATATCACTGATTTTTATTTAAATATATTTAAAATTTATATATTTTAAATACTTTAATAACTCTTAATATTTTTATATAATAAATATTTATTATTTCGATTGAGCTTATAACAAAATAAGTCTAGACTTGAACTATTTTGAACTAATAAATTTTATAAATTAATAAAAGCACCACAAGGTATGTCACTTAACTTTATTTCACAAAAAATTAAATTTGAATTTATTTTTCATTTTTATAAATAATGTTAATAAAGTATTTTTAGGTGTATGTTTATTCTTATATAGATTTCCACCCAAAATCCAGAAACCAAATAAAATAAATTAGTTTTTTTTGAAAATTATATTTTTCCTTAATAGTTTCCGCAATTAAATATAGGAAATATGGATTTTTCAATTTCGTCACCTAAATCCTTGAACCAAACCCGACCTAATAATGTGAACTGCTTAGAACAATGCTGGAAAGAGTGGGTGATTCTCACCCAGAAGGGGCAAAAGATGAGTAAAGACAAGGGAGGGAGGGTAAAGGATTCTTTTGAGTTTGGAGATTTTCCTGCAAGTCATTTAACTATGACAAGGCTACCTAGTGAATTGGGATCTGTAACATGGAGGAACCAAATCCGTACACATATTTTTGTCCAAAAGATCCTTTAGGTCTGATAACCAAGGAAAGCAACTCAGGAGCATGACCTTCTTGAGCAAGACAGTAATATTGCAGCAAGTACTAATTTGACAACTGCCTTTAAAGCTTTGGACTTGAACTTCTAAACTATGCTCCACTAACCAGATACTTTTTCTTGAGTTGAAGAGTCAATCACTAGTGACTTGTGTACCAAATTTTGACCTGAGATTATCAGATTTAATCCACAGATCACCAATGGCAATCGTGTGGACCAGTTTACCAGTTGCAAACTGACCAAGAAGATGATGATATATGACATAGTATCCTAGTTGAGAACATGGTGCTAAAGATCATTCTACCACTCAGCTTAAAATACTAAGTTCCTATATGATAAAACAAGATTTTACAATTTCAAGTAGGATTCATTGATAGATGGAAGTCTCACCCATCTGTGAAACCTTTTGGAAGAAATGCTGTAGAAGAATAGATGGAATTTAGAGTATTGATTACGGGGAACTTTGAATCCCCAGTGGATACAAAAATCCTGACATTTTGGACTATAGAAACCCTCAAGAGATGATTCAGAAGGAAGCAGAAGAGCATATATTGTACGGATCAGCTGAAATGGACAAGTCTTGGGAAAATCGGCTCCAGCAGGAAGAAACAAGGAAGAAGTTTCTCCATTACATGTGATGAGATCTGAATGCAACTTAGGGATGACAGGATGAATATAGAAGGATCATATAGCCCTAAACTAGAAATATTTTCTACTTATATATGCATGAAGTCAATCATAAAAAGAAAACGACATCCCAGATAAAAGACAACTCATAACAACAGTTTCTTGATCAGAAGAACATTATAAGAAATCATAAGCAGTCAATTTAAGCTACAGGAGTGCAAAAATGGTACCTTGAACTGGCAAATTCGTAGAGCTTGCCTCTGGGAGAGAAGATGATCAGTGCAACTTCAGCATCACAAAGAACCGAAAGTTCAAAGGCTTTCTTCAGAAGCCCATTTCGCCTCTTGGAGAAGGTCACCTGCCTGCTGGTGGCGTTCTCTATACGCCTCATCTGAGTCTTTCCTCTCACCATCTCCAGACCTTATGAAAACGGATGCCCCAAGAAATCAAAAGAACCAAAAAAAAAAAAAAAGAATGAGATTAATGATACAAAAAAGGGTCAAGGAAAGAACTGAACATGAAACACCGAAACAAACGATTTAAACCTATACAGCAAGTTTCCAAGAATAGTGAACAACTTATGTAGAATTATAAAGAAAGATATCGTTTTGTACAATGAATTAAAGAAGCCTTACAAAATTGGAAAAAACCCAGAAAACCTTTTGGGATGTGAGCAAGAGCAAATAGGCCTAAAAAAGGGAAGAAACAAATCTCAGATATATCTGTTTTGCGATATGTTGTATAAGAGAGAGAGAGAGAGAGAGAAAGAGAGAGAGAGAGAGAGAGAAGAGAAAAGAGTGAGAGCAAAAAACCCAGAAAACCCAAGTAGACGAGACAGGTTTAATAGATGTAGGTGCAAGTGATTGATTGATTCTCAGTGCCTTTTTTGGGTGGATAATCAAAGAAAGTTCAATTCCAAAAGACCTCTCTCTCTCTCTCCCCCCAGATAAACACTCTCATCTTAGCTTTGCTTTGCCTTTCCTTATCATATACCTTCTCTTTCTTTCCCTTTCTTATTATGTTCTCCCAACCCCACCATTGAAAAAGAAGAGCATTATAATATAATAATGCAAAATCTGATGAGAAAACCTCATACTTTGCTTGATTTGGTAAAATCCACAAAACAAGCCCAAGTGAATAAATTGCCATGTAAACTGAAAAGAAAGCAACGAATAGCATAATAGTTGCAGGTAACTGWGCTACAAAAGAAGGGGAGAGAGAGAGAAAAAGAGAAAGAATCAAATACAAGTACGCTAAAGCTACTGTTATAGTCATAGACAAAGCTTAATAGAGGCTTAGTTAAGAATATGGAGGCGTTCTTACAAGGTTAGAAACACGTCAACTTACATAGTACACGTACGTATAGAGTCGAACCAATAGGACAGCGAAAACTCAAATAGCGGTGATGATTTACCAGAACTTTGTTATGACAGAAACAGACCTCACTGGTCATTTCACCTGGGGCCTTTCTTCTGTCTTTCCCTCTATTAGCCGACTCAGTACTCCCCTGCTGGTTGGCTATCAGTGCCCCATTTTAAGGCCGTGCTTCTACTGTTCCCTTCCTTTACTTGCTTACCTAAGTCTTCCTTCTTCTAACTTCTTTCCTATCTTAATTTGTCCGAAAACCTTTTCACATGATCTTTCATCTCATACGAGTTTTCCTTTTAACAGAAAACGCCCGCTCAAAGTGTAAGAAGAGTGGCTAGAGATGTTATAGTATATTTTTTTATTAATATTAATCATACTTTAAATGTATTTATATTAATTAATTAATATTGTAAAGAATATATATTAAAAGAATCAAAATGGACGAAAGAGACTCTTATCTTAAAATGACTATATATTACAAAATGAATGGTTCATTCTAATTTTTTATCGAAGAATTATCATGTAAGTAACGAGTCTTTATTAATTAGTTTGTGTCCTTTAATTTGGACTAGTAGAAATGCAACAGGTCACTAAACCAACCAATCCAAAATTGACTGCACCCTTCTTCATTTTCTACTTTGTTAGTGGTATTGAGATAGTTATTTAAAAAAAAAAAGAATGATAATCGATAAAGATAAAAAAAGAGTCGAGTTTAAAAATGCATTATATTTATAAAATTTAATTCCTTCACGCTATTTCTTTTAATACGTATCATATATTAAAATACGCTTGACAACCTGTATAGTGAATTTGATTCGAAATGAGCGTTGATAAATAATTAATCATAATCAAAGACGATGTTGATAGATTTATTAATATCATTACTCCTTAGAAAAAGCAATCCAACAAAGAAGATGATGATCATCCAAATCACAAGCCAAGATTTGTGATGAAATGGTCCCGGTGAGAGAAAATTATTTATATTCTCGAGAAGTATATGAAATTAATTTTTTTATAGAAAAGTGAATATTACAGGGAAAAAAAATAAAAGTTACTGTGCCGACACCTGTCAGCAAGGAGAGTGGGGGGGTTATGCCTTTTATGTCGACTGGCTTAGGTATGGATTTCCAACTTTTTAGGTTCTTTTTTCTTTTTTTTTCTGGTTCTGATTTTCTAGCATAAGAGAAGCGATACCGAGGAAATTTGTGGTTCTCAAATTGCACGCATTTGCGATTGGGGACCACTCTCTGCCACGGCCCCTTATTTCGAATTTTTGAGGGAGCGCACCTCATCTTTACTCTAAATATAGGGGCCTATGTTTAATTTTTCTTTTTTAGCTCCAAATCCTGACGTCAGTCCCTTCAACTTCCTTCCAATCAGCTTGTTCTCCGCTTTTCTCGCCAATATGAATTACCGTGCAGTAAAAACCTTGCAAGGAATTCCCAAAAAAAAAAAAAAAAATTACTTTCTTCAATCTTTAAATCATATCATTGAAATACATTGATCGATAGAATAAGAAATTAATTTAAAATTACTATTAGAATGACGTTTTTAATTTTATCTTTAAAAAAATAGAATAAATTATTTGGAAAGAAAGTGATAAAAAAATGACATTATAAATTAAAAGATGATAATTTAAAATTTAAATAAAAAATATCACATTAAAATATCTCCAAGTGGCGGCTCGTGAAGCAGGGCTAACTTTTAGATTCGCTTCGCAGACCAACTGATGAAGTGCCAAGTGCATGAAACTGGATCCTTTAAATTGCTCGGGATTTTTGTTGTATTAAAATAAAAATAAATAAAATATTCCAAAATTAAATAAAGACGTCAAGTTTCTTTGCTAGCCAAATATTTTGATAGTTACATGCATGACGAGGGCCGTGTGTGGCCATTTAAATGGATAGCTAAGATATTACGAAATTGGAAAAAGGAGAAAAATGAGTGGAGGTCAATAAAGTCTAGTCTACTTGGATTAGGCTCCACCTTTTTTCTATTTATAGTTAAAGCAAAAGCTTAATCATATAAGTAATGGTGTTGTTTCGCAGCCTTATCACTACGACCACAACATTTCAAGAATCAAGAAACAAGAATGCTCATTTCATTAAATTCAACAGCCATATTCTTCAACTTTCTTTCTTGAAAAGCAAAGGAATATCCACATCTGCTACTACCTAAGGCAAGTTGGAGTGCCTGATCTTGAGCTAGTGGTGGGAGGAGAGACTCACTTTGTCCTCAAGAAAAGCCTGGTTTCAAGTATGTATTTATATTGACCAAGCCCGGAACAGGGATATTGATGTTTGATAGGAAAATTATGAAGTATATTCAAGATTTGCAGCTATACGAAAACCCAAAGATGTACTAGTTTATAGAGGATCTGCAATACTCTTTTGTATCATCTCCCTCTGAACTGGAGCAAATGAAAACGAAGCCAACAATCCTTCGAACATACTAAATCAAAACCACCTAAAACCAATCGCTCATCTTACCTGGTAAACTATCATCTTATTTGATATTATGCCCATTGAACCATGAAAGCACAATTGCAAAGTGATCAATAGTGCAACAGCATTTTCTACAAAATCAAGTATGGCAAGTCGAAAACTTTCTAAACTATGTCTCCACTCTCATACATTAGCTGAGGTTACTTTGACCCCACCCTATACCTCTCAGACTCTTCTCATCCATTTGTTCTTCACCCTGCAATTGACAGGTTCCTGCGCTCAATCTGGGGCGAGAACAGTGCTATTAGCAGTGGATTTCGTCTTAAACAGCTGACAAAATCCTCCTTACTAATTTTCCCATCACAGTCAGTATCAAATAGATTGAAAAGCCCATGGACCTGTTGGGTACAAGGTTCATAAACAGCTTGACTTTGGAAACTGGGGATGGAAGAGAGGATAAGGGAAAGAAAGGAGATAAAAGAACTGCAAATAAATCTATATGCTAGATAGGTTTGCCCTTCTCTTTTTTTTTCACTACTATATTCCTACAACAAATTTACTAAATCACGAACACAATTCCTTACCTCCTCAGCTGTAAAATCAGGTATTGCCAGGKCAACTGAATCTCTTAGCTGATGAAACAAATTAATGATAATGCAAGTTAAATCCAGGAACCAGGGAAATCGTATGATAACTAGAGAAGGGGTCAATGGAAGGGAGTCGAGAACAAATACCTCTTGTTCTAAGATGTAATTCTTTTCATTAACATCACATCCAGTAAACGCCAATTCGCAAGCATGCCGAAATAAAGGCTGCTTCAGGATGTGAGCTGATCCAAGCAAGAACTGGAAAGAGGCATATGGTTCCAATCATTACCTCAAAATGATCACAATATTACCATTTCAAGGACATAGAGATGTAAAACAGGAAATACAGACACAGAACCATATCCCAGTTAAGTAGACTAAAATGGATCAATCACCAAAAAGGTCCGACACGTGCATCTTCCGGAACACAGATAGCATCAAAAGTTTACCCAAGGCCTAACTCAAATACTTCTGTATTTTATTGTAGCAATTATTACAACCAAGGATGCTTATGGGCGTCACTTATAGTCTTACAGGTTAAGAGTAAAAAAACCATCTGCTCCTCAGCTGGTTAGATCAAAATAAGAACCTTTGGAATAGGAAAAAGCTCACTTGTTGTCTTGCTGATTCTATAATACCAGCAGTTAGCACCAAAAAAAAAAAAAACAAAATAAATAATTTTATGGTATTTTGGATGGCAAAAGTTACTGGTTTTAGGATGGATCCTCTATTCCATTATATAAAATACATACAAGATACTACATCCCAAATTCTACGTGACAAGACAATATTAAGGCTCAGCTGATGCCATAGTAACCAGAATCACATTTAAGGATTGAATTACCATGTGATCAGTTGGTTTTCAATCAAGTCTTCATGTTTTCCCTTGTTTTGGAACCACATGTAAGCTAAAAGATAACAATTTCAAACTTGAAATGTGAACCACAGTAAGCACATCAAGATATAAACATCTAGACATGGATACTAACTTGTACCATGAATGAAGACAGTATAAACTCAAAATGGTTCATTTATAGGCATGGAAAGGGGGTACCTGTTTAAATGTTATTTTGCCAGTCTTCTTTACATCAAGGAACTGAAATATCTGCAAACAGATAACATGGAAAAAACAAGTATTAGGCTCGCCAATGAAGATGCAAATTCAAGTTGCATAATATTCTCCTTTTGACACAAGAAACAAACAGACTAGGCCTTGTTCTCTTTGTTGTTTCCAACCATTTTCTGTTTTGAGTTTTTCAAAACACTCAAAACATGTTTACTTATCCATTTTGAAAAACAAGAAATAAGTTTGTACACAAAACAAAAAATAAGAAAGAGTTGTTTTGAGTGTTTTCAATTAAAACAAGTGCAAAAATCCCAAACCAGAAAACATGAAAATATGTTTACAATTATGGAAAAAAATGAAATTAATGAAAAATAAATAAACTCAATAAAGATAAAAATAAAACAAAATACAAACTATAAATTTTAAAAATTANTTAATGGGTAATTTTGTCAATGAGTTGGATAACCATTAATATGAGTATTAATGGTTCTTATTAAATGTCATTTAAATAAATATTTTAAATTATTATTTTTTATTTCATTGAGTATTAATAAGTTCTAAAGTAAAAAATCCTAAATCTTAAATCGTAAAATTCTAAACCCTAAAATTCTAATCGTAAACCGTAAATCCTAAAATCCTAAATGAAAATTAATAAATAAAATAATAAATAAAAATTAAAACAATCAAGGTCACGCGGATCACCCAGTGTCACCTACTTTGGCTTGCTTGAATTCCGAGTTAGCAAAAAAATTTCCTTTATACTGGGCTATTTTATATTTTCAATAATAAAATTTATTGCATATGTTATAAAATAATTTTCTAAAGAATCCAAAGTAAACAAGTGTCTCAGTTCTCTGTTTTCAAAAGCATATTTTCAAAATAAGAAAAAGAACTCATTTTCAAAAACTTACAAAATACTCAACTCAAAACTCAAAATGAATTCAAAACTCAAAACACCAAAGAGAACGCACCCTTAGCTTTTACGAAAAGCTACAATCTTAAACTAGAACCAGTTTTTCCTCCCTTCCCTTGTCATTTTGAAACCAAATAACCGGGACGGCTAAAATAATAGTGTTGTCTTGAGGAACCAGTGGAGGAAATATCCTATGTTCAATTGATAATTTCAAGAGGACCAAAGGCACTATCTCTTATAGGCATATGCCTGAAATCACAAACAAAAAGAAAGCTACTTGCATAAGTTTCTAGCTCCAATTTATTGCTCCATCTTAATCATACTAAAAAAATGGACCGCAGAAACATGTTTTAATTCCTTATGAAGAAATGTCTAATGAACTGCTAAATGCCTCAGATGATGAGCTTCCAACAACCAAAGGCAAACTAAGGACACTGTCTAGAAGCCTAGTTTCTTATTCACAGAACTACCAAATGCACTATTATTGAAAGTTAAACAGCCTTGGATGCACCTGGAGTTAATAACAAGACAAAAAGAAAGAAAGCATTACCACTATTAGTAACTCACCTTCACAGAAGTACTACTATCTTTTAGTCCAAGAACCTTGAGGAAGTCATGGATTTCTACACGTCCACTGCAGAATTGAGACAATGAGAAGAACTTCTTTTCTAATTTAATCAGTGAGATATAATACTACATAGAGTCCTAAATCCAGAGGCAGGATGAAGGGAGATGGCATGAACATACAAGCTGCGAACAAGAAGTTGAATTTTTTATTCTGAATTGAGCCTATTTAGTCCTTTACCTATTTTAAACAGAGAAACATGCAGCAGCAGGGTTATATACATGACCTTCTAAGCCAGATCTTCTAGGACTAGAAGGAGTGCATGGAATTAGAAATATGTAAAAATAACTCGAAGAATCCAAAAGATGGAGAAAGCAAAATGCAGAATTTCATCGCAAAAGCTGGAATTACAGCACACAAATACTGAACCCAAWCTTGGGCGCGCACACAGACCTATAGACAAAAGTATGCACAACGGCAAGCAGAGAAAAACACAGTGATATCCCTAATACCATCACAGAACTATTACAGAACCAGTGATGTATTTATAAAGCAGAAAAGCAGCAACAGAAATATACTCTCTCATAAAATAAAGCTGTATTTGTAGCCTAAATAGTAGTACGGTTTAGGCACTGAATTTCTTCCACCACTGTGGCTCTAGTGATTAAAGGAAATCCAGGTGGTCAATTATTTGTCATGCTAATAGTGATTAAATTCTGCAAAAAAAATGCTACGTCGATAAATATACTGCATGACAGTAATCACAAAGATACACGTGAAATGCAAGATGTATAGAAGTAATAAAAGGAACTAGAATGTCCTATGTTGCATGTGCATATTTAGCCTCATCTATTCAATGCAAGAAATCAATAATAGACTAAGAAGTTAGAGTTGGTAGCAGTGCAATATAGTAAAAACAGAAGGATGGTAACTAAATCAACCTAGTATACCTGGAATCTGGATTCATCAGAAGAAATATGTCCAGAAGGTTAACAGCTTCAGTTGTGCTCAAATGGAAATTCTGAGAAACAAAAAGATTCACTGTCATGAGTCCTCCTTTTGACAGGGCAACAGGTCATAGTATATCACAAGTGCAAGATAAGAAAGGACACTAAAATGATAGCAGGATCATCAAACTATGGAGTTCAACTCATATGTGTGGACCAACAATTTGGTATGTTATTTGATCCAAAATGCTCTGGGGAAATCCCCTTTTTACTGTAATAAGTAATCTATTTAGGCAGTTCTGGTATAAAATTTGATACTGATATCATTGACATCCATTCACAATGACTCATCGAGGGCCTAATTAAGCTATTATTAACTGAATTTCAAAACAAAGACAAGTATAATTTTGTTTCCCCAATTTCTCTCAGCTTAAGTGTTTAATTATCACTTTTATGGCTACAATAATTGTTGGCATTTCAATGTCAGGAGGCAGACCTTGGGTAAAGTGAAACTTGAAATTACTTGGACCTCAGCCCCATATTGCTACATTAAGATGTGAACTGGGGAGTTGGATTTTGAAAGGAAATTACTAAACCTTCTGTAAACTGTATATGTAAGGAGAGGGATATGGTAAAAGGAATTTGCAGCAAGGGATGAACCATTTGAAAAGAATGCAAATGCATTCTGAGAACTGTCTTACCAACTAGCTGTAACCAAAACCACTCAAAGATGAGAAAAGAATAATTTAAATGATATAATTTGACTCCAAGCTCTATAAATGGCACCAGATATTTGCGATTAAATAAATACTCACCGATTCCACCCAGGACATTTCAACCATAAAAAGTGAGGGTTTCTCCTGGAAAGCAAAGAAGTGTTGCTAAGTTAACAATAAAACAACATATGAACTTAATTGCTGCAAAGACATGCAAAATTATGGGTCATCTTATATTCAACCAAATAAAGAAGCTTGGATAATGACTAACATTAGTTTTGTGAGTGGTGCAGTTATTTTTTTCAATTTTTATTTAGCCTTCTCAACATGTTTGAAACTTATTTTAAGTGTTATTATTGACCCTTACACCAGTCAGGTAAAGAGTTTTTCCGTGATTAGACATGGAAGGCTTCCCATTTCCACAGAGTATCACCTTTGGATATCTAGAAAGTCAATTAAATGTAACAGTGACTTAATGCACCTGCTTGAATTCAGATGCCTTCGTGTAAAGCAGCATATCTCCATAAGAGTGTGATGTCTGTACAACATTGAGAGCTGAAGCAATAGCACGGCTAGTCTGCATTTTGGCACAGGCATTAATTGCTAAAGTAAGATTTCACAACCAATAATGAAACAGAAAAGGAATAGAAAAAAAAAAAGAAGGAGAAAGATATACTATCAGCCGAGGAAAAATCATACAGAATGCCCCTGTAACAGCATGGCAATAGCCATAATTGCAAGCAATGGTCAGAAGTTCCAGACAAAATGAGATGATTTATGCCTCCTTGAAACTAAAATGCAACTAATGATAAAACTATGAAGAAATTCATAAGCTAATTAAATAGTTAACAGTCCAAGATAAAAAATTAACTACTTACAAATGCAACTACAATAATAAATTGAGTAAGCACTAGCTTTCCCAACATATTTAATCCTCCGTCCAGAATTTTTGCAGAAAAATGGAAATAATACGTATAATTTATATATTAGGACACCAACTATCAGGACATCCACTAAATTAGTGCACATTTTACCATCAGCAACTATGAATTTATGTCTCGACAAATATGATAGCATGAGACACCTTATATGATATGACTCACCCTTTGCCCAAGTTGGACTGCGTTTTCTTTCATATTCTCAAGTGGTGATACAACCGGAAGATATTCAACCTGTGTAATTTCAGAAGGTAGACAATTACTCAAAGTGTACAAAAGGTGTAAGACAAGTGAAACAACAAAAAGAAAAACGAATTGTCTCTTAAACGAGCAGGCTTAATTGGATTTGTCCGTGACATCAAGGATAAAATAAACATATATACCATAAGAAACACAGCTGTACAAGGCGGAATTTCAAAGGGAAAAAGGAAGGTCCGATGCCTTAATCATTTATTTCTAAAAAATTCAACCAGCCAAGGATTGCAGAGAAAACACTGTGAAAATATATGGTATGTAAAAAATTGACATGTCTTGACAACAACGCCAACTTACACCCAAGTACATCTCCATGTAGCAAACACACAGGTGCAACGGGAACGCCCAACCACACACGAACAAGAGAAAGACAGATAGAGACAGAGACAGGGATCGTACCTCCATAAAGTTGTGGAACTGTGTGAACATTCTGAACATAAGCATTGCTAAGGAAATATTTCCCCTAAACAAAATATCAAACCATACAAAGTGTGAAGTGACATTAATTATAAAAGCTTGCAGAAGCAGGGGAAAGAAGGAGGAGAACTAGACTTAAAAGAAAGCCCACTAACCATGATTGGTCAAAATGCACATGGGGATAGCGGACAACTACTGGTTGGATAGGATAACCAGGAATAAAAGCACCGAGTTGGAATGAAATAATAACTCTTCCATTGGTTGTGGTTCCCTCGGGAAATAAAAGCACTCGAGGAAATTGATTGGAAGAAGCCTTTCTCTGTATTCAGACCCTTGAAAGCATACTTCTGTATCAAATAGCTTATATATTGATAGAGCTTTCAGAAGTTTGAATATTCTCTAACTAGAAACACATGAAAATTCACATGGTGAGATCATGTGCAATTTAATGCTATTTTTTAATATCTTGTCTGAAAGAAAAGTCAGGGTTTATTCTGTGTGTCTATGTGTATGGACTTGTCACAAAGAGAGAGAGAGAGAGAGAGAGAGAGAGAGAGAGAGAGAGAGAGCACAGCAGAAAATTTTTACAATACAGTTCTGCAGGCAGTATCAATCTTTTTTTGCTAAGATATTGTTGTCACTAACCCAAAAAAAAAAAAAAAAAGTGACTTCTTGAAAATCATAAGTCAAGGAATGTTTTTGAAGTACGTTAATCACTCAAAACACTAAAACCAAAGTTCTTCATATTTCAACACACGACTGAATCCATAAAAAATTACATAATTTGCAAGTACACTTTTTTCATAATCAGAATGACTAACTTGAACCACAACTACCTGCATTACAGTTCCTAAAAGGTCTGACTCAACAACCAAGTGATACAACAGAATTCCTTACATGTTACGTCAATAAATCCAGAGCTTTTGAGATCAGACAGGCACAGAGTCAGTTAAACACACACAAAATAAAGAGTCCTTAGAGTGTGTGGAGTCTCTAGTAATCTATACCCATTGAAGTTAGAAGATTCATCGACTATTCAGGCTGAGCATTTGATTCTCTAGCAATAGGAAGACTTCAAGTTCAAAAAAGAACTTCGCTCCATTCGTAATGTCAAGAAGCTGAAGAACATAAATGCATCCGAAGCTACAGTTACTATCATTTCAAGGCCCAATAATTTCCTACGAGCATATTCGAACTATTTCATGCTCTTCAAAAAGTTTCGACTGGGAAAATATGATGAATCAGGTAAAAAAAGAGTTGATGAATASAGAGTTTACAAAGTCCATGACCAATTCCATGGTGACATCCTCTCTGTCAACTAAAAATTCGTAGGAATTTTTATCAAGAAAATAAGGCTGCATATGTTTAGCTTCAATGAAAAAATTTGTCTCCTTCATCAAAGAATTCATTTGTTTTGCTTCTTTATTGAAGGAAAACTCTTTCCTTCATTTAAAATTTCATTTGTTTTTATTCTTCGTTGAAGAAATTTTGCTTCAACAAAAAGATTTTTCCCCATTTCACACTAAAACAAAAGCTACAATAAACATTTGTCCATCACCTTCTACCTTCCACATTATAATAAATGAATAAATAAAAAGAAAAGGCCAAAAAGGACATTCCTTGACCGAGTAAGCCGCACAACATAACGGCATATGTTGCTTAATTCCTTGCGGAACTGGACTGGATTACTCGAATAACAAATCCAACACACACTTTGTTCATCTTGCAAAAACTTCCAATCCAAATGAATTTTTTAACAAAAATTTTCTTCATTTAAGAAAAATTTTCAAATTTCAAATTTTTTTCATTTCCGCCCTACATAGTTGAAGAAATTTTTCTTCAAGGAAGAAAGGTTTCTTAAACGAAAAGCCATTCCAAGTCGACCCTACGTATAAAACTCTTTTGAAGTTTTGGAATTTGGAGTAATTACGATAAAACAACAATCCTGATACTGCAAATAATCAAGTAGAATATAGCTGAAAACACAAATTCACGCACACAGAGGGATGGAAAGCAGTAAGGTACTTGAGGAATAAGAAAGCAAAAGAGATCCACTAGCAGCAGGGAGGTAAAACATATTTATTAGAGAAACTTTTTTGGATCTAAGACAGCTTTATCAACTGTCAAACTACTCACAGACACTTCGCTAGACAAATGAGATAGCAGCTACTTTATGCAATTACTGAAAAAGTGATTCATAGGCAGAATGCTGGGGAAATAGATCAAGTCAGATAGCATATGTCATAGCATATCATCAATGGCAACTCACTCCATAAAGCTAAAATAGACTCCATGCCTTGATAGAAACTTTCTACCTTTATTTCATTAACTGCATTCTTCCTTGACGATTGCGAAAATCTATTCACATATATCACCTGTAAATTGACAAGTGATAAAACCACCAAATGTACATTAGAATCAACTGAGAGACAACCGAGACAGCAATTAATATCAAAGTTGGAATCTAAAAAGATTGTGTAGCCCAGAGAACAAAATAATTTTCTCTTAAGCACTTGTAATCAGTTAAGGAGAGTGCAGAAGTACCTGCATTGCTCTAATAATGGTTCCAACAAAAGGCATCGAATCATGGGACTCAGATGCAACAATGGTTGGGGATAACTCATAAAAGAAGAAGATAGGATCTATATAAGATACATGGTTAGATACAACRATAGGAGCAATCTCTCTCGGGGCAGGTCTCCCTTTTCTTTTTATCCATTGGTAGCTGCAGCAATTAGAATGGGAAATGATAAATGACTGCTTAATTCACTAGAGAAGAAAGCAGTAAAATCATTAGACAAAGTATGTATCTTTAAACTTTATACACATTAGTAACACGGAGAGCAGTAGAAAATCGACAGGTGAAATGGAAATTCCTCCAGTTAGCAGATGAAACAACTAAACCCAGCTCCAAATAAACTTCATTTGCTCCCTGACTATTTTGAGCCACATATATTAATTTATCTTTGCTACTCAACAATTCCTAAAATTCAGACTCTCGTCAACTTCCTCGTTTATAACATGTGAACTTTCTCGTTCCTGGTCAGTTGCGCCTCTTTTGTCAACAAAGTAACCTTTACTCGCTCCAAATAGGTAATGAACTTTGACAGCAGCAATATACTTGAACATAGAGTGACCCATCCGACCTAAAGTCCAAAAGTTTTCAGAAACTAAATCTATGTAGATTTAAGTTTCTTTTCAGTATTAAGCTCTTAATCAATAAATTTACATAAAATTTTCAGTTCAAAGAAGCAAATTGAAAACAAACAGGACGCAGTTCGGAGGAAGGGCTAGTAGTACTAAAGACCAAGAAGCCAAACGAGTAGCAAGAATAAGTTTAAATTACTCACCCAAACGAAAAGAGGATCGAACGGGCACAAAAACGCGTGACCCACATGAGCCTACACCTCCATCTGGGCATGGGATTATCCCTATCCTTCCAGCCATGAAGAGCACAAATCGTGGCTACATACCCCACCATCAAGCACAGCCCAAAAAGCACCAGCCTGAGAAGAGCAATGGGCAAGCACACCACAATCTTCAACCATTCGTACAGCCCCTCAACTTTTGGAGTGTTATTCCGAAAAGGATCAATCGTCGAGGGTTCCGGCACCTCGAATCCACTTGCCCCAAGAAAACTAAAAGGATTGACTTCATCGGAGTTCAGTAGGGCAGTATTACTACCGTTGCAGCTTAAGTGGGAGCCATTTGATCTTGGGATTGGATCGGAAGGTTGAGGTGGGCTGTCTTCCGGGATAGTTAGGATGAAGTGAGCCTCATCATCATCCGAGAAGTGAGTGGAAGAGAGGAGTGGAGAGGAGAGCGTATGGTCTGCCATAAGTCTCCTGATGGTAGCAGTAGCGTTGGTTAGGTGGAAGGCTGTAGAACTGGCGAAAGAGAAATAGTAGAGAGCTTTCTAACGTCTTTTGGTTCTCATCCCGACATGCTCGATGCGGTTTATAAGGTCACTTAGAGGTGCAACGTGGACTGTCCATCTTTTGTCGCCATAATCTTTTAATATTATTTTCCTAAGTGAGTAGGAAATTCTTACGAGCACGTGGGGTGGCAGCCATTAGGGTTTCTTTTATCATGAAATTCCCTCCGTTTCTCGCTGGCTCAACAAGATTTGTAGAACCTCTAAGCTCATATTCTCCGCCGTTTATATATAATTACTCTTATCTTTTTTTAAATAAAAAATTTATTCTAAAACTTCGATTTTTTTAATATACTTTTTATCTTATCATGTTACATTTAATGATGTCTATATATTTTAATGCATAAAATGAAAAAAAAGTATTGAAGAGTTTAAGGATATATATATATATATATATACGTCGTGTTCTGTTCGATGTTAGGGAATATGTAATGAAAAATGTAATAAAAAAATGTATTAGAAGATTAATTCAGTAGGAAAGTGTATTAGAAGATTGAAGAATCATCGTTAAGGGTGCAAGATCTTTTGGTACACTTTCCTATTAAACTCTCTCCAACCTCCATTTATCCTCTATCATAAGAGGCTAGTCGTGCTCTGATTGGTAATAAAAGTATGTATTAAGGTATCTCTAATGCTACAATGTTAAATGTTTGTCATTTCATCATAATATACGTAGTCTCGATATTTCATTTTCAATGCACTTGGAGTATGTTATATAGATGTGAAAAAATAAATATTAAAAATATTAAAGACAATGTCTAATTTCACAAAACGTGTTGAATATGTTAACTAAGTAGTAGAATATAATTATTGAGTTTAAAAACTATATCGTATTATTTAAACAGATATTAAAAATTATTTTTATTATATTATTTAAATAAATAAATGTCATATGAACAAAATTAAATGACGTTAAAACTATAAATAGAAAATTCACTTGCGTTGAAAGTGTATTAAACAATTTTCAGACATACTCTTAATCAATACTAGTAGTACCACTAATAAGTTGGTTCAGTGGAGATATCTTATGTTAATCATCATGCCTAATTCAATATTTTGTCCTTGATTTTATTTTCCAACTATTAATTGCAAGAAATAACGTTGTTGAATATCTCATAAGAAAAAATGCAGAATATACAAACAAATATTATTACATTATTAACGGTGTACGACTTAATCAAATTCTTTTTTTTTTTTTTCCCCTTCAGTACAAACTTAGATTTAGCAGATTTGCAAGAAGATACTATTGTGTTTGGAAAGGTGAAGCAGACGACTTGTTTTTTTTTTTTTTTTTTAATTTTTGCTTTTGTCCCAATTACTTTTAATTTTGAATATTCGTCAAAAATAATAAATTTTTGAACAAGAGAAAATAAAGAAAACCAACCACATTTCTATCTTGTAAACTATAATTCGCATGCTTGCTTTATCATATCCGAGAGCAGACAGCCATGATGATATATTTTCGAGGCAGATTAGTAGAATTTATTTTCTGTTTGCATATCTATGAATTTGAATATGATTTTTGTTTCGTAGCCAAGTATTGTAATATAAAAGTTGAATTTTGAATAACCGTTTATTAGAATAATCGAGTATTATAATATTAAATAAGAATATCATTACAGTTTTTTATTGAATATCCAAATATTAATCCCAACAATATCCAAGTGTCATTTCTTAGAGTATTTATTTGCCATCTTACAAATAATTTTTCAAAACAAAATTTTTTCATTTAATCACAATAGCAAATCCAAATTTTACAATCTCCCCGCATTTTTATTTTTAATTTTTTTAAAACAAAACTACTTTTATCATGTTGAACTCCAATCCAAATACATTCCTAATCTAGTCTCTTGAAAGCGAAGACCGGAGCGCATATGCCCATAGCCACCGGTAGCTGCGGCASCYTCCTACAACTTGATGATCGACCATGCAAGCCTAGTAGAAATGACATCACCTGAAACACTTGTCCAAAGTAAAGACTGCATCCGACCAGCACACCACATGAGCCGCGTCAGACGTTCAATTTGAAGATCTCGTAATAGTGCTTCTAAAGTAATATATAGACAATCTAATAACTATGCTTCCATTTGTCCCCCGAATATCATCTCCCAGGAACGATTTGATTATAACTGACCAATCCCAACAGGACGCAAGTAGTGGAACGGACCAAAATGGACTGCGGCCGGACATCTTCCCTGGCTATCATAACACACACGTGGCCTCTACAATCTTTCTTAGTCTCCGGAAAATGTTTTCTCTATTTTCAAAATCAACCCAATGGCTGTCCTAATATATATATATATATATTTGGGATAAAAAACGGGGTCCCTATAAATGCCTCCAGTAGATTTAGGCTCACAATCTTTTCCCTGGATTCAATCTATCCAAATGATTAGCCTTGAGGGGGACCTCTATCTGGTTATTGCTCCAATGTCGGGTTTGTTTGCTTGCCCTTATTTGAACTCTGGACAACATTCATTATCGAAGAGCAAAAGCTCCATTACCAGAAAATAAGACCAAATAAAAGCTTCTAGCTTGCACAATGCAATCAGAGATTACTCATCATCATCAGAAGACTCAAAGTATCGTGCAGTCTGATGGTCATCTGTTTTATTATTTCCATCTGCTGACTGAACCGGGTCATCATGTGCATCCTCGAATGATTCTCTTTCCTTGAGAAAAAATCCATCATTTAGAGGCTTGTACTCTTTTCCCCTCCACACCACAATTTGCTCCTTATCGAATGTCACCAGGATGCAAGGAACCAAATCCTGTAACAATCACATTCAAGTACCACTTCAGTATTCCTTTTTTCTAAATAATAGGAATAACCCAAACTTAAAACATTTCAAATAAGCCATCACATGATGGCTTCTCACAAATGCAAAAATATTAAGTGCAATATGAGAACTTTTGGCCTTGCTTGACATCACAGCAACAACAACAGAAGAAAAAACCGAACCATCAACTGTTGAATTATCACTAAGAGAAGGGAACTCTTGGACAGGAAGAGAGCAATGGCCCCCTATATTCCGCAAAAGGAAGCAGTTTACAGGCATAATCAAAGACTCAAGGAAGTCCACATAGGGCATGAGAAACTATTACCAAGAAGATTTAACATTGTTACATGTACCTATCCTACAAATAAACACAGGAACAATGTTTCTTTCTTTTATACAATTCAGAGAAACAATATTTTCTAAAATTAGATTACATATTAGCAAACTGCAGAGTCGCTTATTTTCTCTACCATTTTTATGGCCCCTCAAAAACTTCTAAAATTTACTTTTTGTACTTGTAAAAAATTTAAAATTTAACCCCAAAAATTTAAAACATATGGTTTGGCCCCAACAAGATTTTTTGGCCCCCAAAAGAAGAAATTCCTAGCTCTGCCCCTCTCAATCTCCATAAACACCAAGAATCTCCAACTTCATTGAATACATGTACAGCTTGAAGAAAATAGATACAAAGAAATTGGTAAAGAAAAAAAAGAACAACAATACAACTGTACAAGTTAAGGTCCTAGAAAACAACATCTACCATTTCTCCTTAATCCTTGCCCTCCCCAAAAGAACAGAGGGAAGATAAGAACGCATACATAATCCCCAGTCCAGAAACAGAAAAGAATAATAAGTGATATAATAACCTATAATCAGTATAAAGAGCAAGTTTAACCCTTTATTTATTTTTTATTTTTTATTTTTTGGGTGGTTTGGGCAGGGGGTTTGTTGTAGGGGTAAGTCAAGATACCCTTAGTTTGCTGTGAAGCTTGAAATACTCCAGCGATAATACATGCTTTAATATGCAAAATCTGATGACCGAAAATTAGGTTCATTATTAGGAACAAGAAAAACCTTCTCCATCAAACAGAAGGAAATACTCTTACCTTCAATTTGCAGCCTATTTTCTTGTAGTCACTCTTTTGAAGGCCTTTACAATCTATCCGGACCAACTCGTCAGTAAGGAAAGCATCTCTGACCATGGGTAYGAGACTGCCGTAATAACCATTCTTAGCTGCACTCGAAACACAGAATGTCAACACAAGTACAAGTGAAAGTGATAATTAATATGCCAAATAGAAAGAAGTTTACCAAGTTTTGTTAAGGCAGGAACGGCTAATCCTCTCTTTCTCATTTCCTTGGTCTCCTCAATTGTCAGGCCATCAATTGTAGTTTTGATTAGTCTTGGATAGACAGGCTCTTGGGGCTTCCACAGCATTAATGGGATTTCAGGCCTCTTCTTGGTATTATAGTTCCTACCTCTATATAATACGATAAAACCACCATGTCTGTGGATAATCTTACCAAATGTTTTATCCTGGAAGATATGCATAAGTATGTCATTTTACATAGTTGCAATCTTGAAACAAAGAGCCTAGAAACCCCACCCTGAAGATAAACAATTCTATGAATTCAAAAGGAGGCAGAAAATTTATTTGAATAAAAGAATAACTTGTACGTCTGTATTTCTTATATATTTTGAATGGTAGAACACCTAAATGCCCAAAGTCTACCGCAATCTCCCAACAAAAGGAACAATTAGCAAAATATCATAGGTAACAACTCGAGAGCTGASGAAAGAAAACACAGAAATGTTCCAAGAAACTTACAGGTATCCTTCCTCAAATAACTAACTAACTGTAARGAGACAAGGAACTCTTTTGAGCAAAGAGTCTCTATTTGTATAACACAATGATCGTCTAAAGCCATAAGAAATGGATGCTACGAAAGCTACGAAGGATTTAGTGAAGGAAAAGTACCTCCAGCTGAGTGCACACATTTTTCATGTCAACTGTGGGCACGCCCATACACTTTATCCTGATAGCTTCAGCATGTTTCCAGTTGTTATGGATGTCATTCAACATGTTGTGTGTTAAGCCGTCCCTGCCTACCCAGAAGATTACATAATTCAATTTTATTTCTCAGCAGAAGCAAATATGGACGCATTTCCCAATTGAAATTAGTCAACAGAAATCTAGATTACACCACAGGAAATATAACTCAAGARRAGAAGAAAAAGAAGCATTCTTTCATTGTAATGTCAACAAAACAAGAAGCAAGAAACTGTAGACTCCGGTCAGTCTTAATTTTGCATCTAGTGGAATAAACAACAGCTTAATCGACATCAGGGAMAGTGGATAAAGGCTTGCATAGAGTGATCGTTACCTAGGACATCAAGACATACATGAACTTCACAGAAAATTCATTTAGCTACCATTTTCATTGCGAATTTAGCAATCACAAGTCAAACCATTTAGCATATTCCAAAAACTAAAGCACAAATTTCAAAGTGCAACCATTTCACCAAATACACAGAACCAATAATATATATATATATATTTTTAAAAGAAACATCATAGGAAGTCTGAAAACAAAAACTAATTACCTAAATTGATTTGCCTCTTAGTCCTATGCTTCTGACACTTCTCCACAAGCGCTTTCCTCTCGGCATTACTCAAGGGCTCCCCTTGAATTCTCTCTCTTCTTACCCTCCTCTTCTCCTCCAACTCCTTCTCACTCTCCGCTGAGCCCACTTTCGGGTCGACCGCCGGTGCACAAACCCCAGTCCAGACCCTATCCAACCGGCCAGGTCCGAAGGGGGAGTACTTAGGCTCGCGAAGTCCAATGGGCCGGGCACTGGGGCTGCTCTCAGTGTAACTGAACCGGAAGTCAAACGGCAAGTCAGAGCGGGCTGGGCTCAATCCAGTTCGGTCTAGAGAAGAAGGCGGGCGGTATGGAGGTTTCGTTTGCTTTTTGGCAGATTGGGTGGGTTGGGCTTTAGGGTTTTCCTGGGATTTTAGAGAGAGTGGAGGCTTGAATTGATACTCTCCGTGGAGCTTCGACGAGGCGGTAGTGGAGGCACTGGCAGTGTCCGCGACGGAGGAGTACGAACGGCGCTTGCTGAAGAGAGATATTGATCTTTTTCGGCGGCTAAATCCATCGATGAAAATAAACATGCTTTTGACATGTGCTGGCGTCGTTCTGCCCATGCATCAGCGCCACCAACCGGACAATTCATTTACCGAACTTTTCTCGAAACGTTTGTGACCTTGACTGTAAAGAGCTGTCGATTTAAACGGATCAGAAGCCCATGGGGCTTTTGGGCCATAGACCTCCGGAGTACTGGACTCAAACTCTCATGCTCTCATGCTCTTGAAGCCCATCTAATTTTAATATGTTTTTGCTTTATTTCCTTCCCTGCGCAGCAAGAAACTTTTCTTCTTAAGTTAAGAAAATGTAGAAATGTTCACATTACGATTTTTAAATTTTTTAAATGGAATTTTATGATTTAAAAAATTCTAAAAAATTATTTTTCCAATTGCATCATAGGAATTACAAAAAAAGAAGGCTTTCAGTTAATTCATTTTGATATTTTGAGAAAGCGAATAATTCTAAAAATGCAATACGCATTAGCAAATCTTTGATTTTATTAATTTTGAAATATAGATTTTTGTACGTTAAGAACAAGGTTCAAGTTTACTTGTGGGCGAGGAGGGATTTGAACCCCCAATATTGCTAAATCGGTCTAAAAGAGTTAAAATTTTAATTTTGTATTAAAAACTACGAATCAAGCTTTCACACGATTAGAGGTGGACAAAGAAAAAAAGAGAATGTTCAATGCAAATATTGATATCAAAACGTAAATAAATGTTTTCTTAAAGTAGCAAAAGAAATTCCCAACCAAAGCAAGCTACATATATATATATATATGTAATTAAAAAAAAAAGAAAGAAGGTAATTAAGACTTGCATTGGAATCCAAGGAAGGCTAAGGGTACTGTAGACTGCAGTGGCTATTCGATTGTTTATAAGCCACAACTGTTGAATATTCTGAAAACTGAAAAAATGACATTAGAAAAGTGTAATGATAAAGAAATTGATTCTGTAATTAGGTCAAACAATAAAAACATGGAGAATCCCAATTAGTGCTCTTTTGCCCAAACCACCACCACCATCACTATAACTTCCTTTGATTGGATGCCTTAACATATATAGACACTTAAATAGAAAATTTCAACTTTAAAATCAATTCATGGAGGGAGTGCGTTTAATTTGGTCATTAGGTTTACTCATCAAAGAGTTGGGAGGATTTTGAGACTCTACCCGTGTAATGGTGGTCCATATTTCTTCCTTCCACTGTATATCATTTATCAAATAAAATTTTAAATTAAAATTTTTTCTTTTTAGTCGAACATGTAGCAATCGAAGTCAAAAGTTGTGGATAGTTGAAACCGGGCTGCGGTCATGATTTTTGTTTTTCCATAGTGGAATTAATGACATTGAAGCTTTCTTTAGCGTAGATGCACTTATAATCTATAGCAACTCCACTGTCATTTTCAGAATTAAATAATATGAAGCAGGAAAAAAGATACAAAAAAATAGAGGTCAAATATGGTGCAGTCCATTTCCTTAAAAAAAAAAAAAAAAAAAAAGGAAAGCAAAGCTAGCCATAACTTCCTTTGTCAACCGCACATGATGACCAAAAACTTTTATCTTTCTTTAAGATTTCCCAATTGAATTGGGAAGCCTCAACATAAAACTATAAAGTCAAGTTAAAGTCTCTCATCTTCAATCTTTGTCACCTTTCTATTTATGATTAATATCTAGTCTATAATGTTKCTTTATCTATACTATTATTGTCTTTGATTTCCAGTYATTTATATCTAAAGGCACCACCACTTGAACTGACATCAAAGTTAGCTGGTTAACCAACAATGTTGGCGAATACATTTATTGGACAGATTTTTCTGTTTCTCATCTTCTTGGCGGCTGTTGCAGTGCCAATTGAAGATGGCAAGAAGGTGCATATATAACTCAGCATACATGAAGATACATATGTTTCTGTCATTTTTTGTGGGATTATGAATGATGTGATCATATATATAAACCTCGCAGGACTATTTTATCGTTTTCTTGGGGGATCATCATCCWCTGAATGAAGAATCTGCTGTTCRGACACATGTTGATCTTCTCTCAACCCTCAAAGGAAGGTTAGTAATTTCTGTATGTCATCTGATATTGATTAACATTTATATTCTATAGAGGTGTTTCCATTTCATCACCCCATTTTACGTGTTTCCCTTGAAACAGTGAAACTGATGCAAGAGAATCCCTAGTTTATAGCTACACGAGAAGTTTCAATGCATTCGCGGCAAAGCTGTCTAGAGATGAAGTTGGCATGTTATCCAGTATGAAAATAGTGTCCTGAAATATTGTTTGATTTGTTTAAATGGTTCTGCCGATTTGAACAGGGTGATCCTCATTGGAATTTGCACTCTCAGGCATGGGTGAAGTGCTTTCCGTGTTTCGAAATCGATATCACAAGCTGCATACTACTAAGTCCTGGGAATTTATCGGGCTACCTCCAACAGCAAAAAGAAATACTAAAGTTGAGAGCGGCATAATTGTGGGTCTACTAGACACAGGTACAACATTCTTCTCAGAATCCAGACAGAGTTTAGATGTTCTTGGTTTTTCCATCATAGACATATCACAGACTCAGTATATGTGTGCAGTCTCCACCATATATATGAAGGATATTGGTCATATTTCAGCTATCAAGAATCCATCGAAAATATCATGTACAATTGCTCGATAAGATAACTGGATCTGATGAATCGCGCACTCACTATTTCTTTGATGACAGGAATTACTCCACAATCGGAAAGTTTTAAGGATGATGGTCTGGGACCGCCGCCAGCGAAGTGGAGAGGAGCTTGTGGCCACTACGCTAATTTTTCTGGATGCAACAAGTAATTAATTAATCATGAGTCATATCTATGGTCCTCTCAGGCTTGAAATTTTATGTGCTGGACGCCATGTCATGTACGAACTCATAGCCATTCCGAGCAGATAGAACCTGTTCCAAGGTGTTAGTGTTGTTGCTCGGTTAGGAACATGAAGCTGTTCAGGCACCTCTGCAGTRTCATGCAAGCAATCCTGCAAATGAGAAAGTGCATTCTTATGTATTAAACAATTAATTACCYATAAACCTATAGCTCAAACACAAGGATTCAACTTAACCAGTCATTAGACTAAAACGCAAGAAGAAACTTGGAGTTATGTTAAACAGAGGAGATGATCCTAAATCCATGGAAGCAACTCAAGGTGAAATGGAACACAGTACACCTTTAACCTGCCTTCCCTTCAAGATAAAGAAGAAAAAAAAACACAGACACGCACAAAAGAAGACATTTAATATAAACAAGGGAATAGCGGAAAATTGTAGATGCCTTTCTGTCTGGAAGTATAATTATATATATAACCTTTTCCTTTTAGTGCTATGCAAGTATATATATATATATATATATATATATATATATCTAAAAAAGGCTTGCCTTCTTTTCTGATCTGCAACGATTTGATTCTTAAAGTTTGTCCATATTACTAATTTCAGTTTATAACTAACTTTCCACCCATCTTGATTTGTTGGGCCACTTTGATTTTGCTCTTGAAGCAAGCTTATTGGGGCGACGTACTTCAAGTTGGATAAATTCCCAGATCCAGATGACATATTATCTCCTATAGATGTGGATGGACACGGTACTCATACTTCATCTACCTTAGCAGGAAGCCTAGTTCCTGATGCAAATCTATACGGGCTCGCTAGAGGAACTGCACGTGGAGCTGTGCCATCTGCGAGAGTGGCGATGTATAAAGTCTGTTGGGCGAGCTCAGGTTGCGCAGACATGGACGTTTTAGCTGCATTTGATGCTGCCATTGCTGATGGAGTTGACATAATATCCATCTCGCTTGGTGGTTTATCGGGCAGTTATACTGCCGACCCTATAGCTGTGGGATCATTTTATGCGATGAAGAAAGGCATTCTAACAGTGGCTTCTGCTGGGAATGATGGACCTGATCTTGGTGGTGTAGCAAACCATGCACCATGGCTTCTAACTGTCGGTGCTAGTGGCATTGATCGAGACTTCAGAAGCAGAATTTTACTGGGCAATGGACAAACAGTCTCTGTAAGTTGTTTAGATGCTAACCATGCAGATGCGAACTTAGTAAAATAGATTGATATCAGCATGTCTCTATCCACATAGAGATACTACAAGATGAAAGCCCCTAAAACAAGTGAGAAATGCAAGAAGTTTTGGGTCTGATCCCAATCTTCAAATAACTTCTCCAGATCTGGGATAAACCGGACTTGCTTTGATCATGAATCTTGCAAGTAGTTCATTGCGACAGAGGCAGCTGATCAGATTACCATCATGCGCCTATGTCACAAAAGAGAWGTCCATATTTTTTATAGTTGCGCATTCTTTTAAGCTCATGCAAATTCTATAGGCAWTCAATGACAGAGAGAAATAGCTCGTGTAGGCATTGCTGATTGTTGGTAATTCTGGTTTAAACATGGGTCTGCCCTTATTGCTGCCAATTTTTCTTATCCATTAACTAGAAAGTTGAAAACTTCAGTTAGCAGATAATGTCATGGAAAAGGCTATATGCTGCTTGTTTATTTTGTTTTATGCTTTCCAAAAGATRCTGGAGTTCCCAATGTCTCTTGTTAGTCCAAACCTAATAAAAAGATTAAAGGGGAAAAGTGGAAGGAAAAGAAAGCCCTGCAGCGAGCAGTTGGCTTTTTTACTTTAATTATCACTGGTCAATTGGCTAATGTGCGGAATGTGCAGGGAATTGGAGTGAACACCTTTGATCCAAAGCAGAAATCATACCCCCTCGCAAGTGGAAGTGATGTGGCTAAGGATCCTCAAAGCAAGAACAGATCAAGGTGCTACTGTATTTTCTCATTAATAATTCCTTGAGGATAGGAGATTGACATATCACGTGACTGAAGTTTAACCAAATTTAACACAATCTAGCATTACTGTTTCAGTCTCTGTATTGAAGAGTCGATGGATCCCAAGAAAGTAAAGGGAAAGATATTGTACTGCAAGCTTGCTTCCTGGGGTGCTGATTCTGTCGTCAAAGGTCTTGGAGGGATTGGAACCATTCTTGAAACTGATCAATTTCTTGATGCTGCTCAAATTTTCATGGCTCCAGCAACAATGGTGAATTCAACTACCGGTGAAAGGATCAGTAACTATATACACTCAACAAGGTAAAAAGAACTTGGCTTATTCCACAGAAGAATATTAGGAATAAAGCACATATGCTTAGGGAACTTCTCATTTTTTATTGTTTGATAAGAAATATGAATGACATCTCTTCTCATTCTAACAAATTCAGATCACCAGCAGCAGTGATATACAAATCCGAGGAAGTTAAGACTAAAGCTCCATTTATTGCTTCATTTTCATCGCGAGGTCCAAATCCTGGAGCAAAACATCTTCTTAAGGTAAGCAAAGGTCAAAGTTATAACAGAAAAAGAAACAGTAAACAGAAAACCTACAATCAAACTGACCTGCCTTTTTTCTCTCTTTCTTTCTTTTTGTTTCTCAAATGAGCAAGCCTGATATTGTAGCTCCAGGCATTGACATTTTGGCATCATACACCCCTATGAGAACGCTTACCGGATTGAAAGGTGATACCCTATATTCAAAATTCACTCTCATGTCTGGAACTTCAATGGCATGTCCACATGTTAGTGGGACGGCTGCATATATCAAATCATTCCACCCAACTTGGTCTCCAGCTGCCATCAAGTCAGCCATCATGACTACCGGTAAATGAGCTTGGCCACTCTTCTGCATCATCATATATGTTAGTACCATCTGGGAAAGTTTAGCAGAATTGACATATTTGAGCAATTTGGACCAAAATATGTGCCTTTTGGTCATTTGCAAATATAGTTCTCGATTATAACTTCATCATATTCTGGATGCTGATATGATCTTTTTCTATTTGGCATCAAGCTACGCCTTTGAGCTCCAAAGTGGCAAAAGATGCTGAATTTGCCTATGGTGCTGGTCAAGTCAACCCGATTAAGGCGCTGAACCCTGGACTGGTCTATGACATGGATGATTTATCATATATTCAATTTCTGTGTTATGAGGGCTACAATGAGTCATCCTTGATTAATTTAGTCCGTCAAGGATCGATAAATTGCTCTACCTTGATTCCTGCACTCGGTGAAGATGCTATCAACTATCCCACAATGCAGCTCAGTTTGAAGAGTGATCAAGAACCAACTACAGGCATTTTCAGAAGAGTCGTCACAAATGTTGGTCCTGCGCAATCCATCTACAATGCCACTATTAAATCTCCCAAGGGAATGGAGATTAAAGTGAAACCCATGACTCTCTCTTTCTCTCGTGTCTCACAAAAGAGAAGCTTCAGAGTTGTGGTTAAGGCAAAACCCATGTCGAGAGCTGTACCAATGGAATCAGGTTCACTCACTTGGAGAAGTACTAGTCGCACTGTCAGGAGTCCAATTGTTATTTTCAACCCAAAGGCAAGATATTAAGCCTTCATTTGGATAGTTGTTAAAATTCAACTAAATTAAGCTCTTAAATTAAATTTAAGAGTTTATTTGGTTGAGTGAGTTCTTACTTTTTTCCTTCCAAGAATTTTAATAAAATTTTCGTCAAAATATAAGTCTTTTTCAAAATTTCTTGTCAAATTTGAATTTCAAAATCTTTTAATTCCCACCCTCTTAACTTTAAAAACATATCTTAAATTAAACCAAAATTTTTTCATTTTACCTGTCTATCCAAATTGAACCTAAGATATGCATGTATGCAGCGGAGAAGGCATAAAAATCCCAGGAAGAGGACTCAAATGTACCTTATGGTATATGTAAAGAAGTACAACCCATAAGCTCTACCAAGGTATACATATAGAAAATAAAATGAATAATATTTATATATTTTGAGAAGTACCAGACATTTATATATATATTTTTACCTCAACGGTAAGAGGAATTATCGTCCAAGCAAGAATCTAGAACAGCTCCAAGTCACCCACTATATGATATATTCATTTCTTTTCTTTGCTTTGCTTTGATGTGGTCAGGTCAAGTCAATGTTTGAGCAGCTTCCAATAAACTGCTACTTTTGACAATTACAAAATGCTTCAAGTTTGGTGAAACTCTCACAGATTTTACAGAACAAGTTCCAAGTAAAAGTGCATAAAACACTTGCAATGGAGCAGAAACCTGGAAAGTACTCACGAACACACATATGTTGCAGAAGATACATTAATACGCGTAGTAGAAACTAAAGATACATTAATACGCGTAGTAGAAACTAAGTAAAGGATTTTAACAGGAATTATTATCCAGAAGATACACTGAGTAGTTAGGGTGCAGAAACATGTACAAGGAATAGTTTATCAGTAGAAAAAGCAAAAGAAAATCTTGTCCGGTATAATCTCTACAGTCCAGCAGAGGAACCACAAACCCTTTTTCCTCTCACAAAAGCAGATCTTATATAAAAAAGACGAAAAAGAAGAAAGAAACAGTAGTAGATATTCTTCATGACGCAGAAGTCATGTCATTGTACCTGGATCCATATACGTGCCGAGAATTGGAATTGTGGAACCTTCGCCTGTCTTTGACCTTTTCCCTTCGTCCTTATCCACTGATTTTGTCAATGTCTTCGAAGGGACCTTTCCTGCTAAAGACGGAACAACAAAATAGTTGTATAATAGTCAAATAAATAATTCCCGCATTGTCCAATAACCCATCAAAGTGTATGTACATTCTCATAGAAGTCCAAAGCGCTACCAGATTCGTTCATCCTGATGCAATCAACAAAAGTAAAGAGCCGATTTTTTCCTTTGGAGCCTCAGAAAATCAAAGTTGAAGTTGAAAATGATGACTTAATTATCAGCCAATGAAATCTCACCAAGGCGATGGCAGGAAATTTGGTTACCGCCTAAACTAGTCAATCTTGAATCACACTCCTTGAAGAGCCGGTACTCTGGCCTCTGCCGTTTTTTCTCATTTATTTTCTACTCAATTTTTATCGCGGTTGGTCTGTTAGGCAAGTGATATTTGAAGATTATATAAATACGGTTAGCTGTACGTACAGGTTAACTTGGGGGTTCAATTTTGAGCTTGTTCTGCGATCTCCACATCGGACCGTCTCCCTCCCTCCCTCTCACTTCTGTATGGGACGGGGCTGCTTCTTTTCTTGTTCTTCTTTTGGTTCTCTTTTTCCTTCTTAATCTTTTCAGACTATCCGGATTGCAATATCAGCCCTGCAGAGGTACTCCTTTTTTGCCCATTATATTTATTGATTTAACTTTTGCATAATCCAAATTCAAGAGCTTGTATATTTAACAAATCTTGAATACCCCGTGCAAAAAGAAACCCGTTTCAATTTCGAGCTCTTCTCTTTTTAATATTCTTTGGAGGGCCATTGTTTTCGTTGTAAAGTTGTAATCTTTTCATCCATTATCCTCCGATAAGGAGCTTTTTCAGTTCATTATTTGTTGTATCTCTTGATTTTCTGATTTTTTGGGTCATAGTTCGGATCATTTGGAAATTGAATTGTATAAAGATCTTTGTTTGAACTGAAAGAACGTACTCTCTTGGTTTCTTGTCAAACCGCGTGGGGTTTTGTGTATGCAATTTTTCCATTCTTGATGTGTAAAGAGCAATCACAGCAATTCTAGTTCTTGTACATCAATGGATCCCAATTCTCAACCTCCATATCCATATGGGAATTATGGCTACCCTTCTATGCCAGCACCTCTACATCAACCATACCCACCTCCCACTTCTGGTCAATATCCTCCTCCCRCTTCTGTTCCGTATCCATATTCTCAATACCCTCATTATCCTCCACCCTCTTATCATACTGCGTATGCAGTCCCTGCAAATTATGCATATTTATCTGCACCACCACCACCTTCTGCTGGAGCACACCATCAAGGTCCCTCAGAAAATAGGTACGAGACCCTATCACATGATGGCTCTCATCATTATCCATACCAGGGATACCCAGCTCCTCCCACATCCTCTGCTCAGCCTACTCTTCAACAACAGAACAGTTTCGAGTATGGTTCATCCCATCACTATCAACAGTCAGGGTCATCACAGAGACCAGACCTTCATCGCCAGGATAGTGCAGCATCAGTGGGTAGTTCATCAGCAAATTATGGTCATGTCAATGAAAACGTCCAATCTTATCCCCCTGTCTATCCACCTATCGATGACCACTTAGCAAATCTCCATCTGTCGAGCAATTCACCACCTGCCCCTGCAGCAGGATTGGCGCCTAATCCTCCTCAAAACTATCACTCAGGGCAACCACCTACCACTATGAATTATAACGGCCAAGGGAGACACTACGGGTATTCAAGTTGGGAAACAAGTTCTCCTGGTGTTCTTCTTCCTCCATCTCGTCCTTCCAGAATCCGTCCAACCATGCATATTGATGTACCACATAGCCCATCCAATCTGCAGCTTGTGCCAGTTGCATCTCCTAAAGGGTCTTTGAAAGTTCTGCTCTTGCATGGAAACTTGGATATCTGGGTTTATGAAGCAAAAAACCTTCCCAACATGGACATGTTCCATAAAACAATAGGGGATATGTTTAACAAACTTCCTGGCAACATGAGCACCAAGATCGAAGGCCACATGAACCATAAGATCACAAGTGATCCCTACGTCACGATCACAGTAGCTGGTGCTACTCTTGGGAGGACTTATGTGATAAGCAATAATGAAAATCCTGTTTGGATGCAGCATTTTAATGTTCCAGTTGCTCATTATGCTGCTGAAGTTCATTTCGTCGTGAAGGATAATGATGTAGTGGGATCTCAGCTTATAGGAAATGTTTCAATCCCAGTAGAACAAATATATGGAGGTGGGAAAATTGAAGGTTTCTTTCCAATACTTGCTAGCAACGGAAAGCCCTGCAAAGTTGGAGCTGTTTTGAGTATATCAATTCAGTATACCCCAATGGAGAAATTAAGCATTTATCATCATGGGGTTGGAGCAGGTCCAGATTACAGTGGAGTTCCTGGGACATACTTTCCATTAAGGATGGGTGGGACTGTAACTCTTTATCAAGATGCTCATGTACCTGATGGATCCCTTCAAAATTTGAAGCTGGAGTATGGAAAGGATTATGTTCATGGAAAGTGTTGGCATGACATCTTTGATGCAATTCGCCATGCTCGAAGATTGATTTACATTACTGGATGGTCAGTATGGCACAAGGTCAGACTGGTTAGAGATGAGAATTCTAGAGCAGGCTATACTCTGGGTGAGCTTCTGAAAGCCAAGTCGCAGGAAGGAGTGAGAGTTCTTCTTCTCATATGGGATGACCCTACATCAAGAAGCATACTTGGTTACAAAACAGTAAGTGGTCCAGTTGGAGAAAAATAAAATTGATGTGGTAAATTGAAGTTGCATGAATATGCATCAATAATGACTATGCTTGCCCATTCACAAAGTTGTATTTATATTTGTAAATAGAACTCTCTTATGCAGTACATTCCTATTAGTTGCATATCAAGTTAGAATTTTTATGTGTCCGGTATGAGATTTTTAGCCTCCATATTTAGATTCTTACATTCATTTAATCTGACTGCATGTTGAGAGTGTGAGAGAGAGATAGAGATGGAGCACAAATTTTAAATGTATGGCCTCGAAAATAGCTTAATTTTTGGAGCTGCATAATGAAGCTCTTTGAGTGGTGTCCTTTTCCACTCACATCAGGCCATGATAACAGTAAATTCCTAATGGTGAGTCAGTAGAACTAGATGTTTATTCTTATCGGATGAACAAAATTTATCATTCACATGAATGTGCTAATTTGTTCATTGTATGGCACGTGAAAAACCAATGCCTTTCTACTATTCTCTTCACTATGTTAGATCGTATTCATGCATTTCTTCATTTGGAGCATATGCTGTCCATTCAATTAGTGAACTATGATTTTGAAAATTTTTTAGTTTGTCATGTGAGATTCACTTGCTTTTGGAAAACCTGAGATTCTAATGTAATGATATGCATTCATTGTACCAAGTTATTTTTGTTTTTGCATTCGGAAAGATGACATTTATTTTCCCTGTCAAAAATTGTGTATGTCCAGGATGGAGTTATGGCAACTCATGATGAAGAAACTCGTCGTTTCTTTAAACACTCTTCTGTGCAAGTACTACTTTGTCCTCGTGTGGCTGGGAAGCGTCATAGCTGGTACAAACAGAGGGTAAATGCTATCTAAATAACTTTCTTTTTTGTTATCTTCATGTCCTAATTCTTATGAATATGCTACCAAACAGTTTACAATTATATCCAAAAGAAGGGGGAAAAAGACCTTCCCAATTCACAAGCTTTTGAATTCTTCTTTATTTGCACTCTATGGATAAATAAAGCAGGGAAAAAAATGACAGGTGGAATGCCTTGATAGATTGGGGACTAAATTTGTGGCTTTCATGTATTTATAGAAAAGAAACAAGATATGGTCTCCCTTGGAACATGAACTCTTCTTTTGACTGACTAGAGTCCATGTATGCTTCATGTTTCAAGATTTAAGAGATGCTAGATTTATATTTCTCTTGTGCCATTTAGGTAAAGTGAAGTAAGATGAATGATCAAGTATATCCATAGTTATCTGTTGCTGCATTCAACTTTTGATATATAAAACCACTAAGAACTCTCGAGTTGCATGCCCCAGATATTTGGATTTTATGCTCTAAGCTTTCCTTGAGCATCAACTCAAGATCTTAAAGTTCCTAAGAGATGATAGGTATAAAAAAGAACACTCTTATGCAGATCTTTCATTTCTAAGACTAAAGTTCCCGTTTAGATATTCTGTGGACAAGGAGTAAGCTTCTTGATGCTAGTTGTCACAAGTTTAGATTAGCATTCTGTTAAGACGATTGGTTTTTAATTTTGVGGATGGTTGCTTTGGAACTCAAGACTATGTATCGCAAGACGTCCTAGGAAACTGCAAACTGTGCATGCACCCATGAATTTCTGCAAGTGGCACATTCAGTTTGCAGACTGTAGGCGAGTATTTGCCAGAATCAAATGCGAAGTGATTGAAAGTTCCTCGCAGGACATTTGTTTTAATTTGATGGTGAATCGTTGAAGAAGATGTTAATCTATTAACTACATCCTGTGTTTGTTGTCTTAATTTGGTTGTGTACTGTGGAGGATATTCAGATTTTGGTATGGCCCTTTGGCTCTTTTCTGAACATGGAACTTAGGTCTTTAAAACAAATTCAACTATTGGATCTCTATTAATTTTGAAAAATTTAAAATCTCCTGCGAATTGTTTAGGCCTTTGTTTCGTCATTTGACCTGAATGTGATAATGATCATTTTCTGTTATGTCATGTAAAATTTCACTTGAGAAGGAAAGAGGTAAAACCAAAATAAGTTCAAATAAAATATAAAAAGAAGAAAATTTATCTAACTCTAAGCATTTGTGTGAGCACAAGAATCACTTCTATCTCAGTACTTCTCTTCGACAAGTTTCCCATGTACTTCCAATATATTTTGCCTATATGCCTCACAATTGACCTACTGTTATAGTAAGCAAGATATCATTTGGAAGCTCTTTTGTTGCGGCAGTCTTAATATTTTGGATGTTTATAGTTTTTTAGCACTCTACCATATTTTCTGGCCCATCATGTTTTGCTATTTGTGATGATCAGGAAGTTGGAGTAATATATACGCACCATCAGAAGACTGTAATAGTAGATGCTGATGCTGGCAACGGTAGGAGAAGAATCGTTGCATTTGTTGGAGGGCTAGACTTATGTGATGGACGATATGATAACCCACAACATCCTATTTTCAGGACTCTGGAAACTGTTCATGCAGATGATTATCATAATCCCACTTATGGGGTAATGCTTTTAGCACTTACTTTTTTTAATCTTTTCCTCTGAGCATTTAATATTTTTTCTTTTTGTGTTGTTGATATTTGTACCTTCATGATGATGCCAAACAGAAGCACTGGAAGAAGAAAGGGGACTTGCATTCATATTGAATCTATAATGTTAGTTGAGAAACCAATGTTAACCCTAGGTTTGGAGCTACTTTAGCAAATCCAAGATTCTTAACAAAGAACACAAAGCCATTGGCTATTGATTCGATCTCTGTAAAACAATATAAACTTATTGTTACGATGCATGGAACTGATAAGTTGATTGCTCTAGCTTAATCTCCAAAAAAGCAATAGTTGAAGAAGCTGAATAACTCTATAAGTGAATAAACCTAACTAGGAAACCCCTAAAGTTATAACATTTGTATAATAGAAAGAGTGGTACTTTTCACCAGAACAGTGCTCATATTTTATTTTTTCCTGCATTGCATTTTATTTCTACTTTTAGGAAATCTATTTGTACTTTTATTATCTTTACATTTACATTAGTTGAGAGCAGAGTCTACTTGTGTCTATAGCTGCTTGTTAAGCTAAACTCAGTGGTTATATTTGTTGAATTCTGGTCTTGGTCTAGAGTTACAATTCCAACTTCACTTAAAGAGGTTTTGACGAGTGCGCTCTCCTCTTTATTTTTGAGTTGTAGTTGCTACTTTCATTGAAGAACAATGGTATCGAGCTGCATATTTAGCAAGTCTTTTATCATGATTTTGAGGTTTGTTCTGCTGCTGTTAGATGAGATCCTTTATCCTCGCATGATTAAAGTCATTTCATGATTAGAATTTTACTAGTCCCTATAAATTTTCTATATTTTTGTGAGTGCTTATATATTTCATGTATAAATTATTTTGATTAACCAAGATCAGCTCTTTTACTTGCAAGTTTCTGATGTAGTTTCTTTAACAGGGCAATCTTGCTGGTTGTCCAAGAGAGCCGTGGCATGACTTGCATTCCAAAATTGATGGTCCAGCAGCATATGATGTCCTAACCAACTTTGAGGAGCGCTGGTTGAAGGCTTCAAAGCCTTTTGGTATTAAAAAGTTGAAAGTTTCATATGATGATGCTTTACTCCGGTTAGAACGGATGCCTGACATACTAGGGGCTTCTGATACTCCCCCTGTTACTGAAAATGATCCTGAATGTTGGCATGTTCAGGTAACTTCTTTCATCAGCTGTAACATCAGCATTCATGCATATAAATGAATACTAACATATTCTATCTGTATCCTGGCATTGTATGTTTGTGCAGATTTTCCGTTCAATTGATTCAAACTCTGTTAAAGGCTTTCCGAAGGATCCTAAAGAAGCTCCACTGAAGGTGAGAGAAGATAAGCCGCTATCCTTTCTCTTAAGTTTTCTCTTCTTTTCTGTTTTTTTTTTTTTTTTTTCCTTTCCTCTTCCGTCCTATTTCCTTTAGAGTCAGTTGTTATTTTGTTTGACAGAACCTGGTATGTGGGAAGAATGTACTCATTGACATGAGCATACATACTGCTTATGTAAAGGGTATTCGTGCTGCTCAACATTTCATTTACATTGAAAATCAATACTTTATTGGCTCCTCGTACAATTGGAGTACATATAAAGATTTGGGTAAGAACTTGCTTCTTGACATAGACTGTTCAGTTAATTGCTATTTATAGTGAATTGAGAAAATTTCTATTATGCTCTCATTCTTTGTCAGTATCTGATTGTCCAGATGACTCTCATGCATTATTTGTTCCATATGGATCTTTCGAACATTCCTTGTGAACATCTTTTATGGTGAATGCTTTATTTCTCCTGGCTCTTACTTCAAGATTGCTTTCTGCTCTTTGAAAAGTAGCTATTGTGATGCAAAACAACTTGAGCAAATTAATTCAAATTAGAAGAGAAATTTATATATCCTTACAGGATTCGGAATATCCATATACTTGCTACCTAAATAACTATAAGATCAGATAGCTGCATGTCTATATTTATGTATAGACTATATTGAAAGATTAATCCATGAAACATTTATAAATGTGGTTTGTGCTTCTAGTTCAAAATGGGTAAGTTTTATGGAAGGAAATCTACTCTATTCACATTTACATGTTTTCAACTGTTCCACTGAGATATTGTGCGGAAAAAAAGGGTTTCACTATTTTGATGATGCATAATTGTCATATAATGAAAAATAGATGTCTTGTAATAGCTTGATAGGTGTGTGTGGATGTCGAATGCCAAGCAAAAATGCAATGGATGGAGTTAGCTTGGAAGCATAAATAATTTGTTTTGTGCTGTCTAACCTCGGGCAGATGCGAGGGACAGTGTAGCTTTTTGGCACTGAAATTCCCATGCAGTTGGTTAAAATTTCTGTTTCATTTAAGATTTCATCTTTCTTTTCCTTTTCTGATTTTCTGCTGCTTCTTCTTCCTCTTCTTCTTCTTCTTCTTCTGCCCTTTCACTTTATAAACTTGTGTATGGTTTTCTAGAAGTTGGGAAGGGAGAGTCGCAATTAGTTTTACCTAAGCAAGTTCGTAAGTCAAGATACAGAAGTAAATTGTATTTTCCTTCTGGAGAGTAACAATTATGGTGTAATATGGAATATTATCTTATATATCACATATGAACTGTGAACTCAATTCCTACACCTCTGCCCTCTGAAGAAGGAATATGGAGCAATGGAGAAATTATTCCCTTATGGTCACAATTGGTGTTACCTAAGCAAGTCCTTAAGTCAAATATACAGAAGTAAATTTTATTTTCTTCCTGGAGAGTAACAATTACGGTGTAATATTGAATATTATTTGATATATCACAAATGAATTTTGGRCTCAAGTCCCCCCACTTCCGGCCTCTGAAAAAGGAATATGGAGCAGTAGAAACTATTCTCCTATGGTGGGATAAGATTACAACTTTTCCATTTTTCTTTTCAATTCCCACTTTCTGTCCTAAATAGTGCAGATTTATCAGTTAAGGACTTGAAAAGGATAGAGAACTCAAATTATACCATATGTTTGTACATATGCCACACATGTATCACTGACTTCCATTGTAAGATATAAATTAGTTTCCATGAAAGATGTTTATTTTAGAACAATAACAAAGTATGATGCCTTCTGAAGGATCTAGATTCAAGAAACTACTTGCAATTTGGAATAAAGAACTTTTCTCCTCAGGTGCGAATAACTTGATTCCAATGGAAATTGCCCTCAAAATTGCGGACAAGATCCGAGCACATGAGAGGTTTGCAGCATATATTGTCATCCCTATGTGGCCAGAAGGTAATCCAACTGGTGCTGCTACACAAAGGATTCTATTTTGGCAGGTAAAGACCACTTGTAGCTCTGATGAAACACTTTGCCAAGGTCTGACGGATGAGAATTTTATGACCAGCAATGGTATCTGCAAAAAGTTTTAACCTTCACTGGTTTTCTGTATTTTGTCATGTATAATCCAATTTCTAAAGCAGGGATGACAATTCTTTTGTATGATTGTGCCCCATACCAGTTTCTAGTTTGCGTCTAAAACATGGTAGCTAGGCAACAAACAATTATCTGATAATTGGAGCTGATACTTAAATCAGCTCAGTATTAGATGTTACTGGTACTGATATACGCTTTAATTCTCATTGGCAGCACAAAACAATGCAAATGATGTATGAAACTATTTACAAGGCTTTGGTGGAGGTTGGGCTTGAGGATGCATTCTCACCGCAGGATTTTTTGAACTTCTATTGCCTTGGAAATCGAGAGGCTCTTGACAGTGGCGCATCAAATAGTGAAGGTCATGGTGCAGCAAACACTCCTCAGGTACTTTTTTTCTAGTATATTTTCCAAGTTACTGTTTCTGGAAGAATAATTTCAAGAAAATATAAGTTGGTCAGATGATCTACTAGCATTCTTCATTGTTCATGCTTGCTCATGGTGAATCTATTTTGTAGCATGTGGGGGATATTGTGGCTTCCCATGCCCTTGCTGCATAGCTTAAGATGGTTGTGTAATTTTATTGTGTCAACAGGACTAATTTTGTTTTTCATTTCATCACATTACTTGCATACTTGTTATTTTCTATTGTTTTCCATCTAAGATTCTATCGCCAGTATCTTTCTTGGTCGTGATTTCTCCCTTACTCAAATTCCACATGTATTTGTGCTCCCTATGCCAATGTTCAGGCACACAGTCGAAAAAACCGAAGATTCATGATTTATGTTCATTCAAAAGGCATGATAGTGGATGATGAATATGTTATTTTGGGGTCAGCAAATATCAATCAGCGTTCCATGGAGGGTACCAGAGACACAGAAATTGCAATGGGAGCCTATCAACCTCATCATACATGGGCAAGAAATCAGTCAAGACCACATGGACAGGTTAGCAAATTATTGGAGCAATATGGAAGCATGTCCATATCTGCTTCTGTTTGTATTTTTGGTGGATGAATCAATAATAMGGAAATATAGACATCTATATCTTATGTGTGTGTGTGTGTATATACACGTATATGCATAAGTTACTGGTAGTTTTATAACAGCAGATCTACGTCCATTGTATTACTTAAGGATTCAAAGTTCCTTTGAGTGGTGTACAAGATCTCACAAACAACTTTGCATTGGACGTGCAGCTTGAAACTGTTGATGTTGGAGTCTGACGTTATTACTATCTCTTTGAATGTATTCTGCAGATTTATGGTTATAGAATGTCTTTGTGGGCGGAGCATCTTGGAGTCATTGAGGATTGCTTTACACAACCAGAGTCTCTGGAATGYGTCCGGAGGGTTAGATCAATGGGGGAAATGAACTGGAAGCTATTTGCTGCGCCCGAGGTAACAGAAATGAGAGGACACCTTCTGAAATACCCAGTGGAAGTTGATCGGATGGGCAGGGTGAAGCCACTGCCTGGACATGAATGTTTTCCTGACGTAGGAGGCAGCATAGTAGGATCTTTTCTTGCCATTCAGGAAAATCTCACCATCTAAATGTCTTCCTTTGGGGATCCAAGTTTACAACTATGTACAGTCCTTGTGCGCCTGCTGTGAATGTCTAGTGTTACACTCAACATGCAAATTGGTGATTTTGCGATTCTTTAGTGATTGATTAGCACGAGATTTTTGTTCTTTTTTTTTTTTTATTTTTGGGTGCATTAGGTTAGGCAGTCTCTTTAATTATTTCTTCCTTTTTCTCATTTTGTTCTTTTGAGAAGGGAAAGAACCTGGGGGGCGGGGTGGAGCTTTAGAAGGAACTGTGGAGTCATCAGAACAGCTGATGCAGCTGTGTTTGAAGGAAATTTTGTTGCATTTGGATACTTCTACTGGTTGCGATATACATATACTCTTGCTGGCATTAACATGGCCTCTTTTCTTCTTTTTCCTTTCCTTTCCCTTCTTTTTCTTTAAGGAAATGACATGACCAAGAAACATATATTTGATCGAAAAATTAAATCATGCAATATAGGTCTATATGTGGAGGACTAGTATTTACCATGGACAAGCATATGAATCGATTGCGGAGATATATTAATAGCCTTTACAAGGTTGCTTGGCAGGAGGATGAACCTGCATAATTTCTAAAAGGAACTCTTTAATTTATACACTTCTTGAAATAGGGATGAAATATTCGAATTTAAGAATTAAATATTAATATTCCTCAGCTTGACTTCATTGGACTTCTGARTAGTTTGAGAGAAATAAGAAAAGGTTTTAACTTTATAGTCTTCAAAACGCAAGTCATCAAGGAACGATTTTGGATTTCTTACTAACCTTACCATGTCCATGAACTTCCTGRGGAGGGGGTGGATTTTGGGAGAGAGGAGACGATAACCAACTCCAGTAAAAGTTTCTGGATATAGAAAATTCATTTGTGCCAATAGACTCCTCAGTAGCTTGGTCTTTCCTTGCGTTGCATTGCCTAAGTCTTCAGCCGATTGAACTCTCAACAGCTGCGACAGTCTGACACTAATATCATTCTAGGTTTTCTTACATTCCGCCAGACCAAAAGCCCCTTCCTCCTTTTCGCCCTCCAGCATGATGCGTTGACTCTCYAAATCATTCAACCGAGCCCGCACTTGCTTGGCCTCTCCACACAGGCTGACCAGAAGGTTATCATGTTGGCTGATTTCTTTTCTATCTTTTACCAAATTCTTCTTCTCAGCAGCCAAGTCAGCYATGAGACGGTTGATCTCGGATTCAAGGAAAGAAATCCTCTCGGAACAAGAAGAGATGCTCTGCTTCAAATSTTCTCTCGATTGGTTTTCGCATCAAAGCGAGCCTTGAGCTCCCCATGACTGGAGGATAAGGAAGCCAACTCATCCAATTTCGCAACCACTTTGGAGGAGCCTACGGCTAACTTCCACAGTGTACACATAATCTTATCATACAGACACAAGCTATTGAACGTTCAGACTTCAAATCGAGCAAAGAAGAAYTGGGGAATTGGGTCACCACACTCAAAGTTTTCAAAGATCTTCATAGGTGTCCTCTCACGGCATTGTGTCTCCAGGAATGTTTTCAAGGAAGCTGAGAGCCTGGGCGGAAGAATTGGCAGAGCTGTGATAAGAGCGACCAGAGGAGMTAAAACAGGAAATCATGTCTTCAATCAGGAAAGTTGGAGCCGAAGCAACATGCAATTTTTCTATAACGTCAGCTGAGTTGTCTTGAGTATCATCCTCTTCAAATGGTTGAGCCAACGGCACCACAGAAGACGTAGCCGTTTAAGTTTTCTTCTTTGTCTTCTGCAAAACAGGACTGTCATCAAGAACGAACAAGAATATGCCAAGAATAATTATCAAACTTGCCTTCACAGGAGCACTGATGAGCACGCCAGMTGCTCTAAAGCGTTTTGATTTCCTGGTCTGAACCGAGGCAATGTCCCTTCGGGATAGATTAGGGAACACATCAACATAAATCGTCTCAACCGATTCTGAAAAATAAATAAAGAGAGAATTGGTGCATTGGCAGTTGAAACAGCATAAGGCATAGCCAATCATGCTTACTTGGAATAGGTGAGAGTTCCTTTGTTTTTCTCTTTTTCTGCTTTGAAGATGTTCCAGCATAAGGACCAATGGCTGAGGGGGGAGGAGCAGCCACTGAAGCAGATAACTTCTCCAGGCAAATGGCTATATCAGCAGAGAAAAAGGTGTACACCGCTTAATCCTACCAAGAATCAAACTCGGAGGTGGTCGATATTGGAACATCTTGAATCAAGCGGAACTGACGCACATAAGAATGCGGGTTATATRGCTTGASTAAGGTTTTGGTATATCAAGCTTTTGGTCGAACCCCATTCAGGAGTAATCGAAGAGTAAGCAAACTTGCCCAAACCTCCTTCATACCAGCAAAGTTGAGAATGCATGCAATTCAAAACAAGACTTGCCCAAGAAAATCTATGACACGATTTACCAGCCGAGCGAGATAATAAGACTGGGCCGGAAGTCGAGCATGCAATTTAAAATGGAGAAAGTGGCCTCGATTTCGTTGGCCTTCAAGCAAGAAAACTATCTCGGCCAAGTATAAATARGAAATGATGAAACATTTGATATCCTGGAATCATCAAATCCAGAAACTAAATATRTCATCTTCAATTATGTTTCATCACAGTATTYAGTTCAGTATTTTCAACTTCATTAGACTAGCATAGTGATCAAATGTCCTATTTTTTTTTTTTTTTCTTTTCCAGTTTAAAGGCTGAGATGTTTCCTTTAGGTAACTTTATGCAATTTTCTTACASTAAGAGTTTATGAAGTTTTTTTTTAGGCAKAACTTGTTTACTGCTTTCTTTACAGTTTTATTGCAGTTTATTCTTTATTTAAAATTGCTTATTTCTTTGTTTACAGCTTAATTATAGCTTTCCAGCTCAGCTGTGTTATTATTGTTATTAAGTTGCTTTGTTGGACAGCTTTTCGTAATTGCCTTACTTTTTGGTTATGCTTATTTCCTAAGCTTTTCAGTTCCTAGCTTTATTACCAATTTTCTTAGCCTAATAGACGGCCAGGCTAGTACACTTTAGTTTGAACATATTAAGTCGACCCATATCATGCATCAACTGAAACCCTTAGCCAATTAAAACCATCCAYCCAAAAAGATTCAGCCATACTTTTAGCCAGTTGACTTGTATACTTCGTTGAAAGTTTCATTAAGCTAACTCAAGAACCCCGTACATTTAAAAAAAGAGTTTGCTACAAATTTGACAAATCGAACCATCGGCTAGCTCGTCAGAACATTGTGTTGAAAAGTTAAGTTTGCCACAACTAGAATGGTCGATTCAGTTAAGCATTTTACCACACCAACAATATGTTATGCTTCTAATCGATGTGAGCTCTTAATACATCTTTTTGCCCATCCATGGTTGGACGATGATAGTTTGCATGCTATTTCGGAGACAATGTTTCTCGCATATGAGATTTGGCGAGGTCAGATATAGATCTCCAGATCCAACAACACTATTTTAACTGCGCGTTTCAATTGACTGCCTCCTTCTCGGGCTCGGGCAGTCTCAATTCAGCCATGGAGATTAGGCGCGTACTTGCATCGGGAGACATTATCGTTGCAGGAACCAATGGGTTGTTTGATAATGTGCATTATGAGAAGATAGAGCAACAAATGAGAAAAGTAATGGAAGATAACTTGGACATGGCGGACATKGCTTGGAAAATTGGARGTTTTACTCTTGACAAGGCTGTTGATGATTGTACTTATACTCCTTTTGCAAAGGAGAGCCGAAAGGCTGGATACTAGGACGCTCCTGGTGGCAAGTATTATGGTACTATAGTGGTGTCACCTATATTATTCCAGAAATTCTTGAAGATTTCTATCAAAAACTGGATACTTGCCTTGTCTTATCGTAGGTCAAGACATTCCACGGTTCTGCAGAGGATTATGGCTAGTTTCATGTTAGGGAAGATGCAACAGCTCGCAGAGACAGGATTACTGGGATAGGCAAGAATCTACCAGCAGATATCAGAATACAATGAAAACTTTTRATGATCTTGAACTGAAAGAGCACAATTAATGTATTTTTTTTCTTCTTGCATGACACAAATGATCTATATAATGAATTAGAAATCAATGTAAACARTTAAAAGCTATGTTCAAATAATTAATGAAATGAATTGAATAGTTCTATTAATATATGCTACCTCTGTATTTATTTATATGTCGCAAGGAGATTATGCAAGCAAGGTAAAAAATATCTAGAATCTATACAAATTAAAAAGACTAAACTAATTCTTCTCTCTAATTACTACTACTATTTAATGACKAATAAAGCGTAAAATAGAAAAAAATATTAAATACTTTCTCGATTTTATAATGCGATAAATAAATTAATACGAATATAAGTAATTTCTTTCATTACTACAATCTTGTAATGAAGTTAGCGAAGTATACAATAGAATGCAGGGYTTACAATACAGCTTTTTCTTGTCCTTTCTTGCTTCTCGGATCATTGTCTTTTGTGTAGTCATAAATTAATAACTTAATAATCGAATAATACTTCAAGGCAACCTTTTATAGATTTAGCGATAAAAATTCAAAGGTTGATCAKTGGTAGGTGCAGTGATATTCAATCATAAATTAATCATTTCGGGACTATATAAAGTCTAGTAATGTAAAGATGTATTAATTACTCCCTATTTTTCAAAATAAGTGTCCTTTTTAAATTACTTGTCATTTTAGGAAATCAAGAATGTATTAAATATATTTTTTTTCTATTTTATCCCTAATTAATCAGCTTTATCTAACTTTAGAATATCATTTTTAATGCGTTAGACACATACATTAGTCAAAGCATTAAATATCTATAAGAAATTAAAAGAAGGTTAGGAATGTCATTTTGTTTAAAATTTTGTAAGAATCAACACTTTCTTAATTGCGTAATTTTATCCAAAAGAACGATTACTTTGAAAAAAATTGGTAATTTATTAATTTATTTTATAAAAATATGAAGTATTTTGAAAGATTTAGGAATACTAAATAGTGCATGTCCGCCTATATTTCATCAAATACATAATGGAGTAGATTAAAGAAGATCGTGTTTAATCAACTAAAATTTTATTTTGTTTTGTAATAATATGAAGTGTTTTTAAAGAAGTAGGAAGACTAAATGATAGATAGATATCCTCCTACATTTTATCAAATACATACAATGAATTGGATTTGAAAGCATATTGTATACAAATGATAAAGAAATCTTCTGRTCCAGGGGGGAAAAAATAATATAATCATTTCTTAAGAAGGTATATGATATGAAATATTTACAAATAATAAATGATTTTATTACTTCAAGTCGGACTTTGTATAGATTTAGCCATAAAATACAATATAGAAGTTGAAAGCAAATGAGATTMGAGTAACTTCAACAGTTATTATTATTGTGGCTAATTTGAGCTCAAATACATTCTAGYCCAAATATATCTGTGAAATCGAGGAAGAAAAGGGAAAACATTTTCTCAAATATCGGTTCCTAAGATTGGATGGCATTGTTTAGACAATTTCCTCCATAACTTAAGGATTTTGAACCAGATATCTTCAACTAGGCACCTTGTTTATAGCAAAAYCATATATGATTCAGGACTTTCAGGATCACCATACAAAGAGAGCTAAACGAATCCCTATAAATGTCCCATTTCCCCTATGCATCTCAATCATCCAAGGAAACACTGAAACAGCAAARCAAAAAAAGAAAAAGAAAAAAGGGAAAAGAGAGAAARAACCAAGAAAGATGGCTAAGAATGTCATGGCAGTGTTTCTCATGTGCATGGTTGTTCTTGCAGCAGTGCACGTTGACAAGGCTGAAGCTGGGGATCTTCAAGAATACAAGGAATGCTTCGACTCTTGCCATAAGGAGTGTTTCCAGGATGGCAAAGGCCAAGGCTACACCTACTGTGAGATGAAGTGTGATGGCGAGTGTGGCTTCAAGGAAGCCAAAGGTAAAACCTAAAACCTTTTAACAATCTCATTATCTGCCATTACAGATCACTTCTTTTTCATAATCCTAATTTGTGAATGTTTTGCATTTCTGCAGCCAAATTTGATCACCTGAAGCCTAATTGAAGAAGGAGGAAGGAGCAATATGACGATCTTGATCCAAGTAAAGTAGAATAGTTTTGTCAAAGAATAAAAGGGTGAAAGTAAACTCTATACATTGGCTTACCACTGCCAATACATGCAGAAAATGCTAAATATTTTGAACTATTGTAAACTCGTTTTTGTTCTTGTTGTTCAAATAAAGAGTTGATTTCTTGATTCATTTCATCTCTCATGAGTCGTGGATTTTTCGTTTTGTTCTGTTCTTTTCTTTTTCTTCTGCATGTATGGTTTTGCATCTTACGCAACTCAGTCAATTTGACGTGTGTGATGCAATTTTCTGAGAGAAGGGGGAGGGAGGAGGAAGCAAATGTCCAAAGAGAAACAAAGAGCAAAGCCCAATATCTAATCCAATGTGATGAACTTCTCTAACTCTGAGATACCTTCTGTGCTATCTTAAAACCCCGGCACAAACTGACCAAACTCTAGTCACTTTTGACAGCTTCTGTGGAGCAAAGACTGCTACTTTGACTCGATTAATCGATCACTACCGTAGACAAGTCTTTGAATTGCTATGGATCCGTCGGAGCAAGCGGTTAAGGTCAAGGGCAAGAAGAAGATGACTCCCCGGGAAGAGGATGCGTTCTCGGGTGGCTCTGTCTTGGAATTTATTGTCAATTTAAGTGTTTTATTTGCTCATTCACTCTCCATATAACTTGTAGGTAACTGAATTTAATGTATTTTTGCTTGACCATTTGCTCAGTTTTCTTAGATAGCTTTATTTACGGTAGTTTGTGAATAAAGAGAAGGAAGATGTTGTAGTATTACTATGACAGTAAGGTACCAGAAGAATACGAAGATTTAGCTGACAAAARCAATTTATAAAAGCACATCAAGGGGGCATTTGATACGGGGAAAGCAGCTCTCCAAAAGCGCTAAAAGGAACTTTTACACTTAATACAAAAATAAAGAAAAGAAAGACAAGTGATTCTTCATGTAAAAGGMGAAATCTTGTCCCTAAGCCAAAAAATGCCTCGTTGCGTCTATCAGCCTCAAGAGGGCTTGRAGCAAAAACGCAAAAGCTTCAAGGGGAAATCTAACTGCCAAGAAGAGAAGAGTCAAATTTTCATATTTTCTACTTGCACTTTGTATCTTCTTCTTGTTTTTTCTTATTCTATCGAAATGCATGTTGTATGTTTGAATTATTTGATGATTATATTTAAATAGCGAAGATTAATGTTGAAGTTTTACTTATAATGGATTTTTAAATATCTTATGTAAATGCTTAGTAAATCTTCTTTTTTAATTTTTTTCATTCAATTGTTATTCATTACTCAAATTTACTGTTTCATGGCTATCCATWTTGAGTTRTAAAGCTGTTTTAGAACAAAGAAGTCTTTTTATCCAACTTGAATGAAGGTGGATTTGAATATCTTTTAGATAGTCAAAATCGTGAGCAATATAAGAATATATGTTTGTCCCACAAAAATAATGAGATTCAAGCTTAAAATGGATTTCTTCAACTAAATCGGCATAGGAATGTGATTTCTAACTTCGTCCATAAAACATCTCGGTTTACCAAAACAATATTGCTGTAGCATTTCGCATCGGCCTTTTACTGAATTTTTGCATCTAAGTTACAAAATTAATCCTTGTGCAAATGTCACRTATACTTGCCTGTGAATAGACTTGTCTATTGCGATTTTTGTTAACACAAATGCACCAGCTGCTGAATTCAGAAAWACACAGGAARTTACCTYGAAACTCTACTACTTCTACATACTTACAAGTTTTGCACGGCGTGTATTAGGATCTATCTCAACTCGTAGACCAAGTGCAGCTATATCTTGAACATCGACGGTTTCTTGCATCTCTAACTCAGCAACTACTCGTTGGTTTTCTGTATTCCCTTCCAATAAATTCCTGACTGACCAGATGCCCCATTCTCTCAGGTAGGGATTATCTTCATCAACRACACATTGCTGTAACAATAGGAGAATCCCATTCTCCTCTCTAATTTCATCCTGAACATACTTCCGCCTGTATGCACAGTTTCCAAGTATAGCAACAATGTCTCTCCGAAAACCTTTGTAGCAGCATTGCTTGGATGAGCTAGAACTTCTCTCGTCTTGCTTCGTTGCTTTCTTAATTGTTGATGGAGGTTCAAGGTCATTAAGCAAACTTATAAGCAACTCAATGAGTCCGGAGGCTACTAGCATATCCACAACATCAACTGAAACTTCCTTCTTRGAACTTTCTAAACCATCATCATAAGCACAGATATCTCTCAAAATAATCAGAGAATATCCAAGAACATCAATAGCAGCGCAACCAGTTGGAAGACTYGATTCCCCTCTAGGAAGAGAATCGACTGCTTCTACAGCAGTTCTTAATACCTCAAGCACATACAAAGGGAACTCCTTGTCAACAACAATATCTTTGATATGCTCACTCAAAATCTCCGATAGAATACTCAAGAGGAAAGCTTGTGGAGCAGCAAAATAATCAACTTTGCATTTGATATCACCATGGTTTGCATTTGCACTAACTGGGTATAATTTGGGAAACATTGATGCAAAGTATGAATTTTCCAGACAAACCCTTGAAAGAAGCAACTTTATCCAGTCTTCCCTGTAACCAACTGAGCATACAGAACAGAAAATGAATTAGTATCCAGAATTCGACGTAACTATTAACATTTAAATCATGGCTTCACACAGAAAGCCAAAATGAATTACCTAGCRACACAGTATGCATAATTTCTAGAATTATAACCAACCCTTGATCTGCAAATAACTCTGCGAGTACTTCATCAGCGCCTTCAGAACATGTATAGATAACCATACACAGAGGATCACTGATTTCCCTACTTCGAATTCCAGCAATCTTGGAAAATTTATAAGGATAGAGTTCATGCCAAACAGCACGTTGATGCTCTCCTCCAGCCAATGCAACATTTCCCAAAAGTTGCAAGCCAAATCGAATGATCTCATTATCTAGATCACAAAGAAAATTGATAGAAGTGATTATAGTGGAAATAGTTCCAACTCCACTTTGTTCAAGAAATACGTTCTGATTGACTAAATTTCCAGCACATAGATTCCTAAGAAGCTTTAAGGACAATAAAATCATTTGGCTATGGGAAGGATGGGAGAGGGCTTGACACAGCTGTAGGACCGCATCGACAATATTCTTGGCAGCTAGGTCTGCACGACCATCATCAGTTTTAGCAATCTCTGTGAGCCACTGGAGGGATTCTTCTAGCGTGGCTGAGTTGGACACTTCTAATAGCAGTTGCATGATAGTTTCTGGTACAGGAAGCTCAGTTGGCACTCTCTCATTCATTATTCAAACTGCAGGCAAAGAAAAGAGAAGTCCATAGGATCAGTTTTCATGTCATTATAAATGTTCACAACCTATATGTAATTTGAAAAGATCCATTTGAGTAAATACCCTGCAGCATATTCTTCAGATCAGGAATAAAACATGTAATTCCGAAACTACTATTGGGATGTCAAAGAACTTTAGTGCAGCACAGAATGGCCAGTTTACAGAGCAACATGCATAGTATTCAGACAATGAAAGCCATCAAAAGAACACAACCCTACCACAAGAAATTCGCTTATCTTCTCATTCATTACATTCTTGAACCCTAAGATATATCTACTTCTATAAGGTCAATTAACAACTCATGTAGAATCATACAGTGAGGTGTAGGACAAATAAATAAAACAYTGAACTGAGGCAAAATGCAAAATAATAATAAATCATCAAATTTTGGAAGAGTTGAAAGAAAAATGCAAAAAGATTTGAACTTGGTAATGGACTCCCTCTTTCAGAAAATACAACTAATAGTTTTCTACTTCAATTAAGCATGAGTCCTCAATTTCGATGCCAGATTCCATAATTTATCAATACCAAACTAAAAGGCCCGTGCTTCGTAAAAGTTCTGCGTAATTCTAGATGTCKTTGCTTTCCAGAATAGTGGAATACAATATGACATGCCATTTCATATTTGCGTAGTTCTGTTAAGACATTATATTATCCAGAATAGCGGAATACAATATGACATGCCATTTCATATTTGCATAGTTCTGTTAAGACATTATATTAGGATACAAGAAATAATTGGCATAGGGAAGTTTCCACTCAAATTTCCAGCTGAATTAGACAAGCAGTCAAGAAAATCAGACCATAAAGTAAATTAAACAGAACAGACACAGTAAAATAGCGGTTTGGAGTAGAAATATCACCTGAAATCAGGGTTCAGTTCCGCCTGCAGAAGTAATCCAGAAAACATCTAAGAATGCCAAAATACTGAACACAAAAAAAAAAAGGTCTGAATTACTTCTTTACCATCAACATGCAGCCAAGAAATCTACAACAATCAGTTCTCAGAAGAGAAGAGAATGTATAGGAGAAGACGAAAGGAAGAGAAATGCAAAACGTTAGGAAGGAAAGAGGCGCACACTTAACTAGGTAGAGCCAGAGTAGTTAACAGAGGGGAAGGAGGGATAAAAGAGGATAGAAAAGAGCAGACGAAGGATGAGAAAAAGACAAGAAACGAGCCGCCGCTGCCAGGGATGTGTAAGAAAGAGTTTCCTTTTCTTTTTTTCCCTTTTTGAAAGGGGAGGAAAGATTTGATGGCTTACCGGAGAGGAGTGGAGGGAGCGGCCGGCCTGCAAAAAGGCGGAGCGATAGTTAAGGGTAGCAGCCGGTTGAAGGRAAGAAGAAAAGAATGAAAAGGAGAAGAAATAAAGAAAAGAAAAAGCCAAAAAGAAAGAGAGGGTAATTTTGGTAGGAAATAATCAAAATTGATTGTCATGTAATCGCCATTGAGGAGTTGTGAAGGAATGGTTTGGAAACCATTGAGATATTTTTATTTTCGTTATTTATAATTAAATAAATATTAATGAAAATTATTATCATTTTGAGTTATTAAAATGAGAGAAGTTCGTCGAAATGAATAGATTGAATTGAGAATTTCTTAATCTACTTCATTAAAACTCTTTAAGTCTACTATGACATACAAGACATATAAAATAAAAGTTTAAACTATATATTTTAACTAACATTTAAAGTTATAGTCCTGACCCGCATATAAATTACATATGATTTATTTATATTTTGTTACTAATTTAAAAAGTAAATTTAGAATTTGTATTTATAGTTTTAATTTTGTTATTTAATTTTAATTTTCCTTTTTCTTTATTTATTAACAAACAATGATGTATATTATTAAAATTGATCAATTTTRCAATTGATAAGGTTATTGATTAATATCTAAAAATTTTTTATAACTAAAACTTATAATATATAATATACATCTTAGTCAAACTATTTATATAATGTGCTATTCTATTTTTATATATAAGTTTAATATCAATAACGTATTAATTATTRATGAATTTTAAATAACATTATATTATTTTTATTGAATAATTTAATTAAATGCAGTGAATAATATATCAATAATGCTATGGTTATACTTTATATTTATGAATTTTTTTAAGAATTTTTTAATTTTTAATTATTTTATATGTGCTGGCCCACCTAATATGCAACTCACTTTAACATGGATTGGATTGAGGTTTCCCGTCCCGTCTAGGTTCACCAAATGGCTGGTTTTTAATAAGTTGGCTCGCCTAGATTCATTAAGTCTGTTTTGACAAATTTGTAATCTATTTTCATTCTCTTATACCAATCAAATGCGGGCCGAGAAAGGCTTTTAAGGGGCAGAATTTTGATTTCAATCGTTTTAATATCTTTTTATTTCAAGAATTTAATAATACTTTATGTAAACCAATTATTTTAGAAGATTAAGTCCCCAATCAAATTTCAGTTGCAGAATAAAGGTAAGCCGAGCCTGCAGTTTGAGCGTTAAAGGTTGCAGGCCCAGAGGTAATACTTTCTAGATTACCATTCTCAGTCCCAGTCCCATTAGTCCCTGACTCCGTCAAGCCATCAGGATCATACGAGGGAGGAGAAAAGGAAGCTAGAGATAGCAGAGGCGGTGGTTTACCCTGCGGCGGATGTCAGCGGTTCGAAAAGATACCTTTTCATATTGCTGCTTTTTATATTTTAATAGTAAAAATTACGAGTTAGACATTCAATTTAATGAATTATTGGCTAAAAAAAGATTAGTATTTATCATTTTTAATTAGAATGAAAAATCATGTTGAACATTGGTCTTAGTATTATAATGATGCAAAAAAGTGGAATTTCTTTTTAAATTCTATATTATGTTAATTTCCTTTCTCCTCTCACATTTGGGACGTTCGTCAACGTCAAGCCATTCATTTGAATTGCCAAACATTCTTCAATGGAGTTTTAATTTATATGCTTATAATAAGAACGTAATTAACAAAATGAAATTTTCTTGAATGGCCTTTTAGCCCACGATGTGTAACTCTAGCCGCGCGAGTGATTGCCATTCAATCAAGGATCTTTCAGGTCTGTCTTATAGTGAAAAAGACTAATAGTATCTGGGGGACAAAATTAACAAATTTGATATTCTTTTAACAGGAGGGGGGAAAAAAAAAAAAAAAGAAGAAGAAGAAGAAACAATTTTGATAACCATGGGGACTTTCCTGTAAATTGGTGGGTGGAATTGGAATTAATGCAATTACGATGCATCTTTCTTGGAAAACGGTAGGAGATTCCAAATCCTGCAAAGGAAGCTCCTACTTTAACAAAATCTACCAGCGGTGAAAATTGAGTACTCATTTCGTAAATTTTCAACCAAACGACGCACATTGTTGCAACCTTGTTTCAATTAGAAAGTGAATTTCATTGTTCATACATCCCAGAAGACAATTTCGCCTAATCATATCCAAAAGGTTACAACCTAAAATCATAATTACTACGAGGATCCTTTCCTTTTCAATGTTTTCTCAGCTGGGTTGGATTGAGAATATTAAAAAACTTGACTTTCTTGGGTTGGTTCTGTGAGTTAGGGTTTTAGCTTGGACTTTGCCAAAGGTTCGATGTTTCCCTTCTTTCTTTCAACCATGGAGGCTTATAAGAGATGGGTCAGGAGGAACAAGGACTATGTGCACTCACTGGAGTCTCTAGCCAATGTAAGACCTCTTTTACTACTAGCTGTACTAGTATGGTACTTCTAAAACTAGTTTCTGCGAAGAGAGTTTTCATGGCCATACTTCTTTCTTGCGTATTCTGATTAAATGTTTTAGCGGTTCCGCTTCCAAGGTTTTTCAACTTTTCTTGTTTGATGATATTTCCAGCCAATAGCTGGAACCTCTTATTTTTGGCGTCTGTGCTGGGTATGTTTGAGTCCTTTTACCTCGTGTAATTGCTGGTATCTTGATTTTCATTTTTCATTTGTCAGGAACGACATCGTGACAGTTTTTCTTGTGTATTTGGTTCAAATTCTTTYGAGGTTTTTCAGATTGCCTGATAGATTGTATTCTAGCTGTTCAGTTATCAGAAATTAATGTCATATTTCGTCTAAAGCTAGGAAATTATTCAGGGCAATATGCATGGCTAGACTCAATTCCATATACCGGATATCATGAATTTCTGATTGTGTTGCATTCTTCTGCATAGGGAAGTTCTTAGAAGCCGAGGCTTTGTATGTTCAAAGAYACGTTTTCTGTTTCTATTTTTGGTTTCATCAATATAGTAGAAAATGCAAGAAGAAAAGGGAAAGTAAAGAAAGAAAGCTTTAGAWTTTTTTGGTATTGGACCAAGACGTGAAAGCTAGCTGACTTTCAGCTAGAATAGTTTGCTAAGCTCATTGAAGTTTGAATTTTGATCCTTGATGCCACATTCATGTCTTATATATATTTTGCTTATTGGGGTATTCTAAATTGCCTAATCAGGGAATGACATGGCTTCTTCCGGAAAGGTTTTCTGAGTCAGAAATCGGTCCAGAAGCAGGTTTTGTGAAACTTTGGTAACATTGGCTTCTTCTTGTTACTTGAAAATACAACTCTGTTGAAGTATTATGTTTTATCCTTTTAAATTAGKTCTTACATTCTAGGCGCAAACCTTAGAATGGKTGAAACTTATAGCCTTTCATAGTCTGATTTCATAATTTGTTCATTAAATATATTGATCTTACCAATCTCCACTATCGTGCCCCCTCACCTCCCCCCCCCCCCCCCCCCCCCCCCAAACAACAAACCCCAAAAAGAAAAAAAAAAGGAAAAAAAAGTACCCTGTGTGGTGACAACTTAGAAATATGAAATGATGGAAGTGGATGACAAACTATTTTGCAGCCATACCCTACTAGAATAATTTTGAAACTTCTGCTCTGTGCATAAATTCTTTTGGGTGGAACCTTTTGTTTGTAAGTTGATGTTTTAGTTCTGTATTCTAAATGTATTTGCAGTGACTTCAATTTTGGGCATATTTACTACCATTAATGATCATATCATTGAGACCACTCCAGCCCGAACAACTGGTCATTCAGAGCCTTCTTCCTTCCCTTACTCATTGTTCATAACTTTGCTCAAGGACCTGGAAACATTAGTTGAAGTTGCAGCACAACAATTTTATGGTGATGACAAAAAATGGAATTTTATTGCTGCCACAGAGGCTATAAAGTAAGAAGCCTGACAGATTCTCTTTCCTTTAAAATCTGTTGTTGGTTCTCCATTATTATTAAAGTTTGGTTTGAAATAATTTCAGGGTATTTGTTAGGCTAGCTATGTTACGGGACAGTGGATATAAAATGCTTTTGCATGGAGGAGAGACAGTCAATGTTAAGAAGGGTTCTGATGCTACTAACATCCAATGGAGACAAGGACACTTGGCTAATACTGGACAACATCATGGCCCTGGTAATTTGAAGAATTATTATGGGCAAACCCAATGGAATCTTGAAGGCAGGGCATTGTCTGCCTTGAGTAGGTTTGGTGAAAATGCCAGAATGGTCTCTGAGCCAACATGGCTGCGTAGGGTTCAACACCAACAGGCAATTATGGAACCTCCAAGTAATTATTATTATTATTATTATTTTTGGTAGGATGGGTTGTTACCAGACATGTGATCAATTTAGTAAGATTATTCTCATGTCTTTACAGCCGTGATGGATGAGAAACCTCGCCTTTCTACTTTCTTGTCTGAGAAGGGTATTCCTGGGGGCGTGTTTATAATGGGGGAGGTTATGTTCATCATAAGACCTCTTCTTTATGTGTTACTAATAAAAAAATATGGCACTCGGTCATGGTTTCCTTGGTTCACTTCCTTGGCTGTGGACCTCGTTGGAAATGGCATTCTTTCTTACATTGCAATAATGAGGTCTAGCAAGACAGACCCATTCTTTCATCTTCCCAACCATGAGAGAGATGAGGTTTGTGTTACTTTTATATTATTATATATTTCATCATTAGTTTTTGCATCTTCCTAGAGCTAACCAGGGGGGCGTTTACCTCCCTGAAACTGTTCACTTGTCAAATTCCCTTGGGAACAGTTGGCCCTGGCTCCTTATTATGAAATGTGTACAGCTTATGTTCTTGCTTTGCCTTGTCCAAGTTTCAGATTCTCAAAACTTGTTGGTGTCTCTTAATGTATAATTGTATATGCTTTTGTTTGGTGGGATGCATAGAGCAGTACAGGGTTTTGAATCTAGGTTCTTCATTTGAGTTGAGCGTTTTAATGACACACACAAAAAAGAGGGGAAAAAAAACAAAAAAAAGGATTTTTCAGCTAATGTTAGTTACCTAACACAGTCTACATTCTTGGGTAAGGCAGCTTAAGAGGCGGAAACTATTATGGGCACTTTACCTTATGAGAGATCCCTTCTTTACCAAGTATACAAGGTAATGTCAACTTCTTACATTGGTTACTCTTGAATTTGGCTTCTCTTTTTTCTTTCCCCGAGGGTTGAAAGAGAGCAGATAGAAGAGCTTGAAAGATTAAGATGCTAATATATGCTAATATCTCAGGGTAAGACTTGAGCATACACAAAAGTTGCTAGAACCGGTTCCTATTGTTGGATTTTTCGCAGGTATTTTTGTGCAGTCATTCCAATTCTAGCTTTCTCAGTACTTTGTCCATTTATTGAATAAGGACTGAAATCTTTTATCTTCAGGTAAGCTGATTCACTTTATTCTCTTAATGTGTAGAAAAACTTATCGAACTTCTTATTGGAGCACAGACACGCTACACCTACATGTCAGGTTCCTGAGATGGAAGGCYACATGTGTTTGTTCTGTGCCTTGTATTGGTGAAGTATTCCCAAATTTAGGGGGCAACTTATAATGTTATCACACCATACTTTTCATAGTGCAAATTGTTGTATCAGTTGTTGATATCCACCGTTAAGATAATACATACTCTGGATGGTGCGATAAYGTGCATCCGCCCTTCACTGGACTAAAAAAGATAAGCAGGTAATGGTTCCCGTTTACAAGAAACTGATAGCAAAATGAATAAGCTGGTAATGGTTTTTGCCTTCTTTTGGCTCCTTTGCTTTTATATGTTGTGACTATTGGATACCTGTTGACGTTTACAAACCATGCYTCAAGGTTTCGACATTCCAGTTCCTTCCATTCTTCTCCATAGAGGGCAAAGAAAGACAAACAGAAGAGAGAAAGCTTGGGACCTTTGTCTTCTGAATGCCATTGTCTATTTTCTCTTCTCATCMCCAGAGTTTTACTCTTGAAGTTATTTTTTCAAATGCATGACCTTTCCCTTCATGTTATTTATAGTTTTAAAATGTAGACTTGTTAAGATGATTATTAGWCAGAATTACATTGTTTAATCAATGTGGGATCTGMACTAGTCAAAGATAGTTTGGTTAATGTATTGGAATTTGGAGTGTTAAATACCACAAAATAGCTTTTTCTTCTGATGTAAAAAATAATCTCTTTGCTCATATTTGCTTTAGAAGCCTTCTTGTGAAAGCATGTAGAATGCAAATGYAAGTAATATAGGGTGAATGCAGCCGTTGCTGATTCTGAAGTTTGTGCCTTTGTGGTCAATTTTCTTTCATTTTCTTGCAGCCATTTAAATAAACAGAATAACCGGATGCCGTTGTTACTGGTCACTTCTATGATGCTGTCCTCGCTGATACTTGCTTTTGCATATTTGATACTTGTCCAGTTTTCTCAGAATTAAGAGTTTATTCTGAAACCATTGCCCTTTTTCAAAACTAAAGAACAATATTGTCCAGTGATAGGTGTCTGAAGTGCGGTTGCGAATGGGGAACAAACCATCATGAACATGTTCCCACAGGCCACAGCCGTGTGGTTGTATATGTTCAAAGTTCGCTCCAAAGTCAAGAGTTTGGTTAATAATTAACTGCCCCTTATTGAATTTAATAAACTGTGTAACTTGTGGCCTAGGCCGTCTAAGCAGATAGCCTGCCCCAATATATACACTCCCAAAAGACCCACTCTCCTCTTGGCTACTACTCACAATAAAAGCAACAAGAGTCCCACGTTTACTACAGGCTATGGCCCGAGGTGCGCATTTACTATTTAGAAAAGCAACGAGTCTYCAAGGAGGGGGAGGAAAAGAAAGACGTTTTTCCTTTCCATTCCTCCACATCCAAATTAACCTCTCACGGAAGTGTGGAGAGAATGTGGGCACTCAGGCCAGGCTTTTGTAAGTSTAGGCAATGCAAGTGATGGCCCACTTAAAAAGAAATGAAGGGTCCTCGTCTGAAACCGACCCCGCAGAGGGTGGGCTGATGGTGCTCATCAGCTCTGTCGGCTCACCCCATTATCATTGGTCCATCTCCTCCACCTAGAGGTAGTCCCGACGGGCCCCTCCTTCCCCCCCCCCCCAACCCCCCTCCAGCGTAGCCCCAGCAGCAGCCAGCATCTTGGTGGTTGAATGTGTAATGCTTGGCTGCAATATGTGGTGCCCGACTTGGACCAACCAAGAACCCACAAGTTCATACTTGACCAGTAGACCTAACATATGCGTGTTAGACATAATCTCAAGGCATCAGTGTGGGGATAAACTAGAGATGCTTCAAGATCCTATTGCAGTGTTCGTAGCTGATTCAATAAGTGAATCCTTATCAGCTTATCCATTGCCAAAGCAACCAATTCTTAGGCCTCTAGAGCATCTACCGTCTTTACTGGTACCATATTCCCGCATGGACATAAGAGTTATTGCTGGGGAACTTTACATATCCTTTTAACTTACTGTAAAGCTTCGAGAATAACATTTTTTTTCTTTTTGTATTTTTAATATAGAAAAATTTATATCATTAATTGTGATTTATTTCTTTTCACGGAGGGACATTTCACATAAAATCAATTCACATATCTAAAGAAGATTAGTGCGTGTGCTTCTCATGTGATTTTTAATTGAGGTATAAATGTCATTTCAGATTTTTAAAGAAAAAAATCTAAGCTTTTCATCTTCATCTCTGACAGCAATTCTTTTCTATTCTTTTTCCCAATTAATTCAAGAAATCAGCAAAGCCTTAGATGAGACAACCGAGAGAAAAAATGCAAAATGGAAGAAGTGGCCACATATTCTTCGGATCATACTCGATTTTGATTCCAAAAGAAAGAATCTTTCAGCAAACTCATCAATGTTTAGCCCCAAAATGGCTATCATGTGAAGTACCGATATACTTATCCCCTTCTAAGGGTGCATAACTCAACTAAGATGATACAGAGGTGATGCAACAGAGGACCACTTTTGGAGAAAATTGGAGGGCAAGAGGAGGAATGTGGCTTGGAAGGATGAAGGTAGGCGGGTCTAGTGGTAAGGGTTGGACTAGAAGGAGGGCGAAGAAGATGAAGATATAATTAAAATTATCAAAATCTGAACGGAATTGGTAGACAAATCAAAAAGGGTTCTATCTCCGTACAAGAAAGCTTGGTTAAAATATCGAATTGTTAATGAACTCATTTTTGCAAATGGCAAACCAGTTTCCTTTCTTGAGGTTTTCGGAGGTTGGGGGGAGGCAAATCCAGAGAAGGTGGGGCTGGGGTGGGGGTGAGGGTGGATCTGAAGATCTCATAAGATGAAAAGAGGGTGGGCTTGCGGTGGCCCGGTGGGGTAGAGTGGAAGATTGCTAAGATCGTACCTTTTCTCTTTTTCTTTTTCTTTTTTCTTTTTAAATTGGAATAATGTTCTTATCATTAATTAAATTTTACTTGAAATGCAGGTACCATTTAATATTGATTTTTTCGTTTTACAATGGTRATTACAAAAAAACAAACATATTTAAATTATTTTATAATGTAAAAAAATAAGAAAAATTTGAAAATTTATAAAGAATGGGACAAAAATTGAAAATGATCTTCTATTAATAAAAAATAATGAAAAAATTTCACGATTAATAATAATAAGAATAGCTTAGCAGAATTAATTGATTGACGTCTASGGTGACAAAGACGATGTCATKTAATGGGGTCCATAATCCWGAGAGACCAAGGAGAGAGAAAATCAATTATAAAATATTTTTTAGGACCATTTCTTTGTTGGGGAAATTTTGGGGTGGGGATCATCTGACTGCTTCCGACCCCACTTCCCTCACAATCGCATTTGGCTCCCCTATCTTTAGAGGGCTCACGCGTGTCTAGTGTGCGTGTATGAGGGAGAAGTAGGTCCAGGACTTACGGGACGGGACCAATCCAAATTTCTCTTTCCTTAGCTGCCTCTCTCTCCCTCTCAAAAGTCTTCCCTAGCTCATTTTGCTCCTCTTTGCCTTTTTATATCTTCATTCATAATGGTTCACGATGAACAAGAGGACAAACAGTCTTTTCTTTTTCTTAATCTTCTCACAGATTATATTTTCTGTTTCTTGTAGCTTTCTCCCCATAGTTCAGCATATTCTCTAGTGTTTTTCTTCTATTTTCTGAAGCCCCAGCCTYTTTCTTGAAGTATGGCTTCAATACAAAAACAAGAACTAGAGAGAGAAGATAACGCAACCAACCTTAATCAGAGAATCAATCCTGGAACTGTAAGACTCTTGGAGTCGAGAAATTGCTACACCATGTCATCTTTTGATGCACCTGTCTGGGCATCCTCGGTGATGCAGCCACTGAGCATGGCACCACCAACAGCAATTCCACTTACATCTCTGAAAGAAGAGCCCCAAGGGGAAGAAGAACCGTCTTTGGTTATGGGGTCACTGCCGATGCCAACACCTTTGCAAATGAGACAGCCAGTGGCTCCTCCTCCACCTCCAGTACCGAAGAGGTCTTCAACTAAGGACCGACACACAAAGGTAGAAGGCCGAGGGAGGAGAATAAGAATGCCAGCCACTTGTGCTGCGAGGGTCTTCCAGCTAACCAGAGAGCTCGGCCACAAGTCTGATGGTGAAACTATCAGATGGCTCTTAGAACATGCAGAGCCTGCCATCATTGCTGCCACTGGCACAGGTACTGTCCCGGCGATAGCCATGTCAGTTAACGGTTCACTTAAAATCCCCAGCACTTCCTCCACCGCCGCTGCAACCGATGATTCTGCAAAGCGAAAACGCAAGCGTCCAGCTAACAGTGAATTCATAGAATTGGACACCAACAGTAATGTCGCTGCTGCAAATGCTACCCATAGCAGTAAATCCTCCAACACTTGCTCAATTTTAGCTCCATTAATGTCCATACAACCGAGTGCTGCTGCAGCTCCAGCTCAGGGTCAGACATTTGTACAAGTACCCATGTTGGCTATACCGGTAGCAAACATGTCGCCCTCGTTTTGGATAATTCCGCAAGTCTCATCAATCTCTAACGTACCAAATCAAACACAAGTATTGGCGTTTCAACCAAATGTTACTCCAGTAATGAACATTTCCGCAAGGCCCATCTCAGCCTTCATTGCATCTACGCAATCTGTTCCAGTGAATATTGCAAGAACAGCGGCAGCGGGACAAATTGATATTCACTCAGTGCCAAGATCAAGTACCATAATGTCTAACATGGGAGCCACAGCTGAAAATCCAAGTTCAAGTTCAGGTAAATCTAGGAGTACAAGAACACAAATGTTAAGGGAATTTTCTTTAGAAATCCATGATAAACAAGAACACCATTGATGTATGATTGGGGCACGGAAAATGTACATACTGAAGCCCGTAAGTGATGGTGGAAAAAGCGCACGTGTGAGGCGGAGATTGTACGTTAGGCAACGAGGGACACTTGCAGTGCTTGTGCGTAGGCGGAGCCCACAGAATGGTGGTGGGTCAACGAACCGAATGGGGATGCAGGTCGGGGTAGGACAACCGAATGGGGATGCAGGTGGCGTCCAAGATTTGTCGAGCATGGCACGGTGGTGGTGGAGATCGGGTCCCACCGAAGGGTGGGGAGAGATCAGTGTATCAAAGAAATAGCAAGGCCCACGGCAGCTAGCTACCCGGTGGTCCCACGGAAATGGGGCCGTAGCCGGTCCCGGTGGTGGCTGAAGGTGAAGGGTGGTCGCTTCTGGATCKTGTTCGTGATATCATGATGTTAGAGTCGAGACTAGGAATTTGAAGTTCTTACTCCTTGCTTATGGCTACAATTTGATACAACTTTGCATCGCTGACCAATGTGAAAATGCCAAGTCACATGAATTTTCTACTTATTTTGTTCCTCTACATCTTTGCACTTTTAGGTTAGTATTCAAGAAAATATAACAAAAATTGTCTAATATTAGATTCTTTTTTATTATATATCTTATGATATAATTTGTTTATATTATTTTTTAATAAATTTAAGACATAACGAAAGTGTATCAAAAAATATTTAATTTATTTAAAAACTTCACTATTTAGGTTTAAGGGAAATAATAGTAGAAATTAGTACTTCCAAGTTAATCAATCCCAGGGCCAATTTTTCCTTAAGAAAAACAACAAATCTGATACGAGAGTATTATCAACTCTCAATTAATTGAAGGAAGGAAAAAAGAAAAAGAAAATTATAGAATAATATAATTTCACAATTACAGTATTGGGCTTTCCTTCCCTCTTCAAAAGAATGCAAGGAGTTAGGAAACATTATGAGGCCCTAATGAGAGGCCCATGAACTTTTCTCATGCCCAAAAATTTAAGGGAAAGCCCGGCGGACATTACTCTTTAGGCCTTAACCAGCGCCACTGCGCCTGTTAGACGCGCAATTTCTCTCTCCAGGGTTTTGCAGATTTCTCTGAGAAAAATCTTCCAGACATGCAGCTCACTCTTGAATTCGGGTAATTTTCAGGTTTAAAACCTCTATACTTTCACTTTATCTTGAGCTTGATTTTCTTCTTGACTGTATGCTTAATTCGGCAAGTTACTTTTCTAATCGTTTTTTAGCTTATTGTTTATTGCTTCTTACTTGGATATATTAACCAGGAAATTTCTATTTGGAGTGGTGGATCATTCGATTTTCGTTTATTCTGTTTCAAGAATTACAAGAACTTTTCGAGTTATGTGGCAGAGTTTGAAATATGGAGGTCTTACCTTTGCTATTAGGGTGTTTTCTTTTACCTGAGGTTTCAAAATTATTAAGAATTAAGATATTTTTGTTTCTTTCTTCGAAAGCTAAGGAATAGGGATAAGGATAATTTTGGATTCGCATTTTCGCATTCCTGGTTGGTTATGGTTATGGATATGGTTATGGTTATGGTAGAGAACGGGTTTGGGATACGCATTTATTTTATAGCATAGAATTTTTAAACCTTGTGCTTCTTAGTGGTATTTCAATATCACCTGAGACAAGATTTTTACATTTTCTGTTATTTCACTTTCAGTGGACATTATAAAAGATAACATCAAAAAATTTGAAAGCTACAGGATTATGACATCTTCCCAAATTTCCTGCTAAAAGGAAACACCCTTAGTAGAATTTTGGTCCTTTCATGTAAAGAATCATGGTGGTGAAGATTTGAAGTAGAGACTAGATCCATTCTGTTTTATGAAAGATAAAATCTTTAACATACTTGAAATCATTTGACATTTTTGTATTTGTTTCTGACTACTGATAGTTTTCCTTGAATTTATGGGGTGTCATATTCATCTTGATTTTGATTGAACTCAAATGCTAAGAAGTCTATGTCGGAGCAACTAAGATGAGACCAAGTTGAAATCCTTCTCCCAAAGTTTAAGATACAGGGTTCATTTGGGTTCTAATTTTACGATTGCGGGAGCCTAAAAGCAATATAGTGCCCTTAAGCACATTACGTATGACAACACTGGATCTAGGGATGCTTCATGACTATATTAGCTGTGTGAATTTTGTTTCTTCAAAACTTTGTTATGAAGCTCTAATCAAGTATCTTTATCTCAATATCATCTACTCTGACTTTACATGGCCTCTCTGCTCTCCAGGCCATTCTCCCTTCACCTAAAAAGGATAACAGCGGGGAAGAAAAGAACGAAAAGCAAAAAGAAATAGAAAATTCAGTTTTTCCTTTTTAATCCTCAATTGATGCAGTCTCTTATCTTGATGACTTCCATACTGGTTATGCTCGCCATTTTTCAATAGCTTGAAAATTTTGACTTATATGCCTTTCATGGATCAGTGGAGGTCTGGAACTTCTGTGTGATTCTGTGAAGATTCATCAGGTTAATGTCGAACTACAAAATGGAGAACAGAAGGTAAAGACTGATACTTGAAAAAGTGGGAAACAGAAAGGGAAAACAAATTTGCAGGCCTTGAAGTTTCTCCTAAGGAATGCTAAGACATTGTTGCAATGTTTGATTATCTTTCTTCTGCAGTTAACTATGAAAGAATTGCTTGGTTGGGTTCGCTCTAATTTGATCAAGGAGAGGCCTGAAATGTTTATGAAAGGAGATTCCGTGTAAGTTTCTATTGCTAGAGGTTGGCCCTAATAATCATTTTCATGTCTTATCCCCGCCCCTCCCCTCTCTCTTTTTCTCGGTTTCATGAATCAAAACTGAAAGCCCAAGGTATTGAGATCCAGGATTAATTGTTTCTGAAATGTAGGAGGCCCGGGGTTCTCGTTCTTGTAAATGACTGTGACTGGGAGCTAAGCGGGCAGCTGGATACAACACTGGATGAGAAGGATGTCGTGGTCTTCATCTCAACACTGCATGGTGGATAATAATGCTCGATGATTATGTATTATGCATTTGCTATAAGTGATTATTACGATTGGAGGCAAATGGTTGATTATAAATAATTGTTAGCTGTGGGTTTAAACCCCCCGTCCCCACTTCTCTCTCTGAATTACATGGAGGAAAGGATCAAAATCATTGAGCCGAAAAATGCTTAAAATCTTGCTGACCTGTGTGAATAGGGAAGGAGTACGCGGTATTTCTCGAATTCTCCTGCGAAAGACTAACTGAATCAAACTACAACCATGAATCTTGAGTGGACCATCCCTGTATGGGCAAGATCCTTGGACCGAGTGTGGAAACAGAATGAATGTATTGATTGCAGACGCTTGAATAATCTTGATGAATTTAAGAAAAAAATACAAAAAATCTTGGACGCTGAAAATTACAGGTTAAAGAAGCCCCTTGGGATCATAAGTATCATGGTAAAGCTTTGGTATGGATTGAGACATCACTAGCGGGGAAGCAGTAAAGCAGAATAATGATATGATTCTGCAAAACCTAGATAAATAGGAGAGATGCAGAAGTTATTTGAAATCTAGGGAAAGAAGCATGAAATGTTGAGAGTGGGATTTGAACCCACGCCCTTTCGGACCAGAACCATAATCTGGCGCCTTAGACCAACGCGGCCATCCCATCGTGCTATTACGATGAGTGCCTACTTTTTACTAAAACGGTAACTTTACAGCTTTATCGCCTACTGCATATCAAATTTCCGGATCAGTCATCCACCAACGACTTAATAGAGAAGCTTGATGCCGAAGGCAGGGCTAGTGACTGCAGTGAAGTCGTAACAAGATAGCCACACTGGCAGGTGCTGCTGGATCACCTTCTTTTCAGGGAGAGCTAATGCTTGTTAAGTATTTTGATTTGACACAGTTTTATATAAAAAAAAGAAGGTAGCTACGTCTGAGTTAAAAAAAAAGTAATAATATAATTTAATATACATAAAAATTCAAAGACTCCATAAATATTTTTATTTTTTTCAATCTCCCGAAAAAGATCTAATAATAACAGTAATTAATGGAACAGAGGGGGTTAGGTCTCGCAACAATCCCTTCAGCWTCATGAGTAGGAGATGAAGTAGTTTAGCTATCATCAAGGCAATGCACATTCCAGAATCCATAAGAGTTAAATTCATTCGCCCAAGATCTCATCCATGCATGCAAAACATATTCAAATAGGCTATAAGCCTATTTGACGTAGTAGTTGTACTGAATTGGAGTTCCAAAATTCTAGGATTGCAACTGAACCAAAAATATACAGTTCTCTCTTGCTAAGCTAGGAAATACACAAATGGTAAATATCACCCAATTTATTCTCCCTCAATGGTATCAAAGAACTATTAACTAATACTCAGAATCCTAAATGCAAATCGTACATACCAACTCTCTCGAGTCAAATAAAACCATGATATCCTAGTCCTGAAAAAAGGGGCAAAAAATGCATGACAAGATGAAACAAAATTCCCTTTCTTGGCTCTCCTCAATCAGGCCTTCTGTTTCCCTTTCTTGAGTTTCTCTAGTTCTACTTCAGCATCTTCCAGCTGTTGCTTTAGAATTGATACCCTCAACTCCAATTCTTCCAAAGAGCCCTTATCAAGAGCAGGTTGGTATGGTGACAAAAAGTGCTCCGAAAATGATTTCAAAGCTTCAACCCCGCAAACCTATAAAAGTACATTAGTTCTACGAGGTATGATGGAAGGATAATAATCTACTTTCCAAGTAAAAGTTTGTGACTGATGAAAATAAGTTTCAGGCGAAGCAGGAGCTTGAGGCTAAAGTACTAGTAACCCCAAACAAGAGTTCAGCTCTGATGATAATCAGTTCATTGTGATTGGCAAAGGTCACAAGATTCCTTTATCTGCACGAAGGAAAAAGCGCAGGGATGAGGGATTTCAGAAAAGAGAATCATCGTACCTCCTGGGGCAGCAAAGGCAGCTTGGTAATGTGAAAATCATCATATAACATGTAAAATTGATCCAGATATTTTTGTTGCATCCGCATTCGAGCTTTAAGTAACTTGGATTCAACGGCTAAAACAAGAAGGCAGGCCAAACGAGTGCTACTGTTTTAGCAATGAATTATTACACAAATATAAGGGGGCGGAAAAAAAAAAAAAAAAAAAAACAGAAATGTTAACGGAGAAACCTTCTTCATCAAAAAGTACTTGGTTGATGATGATATTATGTGTGTCTATCTCAAATTTTGTCAGTTCCTGAACAAGCCTTTCAGTTTCATATAGAGAGAGGAACTCRGGGATGCAAACACAGACAAATGTAGTTAAATCCTGTAAAAATAAAATGATAAAATTAGTGAATCACTAACATACTGGAAGCAATCTTTTAGGTATTTGGTGCATACATCTAGGAGGTCACACATAATAGACACTCTCTTCAAACAAGGCCAAGTGTTACGGCTGCATATGCATACACAAAACTCATAATTAATTTTTCAGAAGTGCTCGTGCACTTCCGCTTTTCATTAGTGCTTCACTAATTATTCCCACTTCTTCCCTTCACGAGAATGATAAGTTTTGATGGATTTAGGGAGTGAACAACCAATCATTTCCTGGACATATCATAATATTCGGACTGTAAGGGTCAAAACACCTACTCATAGGACAGAAAAATTGGACCACTGACCATTACCAGAGAAGTAGTGCTTCAGAATAGTAAGCTTCTCTGCACTCACATGATTCTACTGATTTTTGGCCTAATTCGCAGAGATGTCAACCTGTCAAAGTACATTGCCCTAAAATGTTTAATTGATAAAAAACCACTATTTTCCACATTTTTCTGACTTCACCGATTAAAATTTTAGTAATGAGAAAAACCCTTTTCCCCCAACTCACATGCATCGGCTCCATTCTGCTGTGATATGGAACAGGAAGAGAGACAGAAGAATGCTTTCTCACTTCTGCCAACTCAAGACATAAGTGTATACATAAAGGAAAATGAAACAGATGCATCTGTAACCTTCCACTTTCCACCTTTTCATGCATCTGTAACCTTCCACTTTCCACCTTTTCAACAGATTTCTTCTTGTATGCACCATGGGAGCCTCCCCGGGGAAGGAACCCTCCATCCCCTCCATTGCATAAATAATTTTCATTTCACTGCTAATGGCAAAAAGAATAGAGTTCCCTTAGCAACAAGCATTTCAAGAGTAGAATCTTACAGGATCTTTAAACTGCCTGTTAACTTGTTCAATTATATCTTTCATGCCTTCCATCTTCCCTAGGATTGCATCCTCGCCAAATTCATCATCAGCACCAAAGAGACGAGTCATCTGCCATAAAAGGTTGCTAATGAAATTAGTTACATAGTTAATGGAATATGCTAGAAATTAAACAAATCACAGGTTTACAAGTGCACAAAATGACTTCTGAATAATGCAACATTGTTAACCCAAAGCAGTTAGCTATGACTAGGTCTTGTAGGCTACACAAGCTCAAAGAGAACTTCAAGAACTAATTTGTAGCATCCAATAGAAGAAAGACGTATCACTCAACAGGTTGCCCATTTGCCTACAGGAACAAGTGTAGTTCTTTTGCTCAAAATATAATGTAAAGAAGCTGAAAAAACGATTGAGATACATAATGTTAGTGAGGCAGTTTCAATCCTATTCATACCATTGACTAAGAATCATGATAAAGATGCTTACTCTACCCACTTCTAGCCCTGGCAGAAAGATAAAGACAAATAATAAATTAACGAAGAAAAGCAGCTACAAGAGCACCTGATTTATCAAGCCACCAAATTTATTCTTCAAACTCATCATTTTGGCCAGTCCCTTCTCTAATGTTGATGGAAATTGTAATAGCCGGAGGGTATGGCCAGTTGGAGCCGTATCAAAAACAATGACTGAATAATCCATAGTTTGAACCAACCTGAGGAAGAATTGTGCAAGAAATTGAGTTATACATTGATAAACTACCGTATGGCCACAGACTATAAGATTCACTCCCCAAAATCCAAGTCATCAAAAGAAGTGGGAATTATATCTTAATACTGAAGAGAATAAAAACCATATAGTACAAAACATAAAATAAAACTGTCCATAATCGAAAAAAAACTCAATAGAGCAATTTTCTTCATGTCTTCTTTGATTATAAAATTATTAATCATAGAGAAGAAGATTAAATCACTAAAACCCTAATAACTAAAAGCCTACAGACATTAGTAAATAAAGCTAGAAATCCTGCAATATGGTAGGTCTTATCCATTAGGCCCAGCAACAGAAACAATACATATCTAACTCGCATGGTGTGTAAGTTAAGTACAAGTTAGATGCTTCCAGTTTTCAATATTTTAAGATTAATTTGTTCATCTACTTATGGCATATCCAGAACTGTGTTTTTTGTTAGATAATCCAATGAGGTAGCAGAAGAGCTACTCACAGGAGGGAGGGAGTAGGTGGAAGAATCACAAACAGGAAGACTCGCATTAAGCAATAAATTATTACATAATAATATTCTAGCAGCATCGTACACTGAAAACTAATGGGTCAACGACTATCTAGTAGCCTTTCCAACTCAACTACAAGAGAACCTTCTACTTCAACTTAAACTACATGAAACTCGAAAGTAGTTCACCAGCAAATATTCAATGAATTTACTAACTAACAAGAATTAGCTTCTACATCAGCTCAAATTTTCTTATGCTAGTGAGTATTAATGTTTCTTCTGCCATTTATAAAGGAGTACACATACTTTAGCATTTCAGCAAAGCTCATAGCTTCATCAATCCCAGGAATTGCATTTGCTAAATCCGACAAAAAACCATCCATTCCATCTGATCCACCTGTAACATCGTCATTCTCAACTGCTGGATCAACTTCCTACAGAAGGTAAAATTCGAACATAAAAATGATAAAATGACCGAGCATGAAACATAACCCAATCATTCAAATATCTAAAATGTAAGTTGGAATAGCAATAGATGATAAACTCAAGGTTCAAGCCCATGAACATTCTAAGGGGTACCATACATACCCTTTACTTTTTAGCTTAATAAAGAGCTACGAACTCAAAGGAAGCACCATCATAGATCATGCCCCTTTTCACTAATATTCAGGCAACTATCTTTCGACATATGCCCGTATTGGGCTGTTATAAATATCAAATCTGAATATATTAAATAAAAATAAACCTGGACTTCCATTTTGGTTGTTTGATTAGAATTGTACCAGTAACAATAATACTAATAAGTTTACCTAACACAGCAACAATTTTTATTTTAAAGACTAGTATATCCAATGAAAAATGTAAACAAAGCTCACAGATCATTGACAGATACACACGGAACAATGCAAGCTAAGAAAACAGAACCATGAGAACCAAACCCAACATACAATTTAGAGGTATCTGATCGAAATCTCCTCTTAATCCAAACAAAAAACGTGCTCACAAACGAGAAAAGGGTATCACATTAGTCAAACAGAAAACCGAATCTTCAATCCCAACCCGAAACACCCCGGGCCAAAAAGGAGAACCAAAAAGAGGGGCGGGGGGGGGGAGGGACAAAGAAAGATGTAAAGCAATTGACTTTGATACCATAGCATATAAATTTGTGAAGCCATTAACAAGAGTGGGAGTCTTGGTAAATCTTTGCTGAAAGGCATCGCTGAGATTGTGAGCAGGATCAGTGGAGATGATGAGCACAGAGGATCGGACACTTGCGAGAAGAATTGACAATATGGAGCTGCAAGTGGTCTTTCCCACTCCCCCTTTGCCTCCTACAAAGACCCACTTGAGGGTTTCTTGGTCTAGTATGTTCCGTATTGTACCTTCCGGCAATTCTGGATTCGAATCCATCTACTATTACAAAAAAACTCAATCTAACCCTAGTATTCTCACCTTTCGTCTATTCCTCCTATCTCTTTCAAGCTGTTATTTTCTTGTCTTGAGATTTAAAACGAAACCCCAGAAGGTTAAGAAAGAAAGAGAGGAGCAAAGGGGGAAGTAGAAATAGTCGAGGATGACGAGAGGGACAGACGCTGTGCCGTTTCTTGAAGATTTTCTCCTTTTCATTTCTTTTGTCTTTGTCGATTGCCACGCTATTTCTTTGTCTCTACGCTTTCAGTTCAAAAGAAGTAACAGATCAAAAGCACACGCCTTCAGCATTAGAACAGGAAAAGGCATATTCAACTGAACTCGCCCCAACTTTTGGTGTAATTACAGACAACCCCCTGAAAGGACTACTACTCTATTGTCTCCTTGGTTGGAGGTGGTACTTACCAGTATTAGTATTTGCCTGGCAATTTTCCAGATTGAACTGTTCCTTTCCAATGGTTACATAGATCCTCTCCCCTCATGTCTTTTCTATTCTCCTTTTGTAAAGAATTACAGATAAATTCTAAATTAATTATAATATCGTTAATAAAATATACGTGAAATTTAATATCGATTGATCGTACTATATGAATAAGATAGATATTTATATAAATGAAGCACATACGGGCTCTAATAGTCTACATCAATTTGATATGCCACACAGTTGAATGAAACCGAGTAAGTGTTCATTGTTTCCAGCCAACTGATATGTTCATCTACATCAATTTGATATGCCATACATAGTAAAATAAAACCGAGTAAGTGGTCATTGTTTCCAGCCAATTGATATGCATGAACATAGATAAGTTTTAGCATCAAAGACTGACTGTTCTGGACAATCATCAAGAGCCTGCTTGTTGATCTCAATTATAGAAGTAGGAGAACATGGAACAACCACAAAAAGAGGAAGGGTATGTGCATACACTAAAAGCACTGAGGTCCAAATGAGATGCCGAGAAGAGCTTGAAAAAGTATACTTCATTCATACATTCAAGTCTTTACATATTTACAATATTTCTCGTATATAGAGAGAGTATAAAACCAAAAGGGAGAGGGATATGCAGAATTCAAGTTGATCCAAGAAGATCAGTACAGAGAATTGTATGTGAAGCAGGTGGCTATGATTGAGCAAATGCAGATGACTAGTGAAGGAAGTAAGGTGAGGTTCAAAAGCCTACTCATGCCCCAGTACCCAGCCAGGGTTATGGTACCATCTGCAATGACACGTGCTAGGGTTCCAGCTTCTGTTGAAAGGAGTCCACCATTGTAGGTCCCTTTTGAAAGCCGAGAGGACATTACCCGAGACAGGAGCGATAGATTGACACCTGCATGAATGTTTTGAAATGAAGAATCAAGGGAAAGATTCGTTCATTTTTGTAAGCAGTTAAATATGAGCATTGGCATTTTCAGTAAAATTTTCAGTTAGCTGCCTAAGAATTAGTCTTCTTAGTTTTTCTAGATCGTGTGTTCCGAGTCTTAGGTAACTTGCACATATTAACACTAGAAAAGACAAATTACCTTCAAGAACTTCAGCCGATACGAATGTTACTAGTGCTGAGCTGACGTATTGTGGTATAGAGTAAGGAATTATCACTTGGAAACTAAAAATTATGCCCAAGCACACCATGACTTCTGATGCGAGCAAAACTTGCCTGCAGCTCAATCATCGAGCTAGTTAGGAATAGAGAATCAGACATACAAGCATGTGTAATTGTTATAAAAAATTCCATTACAGTGTTTGTAGATAGCTTATTTATCATATTACATGATATGGCTTACCACAATAAGAAGCATTAAAATTGTATAACAGATTTCCTGGTGGTGTTCTGTGAAATTTGATGCTACTGTATCATGGGGTTTATTGAATGTTTTTTATATACCTTTCCTCAAACAAGTTGCTGAGGTAGCTTCCAACAAAAATATTCACCGGTAGGACCGTTAACCCAAGACATGCCAAAAAAATTGCTACATTTCCAGTTGACCATATGAAGTAGTGTGCAGTAACAACACTTGATTCAGCTAGTAAAATCTCCATTGCATATTTGAGCATGAAGTATATAAACAGTTGGACCTGTCCAGTTTGTCATGACTATGTAAGTAGGCATTCTGCTATAGACACGAAACCATGACAATACTTTCCATGCTAGCATGATCAGAGGTAAAAAGTTGAAGAAAGACTGTCATACTACATTGACTTGAAATGATATGGATTGTCATTAAAGTTGAAAGCATGTACCTTTACTGATGGCGTTAGTAGCTTGTATGCAGAAGCAATTGATGTGACAGGCTGTTGTCTTCCATCAGCACCTTCTTCTGAAGTGTCAAATTCATTATCTTCATCTTCATCCAGTTTCTTCTCTGCAGAGCTCAAAATCAATGGCTGGGTAATTCCCTTCTCCAGTACAATATTTTCTGTAATATGGTCATGCAGAATAATTTAGTAAATTGCTAGACAGGTACTACTTTTTGTTGCTTCAATATATAATAATATGCCACTCTCTTGGTCAACGAATTGCAGCGTGAAAAGAGCTTAGAGAGTATTTATGAAGATAAACAATTGAAAGATCATGCAAAATAGTTTTCAAGGGTAAAAAGAGCTTGAAAAAGGGGGAAAAAAAAAGTTAAATCCAGTGCTAAAATTATCCAAATAGACATACCACTTTGGGTTTTGTGTTCAACAATCTCTTTATCTTCTTGCAGAGGCTCTCTAAATGATATCCATAACCAAACAAGATAAACTAGCCATGCAAATGCCATAACCCATCCTGGTAAAGTATCCTCATTAAATGTAAGTTTTAAGATTTTGAAGTTGGTTTGAAGTAAGCATGCAAGAGCAGGACCACAAGCCATTCCAAGTGCACTAGCACTGACAAAGCCAGCAGAAGCCTTCATTTGCAACTTAAGAGGAACACAATCACTAATGTAACGCCTATTAACGGCCCTCGCAGAGCCCAACCTGAAAGAGGAAAAAGGAGTTCCATTGCTAATAATTCCTTCTATCAAAAAAAAAAAAAAAAAAAAAGAACTATGTCAAGAGGCAACAAATATAACATTGCTGTTCAATGAGGACTCATATTGTGTGCTGAATTTCCAGATCAAGATTTGATCATTCAAGGACCACTCAATAGGCATTTATATTAGTCAACCCAACTAAAGGCTTGTACCTGATCAAGTTAGCAGTAGGGATGACAAAAGGAAAGAGAGAAAGCAAGGAAAACATCACAAAGGTCTTAACAGATAAGACTCATAATTATTTTAACCCTATAACTAGGCGAGACTTCCTGGCTGAAGAGGAGCACTGCATCCAAACTCTATTCAAGGCATAACTAATGTACAGTTCCAAGCTAAATGATACTATCTCATAATAACGTACATACGTCGATTAAGGTATAATTAAACATAGACCAAGTTGGACGTCCATCATATATTTTGTTTTCTTCGGTGCATGTGATACAAATATGACAAAGTCAGAGAGCTACTTACCCGCAGAATAAACGACCAATTAGAAGCACATATATAGAGTTGAGATCATAAGCCAGGGCATACAAGATGTTTCCCGTCAGAAGAACAATACTGCTGAATATAAGAGGTTTCATGTATGATTTGTTTGACCAAGCACTGAAATACACTGAAGAGAACACCTGTGCAACAGCCATTGATCCAATCACAATTCCACAGACGGTTGCTGCAGCACCAAGAGTCAAGGAGTAGTTGTCTGCTGTTGGGACGATTATGTATGTATTGACCATATATAGAAAGGTATTAGTCAAGTTTAGAAGAAGAGACATAAAATGATATCTCTCTTCAACTTTACGATCCTCTCTAGGACTTGGTAGTTCTTCCGGCATAATAAGTGCATGCTTTCCCAAATATTGAAGAAAATCTGTTGAATTTGTTAGGCGGTCAACTGCTGCTTTAATAGATACAATGACTGGGTCCTGAAAATAGTAGGACGAAAAGAAAAGTTCTCGAGCTGCCAATGGATGAGTTTTGGAACAAAAGAAGAAAGGAAGCAGAAGAAGATCAGTTGTACTTCAGAATACATTTTCAAGACCTTTATGTGTGTTATTATGGCAAGATTGAACAGGTAGCTAAAACAAAGAAAACAGGCCAACTCCAGTAAAAGAGGACTTAATTCTGACCTGGTCCCAGTAAGTAAGTAATTTAGCATGCCTAAAATTAYGTAAAGAAGTATATATGATTCCTATTCCAGGAATTAGAAGGCAATAGATTCAAAATCTGGATAACGGTCTTACATGATAAAGTGGTTCTGAAGTGCAAAAACCGTGATTAAGTTTTATTTCCAGATTAAACTGATAAATACTAAGCAAATGGCATAGGCAAAACTTACTTAAGTGCAGCAAAATCATATCTTAATAAGGCAGATGATAAAGGTGCTTGATAAAACCTGAAGAAGATTAGGCTGATCATAAATTGAAATATAGCTCCCATGATGATCTTGGAGATCTACAAGATTGCGAGATATTGTTCCCACAACTGCTGAAACCCCCTGCATGGAACTTGTGTTATTGTAATTCTAAAGTCTTCTCAAGGATAGGAGTGAAAATTGACTTGTATGGTTATATTGCATAAACTAGTTCAAATGAGAATCTCTAGGAGCTGAAAAGATTTAATGAATTGCACCTCACAAAACCTCGTAAATAAGAAAAGGGGAAAAAAGGATAAGTTATCTGCTCACCACGTGTTTGAAGACTTGTCTGAGCTGGGAATAAGGATGATTTGCACGAGTCTTGACATAATAATTAGTGAACTTGTATCCAAACCGCTTATCAAACTTCTTCAATATCTTACGCAGACCTATAGCATTCATTTCGACAAAAAAGAGAAGCCTTAGCAGATCCCTCCCCACATCTCTATAGGCTTCGAGTAGTTGAGATATTATTACACCATCCGATTGATGGAAAAGGGAAATATGCTGTTCTCCAAGACTTGATAATCTATTTGCAAGTAGTCCTTGTTGTTCCAACAAAAATAGGACAATCTTTTCAATCTGAAATTGTAGCAGGAAGAACAAAATCCATACTATTAATGTGAGTAAAATAAAGCATGTAAGTGGCAAAAATATTTATGTCCAAATTTAGTAGCATATAATTATATTGTGGCTCAGTGATGATATAACCTTGAATTATTTGCACTAGATGACTCCCAAATAGATATATCAAGTATAGCAATTTTTATAAAGAAAGAAGAGAAGAAAAAATAAATAAAATTAGTACCTGCAAGATAAAATGCCGGAGCAAAAACTGTGTTTAGAAATTATACATAAATACAAACATGTTGAAAATAATATATTGTGAGGGCATGACCATAATATACATGTCTGTATAATAATACACTCATGTTCACTTAAGACTAATTTTTTTTTTTTTTTTTGGTTTGGATTGCTGTCCTACTTCCCATTCAAAGGAAAATAGAAGGTTAGATCCCCTAAGTTGATGTAAACTACTTACCTGCTTATCCAGAATTCTTGAGAAGTCCTTAAGAACATACTCGCGATTTTCCGGTGAAACTTCAATCTGCTGCACATAYTGTTTCACTTTCTTCTTCATCAACTTGTAGTTAATGTAGTATCTGAAAAACTCATTTCAGAAGCATGCTATTTTGTAAGCAGGCAGCTTTTAAATTTATGTTCAATTTTATCGAGAAATATTTCACTCCACTTCCAAAATAAGATGCATACAATATCATGCCCTAACAGCTGAAAATAAACTTAACACGTAATGAATGTCCCTCTTAGCTATCTAGAATATATTGTCGCCTCTGCAGGACATACTAAGTGTAATGTAAGGTCATGCCAAAAAGTGAAGCAAGAGTTCAGAAGATGCAGTATAGATCGCTCGAAGTTTAGAAAGAACACCAAACATAATTCATTATACAAGAACTCTTTGAGGAAACAAAATATGCAGAAGTTACTTAAGCATACCCTTGCCACTCTTGAATTTGCGTCTCTTTCAACTTTTTCCCAAATGCGACCATCTTTCAATAAAAGAGTTTCGCTCTTCTGTAAAGATGAAAAGATAAAGAGTATGATGCAGTCAATAGGATAACATAGAGAGAGCTTTTCCAAAATAAGGCTACTTCTATTAACATCACAGAGAGTGATCAACAACAGAAGTAGCCAAGCATACCCATATAGGATTTTAACATTGATTCAATGTCTTGGTACAAGCTTAATTCAAAATTTCTCCATTTTCAATAGAATAAAAATACAGAGGGGAACAAAGGGGAACAAACACAACCGTCTCGCGCTTAGTTTTCTTTAGGCGTTTCAAGGTTTTGATTAAAATTATAAGAAAGTAAACTGAAACTAAGCATGCAAGCAATATATGAATCCTAAATTTGCTTAACGGAATAGACCACCCACGTCTTGACGAAATTCTCTTTACCGATTCTACTTCTTTTGAAAAATCAACACCAAGTTTCAAATTTTTCAAAAAAAAAAAGCACGTATTAGGTTGCTCAAATGTACAGATGAAGAACAGAGATATGGACTGACCGCCATAATAGGACAAGAATAACACTGACATTTCCGATCAATGAACCGAATGGAATCTGCAGAATATTCTACAAAGTGAATATTTGCAGTTCAGAGAAGTGCTGAGGTAGTCATACTCATGGCATGACATTGAAGATTATGCCCAGAGAAGAACAAGAAATTGGGCTTCTTCACTACTACTATTTGGAGAATCAACGGACTAGCACGTGACCCTATCTTCAAGAGGAGACACTTTAATTTCTTTTTAATATAGATCACTCTCTATTTAAATTTCCATGTCACAATGACAAGATCAATTATTACTTTTTACATGTTTTTAAAAATTTAAAATAGATAAAAAATTCTCTCAATTTGTAGCCCATCATACGATCTCTTATGCTCCTTTCCATTATGAATAGCAATGGTATGTCCGATAATAATGGTAAAGGCTCGGGACCAAGTCGCAATTATTTTGTGCTGCTTATGTGTTAAATTTATCAATTTTTTTTAAATAAATAGAGCTACAAAAGAGGTTACACAAGCCAAGGTAAAAAAATTCCTAAAATTTATAAAAATGACTAACCAATCCTATCTAATTTTATTAACAAATTAATTCTCTCTCCCACTACTAATTCTCTGTCTCCTTATTTCTATCATTTAACATTTAATTTAACTATAACTTTGACAAATGATAAGTTGCGAAACAATAATTAAATACTTATTCAATTTTATAATACGATAAGTATTTTAACACTTAAAAATATATGAGTTTAAATGTTTCAGAATAATCTAAGTTTAAATTTTATACACTTTAAAATTTGATACGAGATTGCTGCATAATTTAAAATAATATTAAAATCTTTAAACTATTTTAAACTTTATATGCATTTGATGCTTTTTGAGGAAAAAAAAGCTAATCGAAATAACATCTTCCAAGGATACTAGATTTTTATCGACAAGTACAAAGGATTTAAATATTATATTTTTTATATCCCAATATGATTGAGACAAATTTTCATATAATATTTATGTTTGATAGTGGATTTCTTTATATAACATCATTTTCTTGTTCATCTCTTAGGGACATGGGGACAGGAGACAAAAGCCACAAAGAGAAATCCAAATATAGGATGGACCTGCTGCTGTTCAAGAGCCGTTTCTCCAATCCAACATTTTGTGCACGTTATTTTTCCTTGCAAATAAAGTTGATTAGTTAACTCAATCCTACATGTCCTAACCTCCCCCCTGCCCAACCAAACCAAGAACAAAACCCTTAATTTTCTAATGCTTTTTGGCTTCCGGATGTTAATCCTTTTGATGGTGACTCCCACAGTTCGACACTGGAGTGGGCTCTCCGGCGTTTGGTCATGRCTTTCCACGTGCAGTTCGGTAGTGTTTGCTTTCCACCACAAATCAAGGGAGAATAGCCTGTCTATTGGGGTATTTATTTGTTAAAAGTAGATCAAGAACAGTGAATGAAGTCTGCAAATTCTTTCGCTCTTCTTAGTTTTAACAGAAACAGATTCAGAAATCTCWTCTTTTTGCGACTCAAAGGCCATTGTGAGTAGAGGGTAAAAAAACACTGAAATGAACAAGTCTTGTTATAGATGCTCATGAGTGCATCTAGGTGTGCAGAAGTCTCTTGGGKTATAGGAGTATAAATAGAATGCTATAATAACTGCATGGACATGCAAAGTAACAAAGTTGACTTACAGTTCAAGAATCTGTATCAGAAGCTCGGATGTCGTGGGCCTTTTTGAATCTTCAAAGGATATCACAGTTAACGTCTACCAACTTCAGCTGTCAAGAACCTAAAGAACGTTCGGCCGGCAGAGATGAACACGATGACGAGCATGTATTTTGCCAAAACTTAAGATGGGATGGGATGCAATGTCCCAGGGGCAATGGCAAGGGCCATATATAACGAAAGGCTGCCTTTCGAAATTGGAAGTTATTTATCGGTTAATGAGAATTTGACACTTGTGGATCGGCCAAAGGAGGATGCAGAAAAAGGGAAATAAAGCCAAGATTATTAACAAAAAATCGCTTCCGTATTTACTTGAAAACAAGCAATATAATTTATGAAAGTAGAAAWTTTCCACAGGTCACAGTCATGTCCTTTAGTGGCCTCCATCAAATGTCCGGAGCTTTCTTATCATCAGATCAGAATCATTACAAGGGCCCTCCAGTTTACACATCAAAAGGCAGGCAACATGAGCAAACCAACAAAAGAAGTGCTCATAAACTGCTCTCATCTCATATGTACAGAGCGAAATTAGGATTGCAGGAAAAAAAGGTTCTCTGTTATCAATCTCACAWATAATCCATAGCATGTGCAGCTCRGCCTCGGGCAAAGTGTCACTTTTGGACTTCTTCTGAGTCATCAACCTAGTAATCCCCGTTCCTGCCGAGGGACTGTAGTACTTGGGAGCAAAGGACWAGGAAAGATACCATACCAGGACTATTGATGACCTCAAACTTGATATACTTCTCTTGGATATCCCTTAATTAATTTCATGTGCTTGCAAACTTGACCATGCATATGAACAATGTGATGTTCTTATTTGCTCMGGTTAGACAGTGACTGCCTCTAGAATACCCTACGAGACCAACTTTTCTGGTCCGGCCGTGCAAAAGGAGGGCCGAATATTATCACATGCAAGCTGCTCAAGAASTAGGTACGATSGCGACTGAATCCAATTCAAGATTAAAAGTGARCAACAGTTCTATCTTTTTGTGCTCCTAAGTGGTTGTCAATTTACGAAAAATCTACCTTAATTACTCCCAATTTTCCGAATTTCTATTAGAAGAATAACGCAGGAATACTGTGGCCACGAAGAGAGTAATAATAGTGGCCGTGGAAAGAAGATAGGATTTGTGAATGTACCTTTCAGAGGTCCATTTTCTGAAATCCAATCATCAAATCAACTTCATGGGTTGGAAACGTTTTTATCTAAAATCATAATTTTACATAAAACAGTGAAAAGGATCAAAACGCTTCTCGCTGGTGGAAAGTAATCTTGATCACAAGTCCAGGAAAGACATCGTCCGAATCTTGAATATGAGGATTTCGCTCAACAATGAAAGGATCACCACACTTGTCACTGATGGTATGAAGACTCTCTCCTTCTCCGACTACGTAGATTTCATCGCAAACCCTGCTGCTGAAGAGTTGGTGACTTCCTGAGCTCATGATGGTGAAGCTGAAGAAGACGAGGGAAGCAAAAGCAATGGCGAAGAAAAGCTTTGCAGTCGATCTTCCTGATGATGCTTCTGCTGTAGAAGACATCAGAAAAGTGCCCACGATTTCTTCGAATTTTGAAGTTGGATGTGCCATATTGGGTTGTTGTTGTGTTTATACTACTGGTGTTCGGTTATGGGCGTTCATCGTGCTCCGGTTTTGGTGGTGTCATCAGTCATGGATTCTGGGAAGGAATAAACAGCCAAATAAAACTTGGTCCCTAATCAAATGTTTAAATAAATTATTTAGCAMCGACACAGGATTTAGAGTGGCAGGTCTCATATGGTCGGATTAACCAAGGTTGTTTGAGCAAATGTTTGAGCAACCTACGAAAGTCCGGAAAAACAATGGCAGGTGATCTCATACAAGAAGAAGACATAGGCCACGCAATGGGGAACTTGCAATCGTGTAAATCAATAAATAAGAAACCAGAATTAGGAAAGAAACAACCCACGTAATATATAGTCCGACTAACCAAGATTATTCAAGAAACCAGTTATACAGAAATTTTTTAGGAAAATGAATCTATCCTGGCAGAATATTGCCATTAGTGTTTCCGCCTCTCTATTTCTTAGGCTTTGGGGTGCATCTCTTTAATAGGAGGAAGTTATTCAAAATTGTAATCTTACTATCAAGAATGAATGATTAGTGGCTCTTYTGCACATGTGTGTAAGTGTCGGAGCAAAGGCTATGCAAGTGCTTTAATAACTATGCCTGAACCTTAGAAGGTATGCCCACTGCATTTTCCATCCGAGTATACCAATCACCAATGCGAGTGTGCTCTACCATGTCTTTACCCGACTTGAGGTAGCGGATGGGTCTCAGAACACCGAATACAGCAAGATCAGCTAAATTGGGTTTTGAACCACCTGAGAAGACAAAATTTAACTGAGAACTTAGTAATCTAGAAACAAAATTCAAAAAATATAAATCTACCAAAATTCGTTCAGTAAAACATACAAACCTAAAAAATCACGTCCATTCAGAGCATCAACCCATTTCTCTGCAGCTTCATAAAGTGATGCACGTTCATCAGTGATATTATATTTTTTCTTTAATTTTTTTGATACAAAGTACATAGCTACGGCACCAGCATACTTTGCCGTTATTTTCTCCGTGTAGCTGAAGTTGCCTGCACCAAGAAGGYAATATGAGGGCTCAGTAAATTCTAAACGAAACGCTAGAGACACAATGCATACATAGATGAAAAGGATGTGTTTTAAGCATTTAAAAAGAAATATATGTTTCTGTCAGTCAATCTGTGGTCATGGTATTCATATAAAAATGTACATATTACACGTCTATATCAGGGATTCTTGGAGAACTAATCAAACCATCTCAATCAGAACAGCCAGGACTATCTACTAGCAAGGAGCACTCATTAACATGCCTGGTACTCGCTTCTTGCCTCCCAGAAAGTAAATAAGCTAATTCCCACATTTAACGTGTTTGATGGGAAAAACCTAAAGATAGTGACTACTGCATTGAGAAAGCAATACATCACATCCTGTGTATCACCAAAACTCAAGTGTTGGTCAGTCAACCTTAAGATGTAGATGTCATGGAGTCTGATCTCTCTCATCGTGTGTATTTCCTAAAGATCACCAGTCCAATATATGATCTACTACCGACCAGCTATAAACAACCTGATGGAGATACAGATAACATCTATGTATGTTCCACAAGACAACACCCGATTAACTAAGTGTAGCAAGAGCGAGGCCTTACTGAGATGTAAAAATTTGAACTATAGTGTCTCCAGGACATCCAACATAAATTTCTATCAATAAGATAATTATAGAAATATGTCAAATATATAGAATGTAAGCATATAAACCTTTGGACAAACACAAATACATAAACACTATAACCACTAAAATCTGCATGTGGTTAGCATCTGTCAAATGGATCTTTGAAATTCTAAGCAACTAATTCAGSTACTCCGTCCGCCTTTCTCTTCTCCTTTTATTTTAATCTCTCATAATAGAGTATTACAAAGATATGGGTTATAGCTATTACCAATACGGTTTTGTAACACCTGGCAATCCAAGACCAAKATGGGGTAAATAAAAAMGAAAACAGAAAACAGGAAAGAGATCCACATAGGAAACAGGAATAAATATTGTAAAAGGTCCAAAGAACCTTTCATTTATGAGTTCCATGCACTTTTGACAACCTTCAGAAAACAGGAAAACATAACGAAGCAGTAAATATTGGTAGATAGCAGCACTAAGTATTCAAGATCTACTGACATATCTTCCTTGATGGCTATCTTGACCTTGCCAGTAAAACCGCAAATTAATTAACATTTCTACTTCGCACTTGAAGAATCRAGACGTTCAGTATCAAGATGAAGTTTGTCATAGCAACTAGATGTTAAACATAGAAAGAAATTCTTAAGCATCCAACAACATAGAAGAATCATAAGATTATAAAATCATAAACTATCCCATCAAGAGACTAAGCATTATTTTCTCCAAGAATCTGTAACAATTTGGACACATAAATTATTCAAAACAATTAGAGGGAAAAAAAGAAGAAGAAGGTGGTTCTAAGCCTTCTGCTAGCTTCTAATGAATGAGGAATAATTGGCTTCAACTCTTGATCGATAAGAAATCTGGATATCAAATCTTACCGTTACTAGTAATGTAGTCGAAAGACTCGAGGGCCTCAGAAGTATTTCGATATATATTTGGAGATAAGATATGCACCAAGTGGTTGTCCACCCACCTACAATATTCAATCAGATTTATCATAATCATGTCTAGTAAAATCTATAATTACTGACACTTAACAAGCATTCACGATGACACTGTCCAAGAAACTATGCTTCATCAGAACGCAAAATAAAACATTTCCACAAGTTCTTTCAGATATCATAGCAATTTACATAACTATTAAGTCATAATTTCAAATTGACGTAAATAAAAAGCTCCATACCCACGCCACTTCTTCTCCTCATCRTCACCCTGTATATCTGATCTGGGAGAGCCTTCAGAACGAATTTTTTCTGACAACTTATCAATAATAGCTGTAGAAGAAGATAAACCAATTTTAGTGTTGTTAATTCTTGAGCAGACAATAAATGGCAATTAAGAGTATGGTTCTGCGGACCTGATGAATCCGTCATCGGTTCACCATCAACCATTAGAATAGGCACTTTCTTGTAATCAGACCACTTGATTTCCTTTTTGCTGATTGGATTCACTTCCACAACTTTGTATGGAATATCATAATAGTCAAGGAATGCTAGCAATTTTCCAAGTTCCAAAAATAGAAATGAGAAACATCAGAATTTAGCACAGAGACAGTTGGCATATTAGAACTCAAAGTGCAGGCAATACAAGGTATCTTTAACAAAACTTCCTTGGAGYAGAGCAACGTAGTGTATTACAAGTAACAAGACTTGAAACATTTCTCCAGAACTCATGTCCACTCAAATATAGAATAAAGTTAAGCATTGAAGTTACTCTTAAAGATGCACAGGTGTAATCACGAGGGTGCTTTAGCTGAACTACTCTCACTGCACATAGGTGAGAGACTGATTATCTTGCCACAACATATTCATCGTACAACRTTTATTTACTTTGAACAAAATAAATTAAAATTTTATAATGCAGATAGCTTCTTTTATTCCATGGTTACTGTAGCTATAAAATTTGTATCCTAATTAATTATCTGCAAGTATTACCTAGTCTAGACCACCAGTTAGGTTGCTCATGTACTCTAACAACAGCATGGGAGACTATTCCGGACATTTCTCTTCCTATTTAGTATATATGAAGTAAAATTTTGTTTATATCATGACAAACTGTCAATCAGGATCTATGATACGTTATCGTCAAAGAGATACTTGATCTAAGTTGATGAATATAAGCTCTATTCAGATCAACAGTTTCTTTCATCAGCAAATTATTCATCTTTGAGATACTACAGACAAAACCCCAGATAAACCCTAAATARTCTACGGGGCAAAAAGAAAGAAAGTAAGCACGTAACAACAGTAAAGGAGTTACCTTTAACCTTATTGCAGAAAGGGCAAGCTTCATATTGGTAAAGAACAACTTCGTCGGGGCGTACTTTTGGCGGCAATGGTTCTTTAGCGTGGACCTCTTCCGCAAGCGAAAACGCCGCCGCCGAGAAAAGCACAGCCCCTGCTACAGTGCAAGCAGACGACTGAGCCAACTTAGAGTAATTACCAGGAAACCAGTATGACCTCCAATTGAAATTGGTATTGCTTCCAGTGCTGTACAGAGCTGCCCGAACAAGTTGGTGGCTTGCGGATTTGGTGGACGCCGAAGATACAGCTGTCACGCCCTCTGCTGATCGGCAAAACGCCGTAAACGCACCCAAGTTAGCTCTTCTCATTCTCCTTTTCTTCTTCCTCTAATCTTGGACTGAATCTCTCTTGAATTTGAGATTTCGAAAATCATCTGGAATGGTGSTGAGGAAACCACTATATATTTAGTTTGGAAATGAATTACAATTTCATCCCTATATTATGGATTTTATTTCATTTCAATCCTTGTAGAATCTTCCTACGTTCCCAAAGCGCTTTGAGTTTCAAATGAGTCGTTCGCGACTTCCCGACTTCTGTGGTTCCGCTGTGCTGACACGACGCTTTCACCTTTAGTAAAACCCCTACCAAGTTCCCTCGATGACTCGACGCCTTAAACCTCAATTCTTTCAGACTTGCTGGCAGCAATGGCAAGCTCGGGAGAAACGAAACTCCAAAATTTTCTTCAATGGCTAGAGGTCAAAATCTACACTTGGGGCCTGAAATCCTATTTCTTTGTTTATTTTGTACGAAGTTCTTATATTATGACATATTTATATTGAATAATTTGTTGATTATTGTTGTGGGAAAAAATTCTACAACGTGAATCTACAGGTCAATGGAGTGGAACTACGTGGTTGCAAGTTAAAATATTACAATTCCAATAAAGGGTTCGGAATCTTCTCTGCAAATGACGTCCCCGATGATGGTAGTTGTTAGTTTAAAATTCGTTTCTTGTTTCTCGCTCTGTTGTGGTTCCATATGACTTATCTATTGTGTTTGAATTTTTCTTGATTTAGTTAGGCTATTTGAGTTTTATTCTAATTAATTTCGTGAATTAGGATAAAKTTTGTTTCCAATTTATGATGGGCGGGAAGTTGGTCCCCTGTTGCTTCTGGATGAATCTGTAACATATATCAACACGTCTATCTGTTAATCAAGATAAATCCTCCTACTTTTTAGGAAATGAAGCAACTCTAAGTATGCACTTATATGTATACTATTTTGTATTTTGTAATGCAGATTATAGAACTTTTTGATGAAAGGTTGTCATGTGAATCAATTCAGGTGTCTTATTGGTGGTTCCGCTAGACTTAGCAATAACTCCAATGAGGGTATCAGAAGATCCTATATTAGGACCAGAATGTAGAGCCTTGTTTGATGGAGGAGTTGTAGATGACAGATTTTTTGTCATTGTGTTTTTGATGGTGGAACGCCTTCGAAGAAACTCTTCTTGGAAGCCGTGAGTATAATGATTGGGCATTAACTTTTCATTTCTTCCTTAATTACTAAGAATAATTATGTTAAACCTTAGGTATCTGGATATGCTTCCAACCACATTYGGAAATAGCCTTTGGTTTTCTGATGAAGAGCTTTTAGAGTTGAAGGGTACTGCATTATATCAAGCAACTGAATTGCAGGTATACATAATGCAGCTATTCTTGGCTCTTCATTTTTCTAAAGGTCAAATATTTTTCACCAAGAGCTAAGTGGAACTATTTTCGTCCCTTCCTTCATGCGAGGGAAAGTTTGAACTTTCAAAGCAACTTTCGGCCATAATATGCATGTCTGAACTTCACCATTTTTGGTTAAAATTTTATATTTGACCCTACCAGTATCAGTCTCAATTTCACCTTTATGGATTTATGACTGATTGCTTGTTTCATTTATCGTAAGCATAAATAACTGGAAACAGACTTGTCTTGCAGAAGAAAAGTTTGCTATCCTTGTATAATGAGAAAGTGAAAAAGTTGACGGAAAAGCTTTTGACTGTTCATGGCTACCTGGAGAGGTAACTATAAAGTTGTTAAATACCAATCTATTATCACTCTTATATGACTTAGAATGTGATACCAGCTGACCATATGACTTTATAAATTATTTTAATACATTTATTAAATTATCTTTTAACTAAGATACATCTACCATTTCCTCTGATACAATTCCCTTATTTCTCTTGGCAGGGCAGTAAGTTTTGACGACTTCCTTTGGTATGGACCCTTCTTCCAGTTTCTGCTTTACTTTTTAGTGTTTCAGTTTTTCTTATTTTTCTCCATCCAGGAATATTATGGGGCAAGTTACTTATATTGCAAATGGGACTTCATTGTAGGGCCAATTCCATCTTCTGGACTCGAGCACAAAATATTCCTTTTCCTCGTTCATATGTATTTCCGGCAGTCCAGGGAGAAAAAGATACTGCAATATCAAACAGCAGTAAAGACAATGGTGTATCTGTCAACCAAGTTTCAAGTGAGAAGTTAATTAAGGAAAAATGTCAATGTCTGTTATCTTTAGTTTTGAATTACTTTTCTTGTTGCTCTCACATGCAATGCATTCACTTTGTGATTTTCTGTGTGTTGAATACGTTATTCATATATTTCTGGTTTTAACAAATCAGCTTTTCATCTTAGATATTGATGGGGCTGAAGACCAAGTGGCTGGATTGCCCAACACTCCACAAGATGGAGGAACTGTCTGGGTTGAAGGTCTTGTTCCAGGGATTGATTTTTGCAACCATGGTATTCATATTCAGTGTGCACATTTGTCAAGCTAAATTGTTGCCTTTTTTAACAGCTTTACCTTTGTTTTCCAATATACAAAGCTGAATACTGCATTACCATCTTGTGACTACCTAGTATCCTGAATTTACCTAATGTAATGTTCCCTATTGATTCTACTGGACCATGTGCCTTTAACTTTCATGCTGTGACTCTCCTGCAATCTTGCTGTATAGATTTGAAGGCTCTAGCAACATGGGAAGTTGATGGAACAGGATCAATAACGGGAGTTCCTGTCTCCATGTACCTTCTTCATGGTAGCATCCATTCCCTTATTGTTCTATTTATCGATAATRCAGATATTGAGCTCTTATCTCTCAAGTCTGACCAGTTACTATGTTCTTTCTTATTTGAATAGTTGGAACAAAGTCCTTGGAAGGGRAGAAAGAGATATCGATTAGTTATGGAAACAAAGGAAATGAGGTACTTTCACTTTTATATAAGAAATTCCATCTATAATATATTTTGATCATCTTGTATTGGACTGCTGATGATATATTTGGATATATGCAAAGCTTATCTAATCATTTAAGACTTCGTCTGTAAGCATCATGGAAATTTGGAAAATGCAGATGAATGCCTGGTGCAGATGCACCTATTTTAGTAAAAGGTGCCCTAGAAAATTTGTTAAACCTATACAGAGTAAATCTCTGCATTGAAATGTATACATGTTTAGTGGAAAAAAATAATAACTTCCACATTACATCAGCAGAATTATCATGCTAGACCTGGAATTGGACTGCTGGCATATTCCTCTTCCACTTCTTAAGGCCTAAGCATCTTTAGAAGATATCAATAGTAATAGTTGTCTAGCCCAAGTTCTTGGTCATGAAGCACTATTCGTCTCTGTCTATAAGCTGGATGGTGGATGGGTTGTTAACCATGGTTAGATAATCTCAACCAGTTTTCAGAGACAATAGAAAGGAAGGAGAAAACGATATAACTAACTTATATGTTGACACCATCCAATTTTAGTCAACACTGAGCCTCCCTTCTTGTGAACATAACTTTTTCCATCGTTACATTGATTTTGGCTGTCTTTGACACTTGACACAAGATCTATGGGCTGTCTTGGAAACCAATATTTTCTGGATGATCTTGTTTGTTTTGGCTTGAGAAGGCTTTGGAATTCTTTACACCTTTACTGCATCTTTAAAAGAATGACTAGTTATCAGGTGAACTGAAATAAATTGAATGATAGGGTTTCTTATGCGTGGATCCTGTAATGTCCAAGACAATAGAATTGGTCTACAGAAAGCCTGCGATGAACCTTATAATATTTTCCAATCATTTTCATTTGTTGCAGGAACTACTGTACCTGTACGGCTTTGTCATTAATGATAACCCAGACGACTATCTCATGGTAATATATTGTTCAAAAGCTTTAAATTTCAAATTTATTCTATATGTTTCTTGTCCACTGAACCTTTTTCAAATAATTCATCCCAGACCTGCTCAGGAAAGGCCCTATCTTATAATTTCCCATGGGAGGCAAGATAATGTTACCATATGTTGTATGTACAGATTAATTACCCAGTGGAAGCAATTCAGAATGTTGCTTTTTGTGAGCAGAAGGCRCAGCTTCTTGAAGCACAGGTCAGGTATTTGTTCTTTACCTCAGAAAACCTGGGAATGCTTTAACTAAATTTTATGCAATTTCAAGTACGGATTTACTTATTTTTTCTATTTTATATAAGGAGCCTAATAATGATAAATTTATGTCACATTGAACAGAAAGCTGTGTTGAGATGCYTCTTGCCTAGAAGTTTGCTAAATCATGGCTTTTTCCCTCCATGTACTTCAGAAGAAGTGGAAAACAAAGACACAGCCACAAGCAGCTGCATTTCTAGCTTCAGTTGGAGTGGTCAGCGGAAGATGCCTTCTTACATGCATAAACTTGTTTTCCCTGAAGACTTCTTGACTGCCTTGAGAACATTAGCCATGAAGGAAGATGAGCTTTATCAGGTTGCATCTTTACTTGAGGAGGTGCGCTTTAGCCATTTCTTGAGGCCAATTAKTTTATTTTACTATTTTATTTCATTAATGGTTAGCGACTTTGATCCTGGCATATACAATATGTTCTTACTTGCTAGGACTGAGGGAAAAAGAAATGCTACAGCTGAGTTAAATTGATCAGTCTTGATGAATACTTCTCTTCTTTGTCATGGTCTTTGTCATTTGTGTGGTTGCACCACCATGGGCAATGATGACTGATGAAATAGTCGAAAGCCACGTTATCCTAAGAGATGCTTTTGTCCTTTTGTTGAGCAACTAGTGCATGGAAGTTGGATAATGAGGGCACAGAAAGAAACAATGGATATTGAGCGGAATGAAAAGAAACAATCTCTGTCAAGAACAAAATTTGAAATGCATATATGGTCACTAAGATATCCGGAAATTAAATTGAGAAAACAGCGTGAAACAATTTACTGRGACTGCCAAGTTGAGTTAGATGCTCAGATGTTCAGCTTTAAATTTAGGGGATCAGAGAAGTTGAAACTGAAAGGCAGAAATCACCAGACAAAAGTTAATAAGTTTTAAGAAGARTTCAWTAAGTCAAATTTCTGTCTTGTTGTAGTGATATTTCTTCTTCCATTTTTTGTTTAAGTAAAGTTATCTTATCTAAGAATAAGATTTTATTTTACTTCTGGCAATGATTGTTTTCTGATTGAATCTTTATATTGCAWCAGCTTGTTGGACCAGAAGGTGGGAGACAAGCATCTGATACAGAAGTTCGAGCAGCAATCTGGGAGGCATGTGGGGATTCTGGTGCATTGCAACTTCTTGTTGATCTTCTTAACATGAAGTAAGTCCTGGAACACACCATACCACTATTAGTTTCTCGAATCCACTTTCATTTAATTCGAGAGTTAAAAGAACTGAAATCCAAATGGGTGATGTGCTGTTGCTTCATTTTTCCTTACTGTGACATTGACTTTAAAACAACACCTAACCATAGAAGTTAAAGACGAGTTCAATGTTAAGGTGGTACTTATTCTGTGAGGTTTTTAGGAAACCATTCGATTGGCTTCAGCAGAGATGAAGTGAATGTCTATGGAAAAGGAGAAAATCAGCCTGGAAAGAAAGGGAAAGTGGAAATAGTAAAATCTCCATCCAGCTAGGGACCTTCACTGTACGAGCACAATGTTCTAGTCTGTTTGAAGAGGAAGTTGTTGCCACTTGTGGTTAGAGGAAAACATGGACAAGTCAAACCATCCAGATGTAGTGCTATACTGTTGCGTAGAAGGCAACAACAGAACATTCCAGTAACCATAAACTGAGTACTCTAATCTTTCCCCTTAAAAAGGAATGCATTATTTTGTAGCGTGATGTCTGGAACAATAGCATTGTTTAAAATTCWACAGGGGTTAAAATCATCAATTGGGATGCTTGGGGTTGTTTTTCCTACCCAATTAGGTAGCCACCTATCAAAGTTGTTGGGAGATGACCTTAATCATTTGCTTGAACCAAGGCATTAACCTGATGCATTCTTGACTAGTTTGGAGGTGATCTAACATAGTTTATTTTATAAATCCTCATCATTTTCTTTCCTTGCACCTTTATGCAAAAGGATGATGGCCCTTGAAGAGGGTTCTGGAACAGAAGAAAATGATAACGAGTTACTAAATRTGGCCCAGTGCGATGAAATTCCTCAAGATTCCACAAGGTATCATGTAGATTATAAGCTGTGCTGTAAATGCTATTATTTTCTGCCGTTGCCTTTAGTGACTTCTGCAATTATTTACTTTATAACTACAATTGCATGCATTTTATCATTCTAGAATTGTTGTTATTGGTTTGCGTGCAGATCTGAGGCTTATGGCGCTCGCCAATGCCAATTTCTGAGCAGAAACAGGTGGTCTAGTATAGTTTACCGAAGAGGCCAGAAGCAACTCACCCGTCTTTTCCTCAACGAAGCGGAGCATGCCTTGCAATTAGCATTGGAAGAGAACAATTAACTGCTTATTTGTAGTCTCTGACGAAAAATAAGGATGCATGATTTGGTTTTACAGACGTGCAAGATACGCTGTTTAACACTACTACACCAATTATTTTTCCATTTGTTGTGCCATTACTAGTGTATGATTGAAAATATAATACCAGACGAAAGGAATAATCTGTTGAGTGGAAAGCGGCAAGCTTTACTCCAGAAAATAATATAGCATATCAACCACTTACTCTACTTTCTTCAAGTTATACAGTAGCCCTGTTCGAAAGAAAGACTTCAGTTTGGGTCGTTTCTTTTTTGTCCAAGTTTCTATATCCTCATTCGAACGTTAACAGTTCCTGTTTACTTGAGATTGAAACCAATATCAAAATGGTTTCTTTACACTTCTATCACATTATTCGACGAACGCTAACCTCAAAACTCCCAGGAAGAGATTTTTACTACAGGGAACCGTCATCCAAGGGTAAAAGCACCACTGTCTTGCAGCACTTGTGGTTTGCAGCCATTGTTTTACCCGCAATCAACCAAGACATATTGATTGAAACTCCCCTTGAATCACAAAATATTCTAAAGGTAGACAGGACATATTGTGAGAACCAGTATCTGCACAGCTTAACATTAGTATAACGCACTTTGTAAAGAAAGTATAACGCACTTTGTAAAGAAACAAAGTATCAAAACTTCATTAACTGCAGTACATAACATCCAACCATTCTCCGCTCAAACAACCGCCCCCACCAAGGAAAAGAATAAATAAAAGAGGATAGGAAAGAGTTGCAGTTGCATCCTGAGAAAAAAACTGGGAATAAAGTCCCATGGGCAACARAGCATGGAATATGCGTATCATGCCTTGCCTTTTCCCGCCTGGAATGACTGAACTCTTTGCTGTAACTTTACGACCTACGAAACAAAGAAAATAAGAAAACTAAAAGTACATAAAGGCTGCATCAAATAACTCCAATAAACTAATTGAAGAAGTGAAGCAACAAGTTAACCAATGTAATCTAAAAGGCAATGCTCCACAGAGAAATACATAAAACAATTTGCCAATAGTATGAATAGGGAAAAGAATCGTAGTTAACCTTAAATATTTTTTTTTTTTTTTTTGGGGGGTGTGCGCTCGCGTGTGGTTGTGTAGTAGCAATTTAATTTGGGCTATTACCTAAACTATTTTTCAACCACCGTGAAATATATCCTTTAAATGCTTTGTTTAGTTTCTTACTTATTCATATCCCTAACCTTTTCTTCAACCATTTATTTATGCCACTCCACCATCGTTTGCGGCAGAATCCAGTGGTGGATTCCATGTGCTTTTCACATATCTCCAAGCGGAAGGGCAAAATGGTCATTCACTGCATTTTAGTTATTAAACTTTTTCTTTCCCCTTGCTTCCTTTCTCTTCTTCCTCCTCCCTCACATCCTCGCTGGTTTTCTTTGAAGCAGCCATCCATGGTGATCGTCTTCACCCATGAGATAATCATCAAAGCCTCTTGGTTATGAATTATGCTTAATTCTCAAATGGCATCGCTCAGTTCCATAATCCAATCTTAAGCATGTGAGGCTTTGAAATTTCTACAAACAATCTGACATGGATGGAGAATCCCATCACCAAAAGAAAAGTAATTGTTACAGTGAATGGAGAATCTCAAATGGCATCGCTCAGTTCCACTGTCCAATCTTAAGCATGTGAGGATTTGAAATTTCTACAATAATCTGACATGGATGGAGAATCCCATCACCAAAAGAAAAGTAACTGATACAGTGAATGGAGAATCCCCATTTGACTTGGTGCCGACCGAAACCCGCCCTACCCCCTCTTTGCTCACTGTCCTCTCTTTCTTACTTTCCTCTGTATCCTCCTGCACTAATTTCTTCTTCAATTCCATTTTTGTGGATGGGTGTACTGGAAAGGTTAAAATTTTCATCATTGCCAAATCCATCGGTGAGGCAGTGGCTACAAGTGCGAAGGGGAAGAAAGAAGAAAAAGAAGTAAAGAAATGGATGAAACCAAATAAATCCATTTTTGATAGCTTCGAGTTTCTAGGCAAAAACCAGGTCTCTTGCTTTTGTTTGCTTTCTTGCTTAATTGAGGGACCACAAAAGCAGAATTTTCTTAAGTCTGAGGAGATTTGGAACCAAATCTAGGGAGAACAAGAGCAGCTTAAATCTGAGATTTTGAATTGGGATGTTCAGATCCACTTTCGTTGGTAGAAACGATGTGACAAGATGAGCGAAATGTTAAAGATGTTGAGGGAAGCAAACAGGGTGAAATCACAATTAAATGACTAGTTTGCCAAGTTGGCACATGCACTCTAGCACCGGATTACGCCATGAATAGTGGTGGAATGGCATAAATAAATGGTCGAGAAAATGATAGGGATATGAGTAAGTAAAAAGAAAGTATAAGGATATATTGATGGGTTAGAAAATAGTTTAATGGCCAAAAAAGCCTTTTTCCCTAGTTTCAAGTTACTAAATTTTCTTCAACTTCCAGAGCGTAATTATGTTGAGCAATAGGCCAGTGATGAACTTCACATTCTCCCACTTTAAGTGTGTGCATGCATATTCGAGGAGATGGAAAGAGAATACACTATCTATTTAAGGCAGTAGTATAACAGAGTAAAACTTCAAAGCACAACCAATAACTCCCTTAATCTAAAAAAATCTATTTCTTTTCCCTTATGCTTTTAAGCAAAATAATATAGATGAATACATTGATTTTATAACAGATTTTGCAAAAGGTTTAGAAAAACTTGCATACAAATGAATTCTGCCTTTACAATAAGTCATGGTATTAGAGCAAAAAGAAATTTCTGCCCACTCGTGTCTAAAAGGACACCGGTAACTGTCAAAGCATAACAATGTTTAGCCATATAGTCCTAATTTTGACACTTCACAAAAATCACTCATTCATCCATATCTTAAGAAGGAAAATTCTTTTGTAGATGATAGGGTTTATAATTTATGATTCTAAACTCTAAGGCAGCAGAAGGCATATTCACAAATATAAGTTTTAGCATAATCTAAATTCTACCTGCAACATGAAGTACAAGTTCATGGAAGTTTTACGTACCGTTTCTTGTTTGCTCTTTTGTTTGTCTTCTAAATCTTGAAGTATAGTATCCAAACGCTTCCTGTGCGGAAAAGCATAATTTCATGGCTGTAGACATTGCAGCATTAAAAATTTCAAACTCGACCAACAATAACAAGAAGTCTGAGACATGGATCTGAAGATCTAAACAGTTGAGTGTATCTAAAATATGTAGCTCAAAATTACAGTATGTCCCATAAGTAAAGACATTGTCCCTGCATGAAAAACGTTAAAAAGGGCTGAAGCAGATGATGAGAACTACACAGAACAATTAAACTGAACTTGCATATTAGGCCAACCTAAACATCAACGCATTTCAACATGCATTCTGTCATATTACACATTATTACACCCCTTGACTCATTTGTGCGTGGAAAGCTTTTAACTTTCTCAGGAATTCCACGGAAAGCTGATCTGGCATATTATACACTCAGATGAAGCTGTTATAGACACTAAGTCAGAGAATAAGCAACCCCTATGGAAAATTGGGAGTGAAGATCATTGCAGTCATCTATTAACTAAAAAGGGCCACGCCACATATAGCACAGTAAATCTGTATACAAAAAGAAATAATAAATAAAAAGGAAGTCCAATTCACATTTTACTTGAAGAATACTTGCACCACTAACCACCAAGAATCTCTCTTTGCAAGACTTAACAATTGCAAATGAAGAAAGATGAAAAAGTTAAATCTTATCGATAAGCTTAAGCCACCACACATAGCAATTAACCACTGAATAAACTAAAGGTTTTGCAAGATAAAATAACGAAAAGGAAAAGAATTTGAAACATATCATACAAGAATATGAACTTTAACAAAAGATAAGAACAGCAAAGAATATTACAATTCAGCGGAAATGTATTCTATTCGCTTGCGAACATTGGCTCTGGCCTCCGCTAAATCCTGCTTAACTAGTACAGGACCTATCAATTTGTACACATTGGCCTCTTCCTTCAACAGGTCCAGTTCCTTCATAAAATCAGAAATTGAAACAAAGTACAGATCACATCACCTCTTACAGAGATGTACGGAGTTCAAAAAAGAAAGACGGAGAGAGACCAACCTTGAGTACGAGCTCGTTTTCTCCGAGCTGAATAGTGTACTTCTTTCTGACTTGATGATTTTTCGCTATGTCTAGAAGATTAAGAGAGACAATTAGTGATCATACTACACGTATACATATATAGGTAGGTGCTAGGGTTTATGGAAAGGGCCGGAAATGGATGAAGCAAGAGACAGAAAGCATGCCTTTTTGGAGTTTACTGAGATCGTTGGCCTTGTTCTCGAGGTCACGCTGTAGCTCACGGAGAGCGGTAGACGATGCCATTGTTGCTCCCTGAAGCTATGGTGATGGAGAGCGCTGAGCATAGAACTCTTGATTTTTGGAGATGCTAGCGACTGTGCGGTGTCGTCAACGAATTTCTTTTATTTTCCCTCTTTCCCTTTTTCTTTTTCTATATGGAAGCAGAAATTTCTTTGGATTTAACAGAAGAAGGCTGCCCAATTGGCAGCTGGTGCTAGTATGGGCCATCAATGAGGGTTTTTCTGCGAATGGGTCTCTTTTAAAAACCGAGGTTCATTTGGGATGAAATGGTTTAAATATTAATATTAATAGATGAATCACATTTTTTAAATGCATTATCCATAATGTCGCCAAATGTGGAGAATGCGTTCAATAATTTAAGAAGGCATTTAGCAAATGTGTTCTTTCGTTTGTCTTTGATAATATCTTCACCCACTTTCTCTATGAAAGTCGACAAAAAATTTTCAAGCACAATGAATTTCAAAATTCAGTGTCTTCATCTTTAACAAGTTTCTGCAAGTCCCTCTCCATCTCCTTSAACCCCAATTTTGCTACCGCTCCCCCTCATGCAGCCCTCTCTATCTCCTAGAACCCCTACCCACCTCCCTTCTCAATATAAATCCAAACTCACCCAACATTGAAATGGCTGCACTACCTAGGATTGAGATATCAAATTTTTATCCTAATTTTTATATTGATATTAGTCAAAAATYGCAAATTTTGCTCTCTTCCTCTATTAGCGAGACTCTATTCAGATCTGCCACCGACTAAGACTCTATCCAGATTAGCCCTCTCCATCTGATCTAATAATGGACATGTCTAAGGCATATGAAAGAACAAAGAACATAAGAAAGGAAAAAAAAAAAAAAAAAAAACGTTTGACAGATGCCATGGTTGACTATGGTTTTCCTACAAAGAGGGAAGGAGAGGATTGAAGGGGGATAACTTCGAGAAGGATGTGAGGAGATAACRAAGGGGCATTGGGAAGGACAATGGGAGAGTTCACAATGATGATTGGTCTGTGGAGAAAGAAGCAGAGCCCGTTGAAATAGGAAATGTTGATTTCCATGGAGAAGTCGATGAAGGTGTTGTCAGAGACAAAGGGAGGAATGCATTTGCTAAAACCATCATTGCTATTAACTTGAATCAGAGAAGCTTTGAATGAGAAAGCCCGATTTTGAGCATGTGGCACTGTATGTACTACTGGAGCAAAGATCAATGATTCTGTGTGTACTGCAAAAACTCAATGGCTAGGCTATCACAAAGTGAGCTCACGTTAGAAATGGAAAATTTTAGAAAAGTCAAATGGAAGAAAATTTCGAACTTCATAATGGATAATGCGTGTCATAAGCATTYATGCATRAGGTTTACTTACCTGGCTTTAGCTCATTCCCTTCCTTTRTTTTATATTTCAGATAATGATTAGTTAGGTGGTACAAAGAGATTGCTTGGGAGCTGACCTGGATACCCAAACACTATTTCTTAGTTAAAATATTCATATTCAGTGAATTTTGTCAGATAATTATAATTCTTTATTCATTTACTTTTATTATTCTTTCAAAAGCTTTTGAAATTAGAAATAAATGATTACATGTTTGTTGGGAGTTGACTTATTTTATGGTGATGTGGAGTACTTTTGAGTATTAGGGGTTGAGTTTCTTACTTTGCAAATAGGTTGAATATGTGTATAAACAAAGAAGACTCTAAACAAATTTCTGTGGAAATTTTTACTTTAAGGTAATAGGTAGGTGGGGTAAGCCATAAGCGTTGGTACTTCTAGTTTAAGGTTCTTTGACTTGGGATGTCACAGTTTTGGTATTAGAGCTTAGAGTTTTAAAAGCGATTCGATAAAATTTATTAAGAAATATATCTATATATATATAATCTTTTGAAAGGTAATATGGATATCAGGTCATGTTGCAAGCATTTCTTCCTGGACTATCTGGTGAGGTTATGTTTTTGTTTGAGTTATTGAACCGATATTTAATGTTCATTTGTTATAAGTATCTGCTTGTTTATGTTTGGAACTCTTATGTGTATAGCTTTTTTAGTTCAATAATGGCCCGTACTGTTCATTCAAAGTTCAAGTAGGGACGTCACAAGCCCATACTGAAGGGACAAGCGATATTCCAATTGCTCAAGGAACTCAAATGACCATAGAAGCTTTTATGCAAGCATTGGCTGCTTTCGGACAAGCTAACCAACCAAGTTCGAATGAGACTTAGGAATATGGAAAGATTTCTAAGTTCAAGAAACTTTCTCCACTGTCGTTCTTGGGCACAACTGACCCATTGGAAGCTCAAATGTGGTTGATTGAGATTCAGAAAGTTTTCTCCGTCATGCGATGCACAGATGAAGAAAATGTYGATTGCGTGACTGACATACTCCAGAAAGAGGCGTATGACTAGTGGCTGATGGTTTAATGCCAGCATAAAGAGGATTTTCGCCCCTTCACTTGGGAAATGTTTACTAAAGCCTTTAATGACAAATATTTTCACAAGAGCATCCATCAACAGAAGGAGAGGGAATTTGTGAGATTGGAACAGGGAAGTCAATTTGTGAGCAACAAAGTCAAATTTTCATGATTAACCAAGTTTGCTCCCGGATTAGTGGCAACCGAAGATAGGAGGCTGCGGCGTTTTGAGGAGGGAATCAGGTCTCAAATTAAACTAGCGGTTATTCTATTTGAACTCTCCATATACCAAGAAGTTGTCAACAAATTTCTTTTGGTAGAAAGGGCACAAATAATGAGTAGGGAGGAGAACAGAAGACAACCAATCATCCAGAGATTTAAAGATGGGAGTTCTAAGGGCTGGGTCAAGGGTAGTCAAAAGAGGAGACACGACCAGAGAAGTAAACAGAGTTACCAACAAAGGAAGGCTTGCCCGAAATGTGGCAAGGAACATTTGGGTGAATGCCTTCTGGGCAAAGGTGTGTGCTTGAAGTGTGAAAGCCAGAGCATTTTACAAATGAGTGTAAGTCAATCTGCTTTAATTGTAAGAAGTCGGAGCATCTACCCTAATAATTTTATCTTGACCAAAAGAAAATTCATAAGACCCAACTTTGTCGGGCTTAACATAGCCCCAAATTCAAAGTCAAAAAATATACATATGCATAGAGAGAGAGAGAGAGAGAGAGAGAGAAAGCAGCCTTCGTAACCAGATTCGCGCTATTATGGGAGATTAGGAAAGGAGAGAGAAAGAAGGTAGGACAGCCGTGTGCGTTCTGGGGGTTAAAAGAGAGAGAGAGAGAGAGAGGGAGAAAAAGAACCAGAAGAATAAGAAAAAGGAACTTGGTCACAAAATTCCCTAATTAAAAATAAATTTTTTTATTTTCGTAGGTAACATAAGTATTTCTTTTCTTCTCTGAAGCCCCACACTTGATTTTCGAGAGATCATTCAGTGAATTCGAGGATCATAATTACAAGAATCGGAATTGATTAAAATTTTAAAGATGCTTTAATCATACTGCAGGATCAAGAAAAACCTACCTTAATATATCGTTGGAGCTCTTGCTTATTGTTTCGGATAATTGAGTCTCTTCAGTACCATACATCATTTTTTTAGCCTCGAGTTACATGTGCCCCAGTGTTCTCTTCAAGTTCAGAAACGATTTCTTTCTGGTTTGTTTAATGTGCTARCTTGACGATGGTCTTCTATGCTCTGTTTGGCTACTAGTGAAGTGCATATGATTAGTCCAGGCTTGTAACTATTTCAGGTTAGGTGTTGTGCTGTTGCTACTTGTAGTTTATATGGATATGATGTTGCATGTCTCAGTAGTTCAAGAAATTGAGCATATGACAAGAACAAGAGTTTCTTATATCTGATCATAATATGTAGGGATAAAATTGAATTGAAGAATGAAAAGAGAAGGAATGATTCCTTAAAGAGTATAAGGAGAAAACTTAAATAACTTCTCTGATCCTCTTGATCTTAGAAATGGTCATTGGTGCCAAGTGATTTCTACTGAYATATTCATTTGTTGTTAATAATCATTTCACCAGTTTCATGAAACACTTGACACAAAAATCTGAAAAGCTAGAAACTTTTATTATATGCATTTAGATTTAATCTTGCACAAATTTATATGAAGATTTTTTATGAGTAYTTTTTTTAATGAAATTAGAATATTATTATATTGATTTTGTGGGCAACCAAAACACTTTATTTGCAATATAAAGTAAATTAATTCTGTTAACGAGTTTAGGTGAGTAAACTCCCTTTGTCTTCATTGAATGTAGAACTCCTAAAGTTATTTTAATGTGTGATTGTGGTTTACATTCAATTATGTAARTTAATACTTATTTATATGTTATACCTATAAATTCGGATTTGTCATATGAATATATATTTCTTCATCATGTTGCACTTTTTGGATAAGTTACATTTTATGCTTTCGATATGGCAAATGTGTTAAAGACGAAGTTTGAAAAACGAAATTTTTAATATTGAAAAAATTCCAAACATTAGCAAATGAGAAAAAGGTATATGTTCAATTTCAAGAAAAGCGTGAGTTCTGACATAACTTTCTTTATAAGGTGGAAATGAAAATAAAGTTTAACTTCTTTATAAAGTAATATAAAAATGAATACAAATGAATTTCTAATCGCTTTATAATGTTACCGATAAAAATCTATCTGATCTCAAATAGTAATTGTCATTGCATCGATTAATGCATATGCTCTCACCAAATGAGCAACATTAAAAATGAAGTCAAAAAAAGTAAATGAAATGAAATTTCAAACTTCATCAGGCATATTAAATATTTTCATAATAATAAATTTGTGTTGCAATCATAAAATTTACTCTTTTCAAATAAAAAAAATAYTTAACTAAAACTCTTTYAATGTATCTCAACAACTAAATACTTAAAGAAAAATGATCAACATATCTCTAGAACTARAAATTGGATATGAAATTCTATKAAATAAGAATGTAAATTCTTCAAAAGTCAAACTAATAAAAATTTTAAATCAAATGGACAAAATAAAATATTTACTAAATTACCTAATCTCTATATCTTTTATAAATAGATTTAATTTTATGGGTCGAAAAGAAAAAGAAAAGGATTTTAGGGCACCAAGCATAAAAGTAAGCAGGCGAGCATATATTACTGAAATTTAGCCAAACACAGAAAATCCATTATACAGGTGGATCTCTTTGCACTTTTACTTTTAGTCTCGTAAGCGAACAACGTTTCGAAGAGTCCAACCGATGCCATAGGCAGCGGCACCAGCAACTGCACCATTGAAGACGGTAGTAGCCGCCGAGAGAGCGTAACTCTGCCCGGCAAACTTTGCCTTTGCAGCCCCTAAGAGAACCAGTGCCAGTGCCGAAAGAACACAGGCGCCTAGAAATTTATACGTTTCATTTCGAGTGAAAGGGATGAGAATAATGAAGGCCAAAAGAGGTGCAGACCCAAACACAAGGAACGCTGCAAGAGTGACTAAACCATTTTTCCATGGTTTCTCCGTCTGGTCTGGTGGTAACATCCCTTTCTCTGTCACCATCTTTTCATCTATCAATATGTCCCTGTACTTTGCCAAAATGTTCACTATAGTTGTTGCGTCGTTGATATTCATCCCAAGAGACGTATACCGTTGAAGTAGTTGCTCCTCTTGGAGCCTTTCATGATTACTGACTTCCCACTCGGTGACCATCCTCTCCTTCGCAGCCATGTCCATCTCGGTGCTGCTTGACATAAAATCTCCAAATCCCATTGATATACCATCGGCAACCAGATTTGCGAATCCCAAAACCAAAACATCCGCTGAAAAGAGAAGCCAAAATTGTAGTTAATGTCGATCTATTGCTTAGCAACCGAGCTAATATTGAGTTAATTAATATAGTTCGACAGTCAAGAAAACCATAAAAAATTAAAGAACCCTACTGGAGCATGGCGCATTAATCTACAAGAAGATGTACCGGAAGAGAGACGACCACCGGAGATGGAAGAAATGAGAGAAAAAGAAGTAATAATGGCATCAAGGCCTGCATAGAGAATGCTCTTCACGAACTCTCCTCTCCACGGTTCTTTGGGCCTCCCGTCTCTGCATTCCTCCAATTTTCCATCTTCTGCTCGGATCAAGGGGTCGATGTCAACAGTGCCGTCCATATTTTCCGCCATTGTTACAGCTAAATTTTATCGATTTTACTGCTTGATTTCACTGCAAGCTGTGCGATCTTGAAGTCATTCTTTAAAAAAGGGTAAAAGCTAGTACTAGGGTAAAGCGTAATGCAATGTTGTCAACATGCATGTAGATGGTTATAACACGTGTTGGATTGTAGCTCATCACCGAGTCGCTCAATTTGCAGCTCAAAATTACCTCATAGCTAATGGACCAAGTTGGATGTATCCAACACAAACCTTGCATTAGACCCAGAAGAGCACAAGCCCTGTATTGTCTTTTTGTTACAGATTCTCAAATGGTCTGAGACCATCTGTCTACATTAATATATATATATATATATATATCGGGCTTAATTGATGTTAAGAGTGTATAATAAAAAATGCAATGAAAATACAATAAAAAATATATTAAAAAATTCCTCAACCGATTTCCTCTACCATCCCACGCTTCTTCCTACACTCTCCCCTGTCGTATCAACTMGTAACTCCCATAATACACCATAAATTCTGCTACACTAATTAAAAGAATCCACTACCAAGGATAACCAGTCCTCAAACTTCAAAGAATCGCATGGTTTGATTGGCATTAATTGGAACGAGAAAAGGAGCGAGAACGTGTAGATCAAACTGCAAGTGTTTTGCACCAAACACTAGTGGTTCTTTAAGGTTCAGATCCATTTTATTTCCTGATGAAGTGAAGTAGAACCGGACAAGGCCGTTAAGGCTACTATTATTGAAAATTTAGTCTGGCACGGAGGAGAGGATTGATTGAATGTCATTTCTGACCGTTTATTCATCTTATTGTGACTTTTTGCATTAGATGCAAATTCTTAATTTTATCATATATATTTGTGGAGCTCTGATGAATATAATGACAAGTACAAATACTTCATTTATATCAAATTAACTATCTTTTCAAATAATATATATTTATTCATTTTAAATAAAATAACATTTTCAATTGTATTTAATTTTTTAACTTTTAAATAAAATAACATTTGTAATATTCTAAACATGTAAAACTCAATCAATTTTTTAAAATAACAAGTAAATAAAAATAAAAATTACAAAAAAAGACCCCTGTAAAACGCTGAGTATATAAGAACGTGCTTTCAAAACAAGACCCAAAAGAAAGCCAGAGTGGAATAACTTAAAATTTTAATATATCGAGCGAAAGTATATTCGTTATCTTCAAAATGTTGTACATCAATTCTATAATATACTTGAATTAAGAGAAAGTCTCATTAATTTTCAGACTAACGGCCTTCCTTCTTCCTCTTCATCAACCCTAGACTGAGACGGGTCATCTTCATTTGATGCTGATTCGTGAGTGTCGGGAGCAGAAGGTGGAGCTAAATGGCTGTTGGAGGGGTTGGTAGGTACCAGCTTTAATATAAAGCTCATAGATATTAGCAGCAGACCGGTTACATGCTGCTCAGTTAGTGGCTTTGTGAATATCAAATAGGACAGTARAAGCGTTACCGCCTTCCTTGCKGTGGTAACCTGTACGGCACAAAGTTAATGATTCAGATTCAATTGGCCTAGAAACTTTGAACTTGTGCGTCGGAGCATTCAATATTCACATAAGGCCATGAGGAAACCATGACAGATGAAGAGACAGCATTCGTGCAGTCACATGAAGAGTAGGTGTTATGCACATACCATTGCAGTGGTGGCTGCACCAAATATGGCAATCAGGGAAAGTACCGAGACTTGACCGACRAATGTAGCCATGGCCTCAAAGATCAAAACCCCATATACGTAGAGATGCTGCAGGAGCAACAAAAGCATGATCCGTAAGGGCTATGCTGGGTTAGGGAAGAAAAAAGATGATGATCAGGAATTTGCCTGAGAACATGAGCTCCATGCCCTAAAGATTTCTCCCGTTAGAAGCATAGGTGGAATCAGGAAAGGCAAGCCGACTACGGTGGAGCAGAATAGCATCTCCATCTGCAGAGAGAATGTAAAGTCACATTTTTGTCATGACCATTTATTTCTTGGACAATCCATGATCCAATTATAAAATCAGAGCAGATGCTTCTCACCTGGGTGGTTTCAGGATTCATGGTAAAGATAGCCTCTTGCAAATTCCCCAAAAATGCATCCATAACCAATGCACCAGAAACCATCAAGACCCCCATCATGCTAAAATGGGGTGAAGTTTGCGCATCAGCCAAAGTGAAAAGGATTAARCCCACTACTAAAAGTACTGCGGATACATATTCCTGAAATGGGTATTTCCGTCTTAATCCTGGTATGAAGGCACCCATTATCATGACAGGCAAAACCTGAAACATAAAGTGGGAAATATGGCTGATTAATTGGGACCGGTAATTGATATAAGATACAAGTACCAAACCATAATAAAAACAAGAGGTGAATTTTCTTTTTATCTTCTCAAGAAAGCAGAGTTCCCAGAGGAGGATCAAGGAGCAGCCTAGATTGCAGAATATTGCATGAAAATTTTAGCACGTTATATTTTTCTTCTGCCTATTTCACCTGTGTTTACAAGCCGACAGAGTTGAAATCAGCAGAATTCCTTGAAACTAAAGATCCACATTCTCACCATCATGATAATTTAGAGATTAATATCTAAATTAGAGGTGGATGATGCGTATACTCTGAATGATACAGGACAGACATTCGAATACCTTTGTTGATTTAAACATGAGCTGAGCTGGATAGTTAAGAAATGCCAGTGACCCCTTGGTGAGGCCATGCGAACCCATAAGCACCGCAGATAGCTTCACATAAGTCTTCCAGGGATTCACCATTTGCTTCGTGGTGAAGCCCTGCAAGTAAATTAGGAAGAGATACACCCATCCTTGAACAAATGTGAAGTACCAACCGTAGCTGCAAGAAGTTAAATAACCATATAAACCAATACTAAGCCAAAGTACTTGCACAAAGAACAACATTGAGCTGTGAAACTTACCTGAAATGGAGCCTATTGTACACATACTCCTGAAATTAGTAAATATGTAAATCAGCATACATATAAATCATGCCAGAAAAACATCAATCACCAAAACAGGACATTGCTTATTCTACGAGGCTAGGCTAGGCTAGGAAAAGTTTTTGCAACACCCTCCCCTTCTGACAACCCCAGAAAAAAGGTAAAACAAAACAAAGAAACGCCCACAAAAGGAAAAAAAGCTAGAAAGAAGAAAAAAGTACATTTTCCAAAATGAATTTCTTCTATAACTGTAATAGAAAAAGGCCAAAAGTGGGACCAATAAGGAAGCTAAATCTGCTAGAAACTCATAGATTACGAACAAACAATTACTCTAAAGCAACTAAGGACGGTGACGACGAGGACCTGCTAGTAAACTAAATTATACAAGAACTCGATTATCGAATATATCATAAAATACAGGTAAGCAAATAAAGACAAAATGCTTCAAAGAAATTATTTAACCAGTGAAGCCTAAATATCAACGAATACCAAAAGAGGGACTGAACCAGACATTGCAGTTGCTTGAGGTGAACAATACATAGAAACCCCCAAAAAGAGGAAAAGAAGTCATACTTCAACCTGGGCTAAGATTTCTGCATCTTCGGATTACCAAAAAGCAGAGAAAGATAGCGAAATATGTACAAAGTACGAAATTAACGGTTTTTATGAGGACAGAATACATTACCTCACAGATGCCATTAACGAGATATCCAAAGAAGAACCCAGAAGAGCAAATGAGGAACTGCTGCCATTTGGGCCTCTCTGTTAGTGAAATTCCGAAGAGAGACCGAACTTGTTCCTCATTCTTCATCTTTCCTCCTCTCCTTATATTTGTATGACGCTGTCTCACAAGCAGCAACGTTTATTATAGATATAAACCAGTAACTAACCCACTACCTTTGGTGGTTTAACAGCACCATGGCTAATTCGGTGTCTGCATGTTGATATTTTGGGCCCAAAACACCGAGAGGTAACAAAGAAGAAAACAAACGAAAGAAATAACCAGAGAGTATGATGGCATATATACAAAAAGCTGCACCGACGCCCCGGGGAGGAAGASGAGAACGAGTTTGCCAGTTTGATTTTGAGTAGGAGAGAGTTAATGGAGTCCCTTTCTTTTGGTCACGAGAGAGAGAGAGAGAGGATTTCCATTTACGATGGTCTTATAGGAATCTATGATTACGATATACATTGGCAATTAGCAAACTGACACCCATCGTTCTCTTTACCTCTCTTTTTTCCAATTACAAAAATCCACATGGATTAAAAATTTAATATTAAAAAAATCTGAGTGAGTAATACRCATCTTCCTTGTTCAAACATCTTTTAAACATATCATATGGATTCTCTCCCAAGTCTAACTTGCTTAAGAGTTTCTCTGACTTGTCTCGACCTAGAAATACCAGGAAGGAATGGCTTCAAAAACTTGAGTTTACAGTTGTTATCGGGTGAAGTCATATTGGAAAGCTGGTGATTCCTGAACCAGAGTTTGCTCTAAAAGTGACTAGAGAGTTTCCCCAGAAACCCGAGTTTTATTCTTATTTAGTGGAACCGAGAAAAACCGAGCCAACACGTGTAAGAGCCCAGACAGGTGGCATACTGAACAGCATGATTGGTTCTGTAGAAATTGGAGCTAGACCACTTTCATCCAAGGCAAAAAGTCTTTCTTTAGGGTATGGAGCCAATTTTTGTAGCTTCAATTTGTTGAGGCACCACGTAATGGAGTCATTGAAATGAATAGAGGAATATGGACTGTTTTCTTATTTTGATCCTARAGGTGATCCAGAAATCTTTTAATAATGAATAAGATATATAGTCATATATTATATATTTTTATTGTGTATATATTTTTTATTATATCTATTTAAGTATGATATACTTCATGTTATGTAGTAAAAAATGTATATTAAAAATATATATTAGTGAATTAAGAGCCTTTAAGGTAAAAACCATTCAAGTCGATAGTTTGCACTAATTGGATTTACATGTTTGTGTATTTAACACTATCTTCATTTCATCGATGGAGATCAGACCAAATCTCATCGAGCAAATCATTCAGCAACTCAATCTCCAACTTGCATCCCAACTCTTGTTGTTCCTCTTCAAAACTATTCCATCTCAGCCCTTTTTCCATATCTCTAACACAGTCCTCCTTCTTCCCTAGCATCTCCCAGTCGAACGACCCATTRCATTCCTTGCTCAACCATGACTCTGCTAATCTCAACATTTCTTCTTCATATTTAGCATCATTTTGAGTAAATCTGCCAAGAACAGTTAATTCATGCCTAAAGAAATCCAGTAGCAGATGGTCATGTTTGGAGTCGGCAGCTTTAATTGTTTTAATATGATACAGTAATTGTCTTGCCCTTTTGTCTGCTGCATCATTTGTTTCCTCGTCTTCTTCAAAGAAACTGGAGCAGTAGTCTTCAAAAGGAAAGTGATCTTTCTGTACCTTCTCAATACGCTGGTTATCTAAACTTTCGAATTCTTGAATCCTTTGCATAAGCCTGCATTTCCTTCCTGCACGTAATTGGACATGAATTATTTTCCTTCCCATAACAGATTGAAGAACAATTGACATACAGAACCATTGAATATGACAAATTGGGAGGTCGAATGCSCGAGACATACTTTCTAMAGTAGCAAGGCTCCTGTGGAAGAATTCTTCATCCTCTCGAAATGGAGAATCTAGAACTGAAACTGGGCTGTATTGATCCTCCTCATCAAAACGTAGCTCCCTCTGTTACACATAAATTTGCTCGAATCAGAAATAAACACATCATTGAATTCTTCTTTATCTATTGTAAAATAATTGTTCATTTGATTTTTTTTTTTTTCTTTTGTCTCTTCTAATTAGTTATAGAAATCAAGAGCACATTAGTTATTCTCTATCATGACTTACTTAAACTTTTAAAAGATCAAAAACGTAATATTAAATAATATTTAAATTATTATTTTATGAAAAATAATATAAAAATCAAATTTATATATACTTCTGTCTGAATGAGCTAATATTTTGAAGCGAAATAATTTGCCAATGAGGACAAGGGTAATGGTTATAGCATAGTAACAGTCCCTAAATCTTTTTTCCTTCTCCATTCTTGATGAAATGAAAAACCATATGTGAACGTAAGTTGACTCCACTCACATTTACTGCTCGATAAATATTTCTATTTCACAATAAGGTAAAATATACATACCAATGCGATAATAATTTAAGATTGCTATTAAAGTAACACATTTACCTTTATATTGAAAAAAAATTAATTATACGAAAGAAAATATATTGATTTATGTTGTTAGTTTAAAAATTAAATAAAAATAAAGATAAAAAATATATTTATTGATATATTGTTAAGTAGATTGTAACATATTTAAAAGGAAAAACTTTACCAAATGGAAGGAGTATTATTTTTATGCGGAAGACTAACAACTTCCTAGGTACCTTCTACTTTGTCTTATTTCTTTTTGAGAAGGTACCTTCTACTTTGTCGTGTAGGAAAGTGCCATTAATTCATCAAATAAATCAATAGTAGATATACAAGAGAAGGAAACTTCAAAACATACAGTAAAATAAACTAGATAACCAGGTGCAACCATGCATATGTTTCACAATTTAAAAAGGAAGAAAACCAGTTAGTATTAAATAAAKGTGTTTACCTTGGATGTTGTTCCTGTCGTTGTTCCTTCTACGCAGTCTTGARGATAATTCTTACCAAACTTTGCAGCTCCATGTTCATTCATACAATCCTTATCTTCACWGCAGCACGAAGATACAGTAAAATCACTTTCAGACCAGCTAGATCTCTTGCTACTGGAATCTGTACTGCTCGATCCAGTGGTAATTTCAGTAGCAGGGCATTGRTTTTTTGAACAAGAGAACGGCATRGATGTTGGCAATGGAATCTCCTCCAATTCCACCACGAAATCCCTAAACGACTTCCACCGCAGAATGTCTTTGATTTTGACCTTAACTGAGACCTCATCAAGAACGACATTGTTTCTATCTTCTTTGTTCCTTCTTGATAGCTTCCTCGAAATGCTTCTCGGTAGAATTGCTGGGGTCTTCATGGTGGCAAAAGGGAAGAACTTAATAGCGTTTATCACGATATGTGAAGCCTTGTGGACTGCAGAGATGGATATGGATGCGGCTTTTGAACGGCTTCTAAGCAGTTGGGACGTTGTTTTATTTGGTTTCGAAAGGTTTCTTGCCCTAATTAACTTGCATGGTTTTCGATGACATGATGACTTCAAATCAGTCGAAGAACATGAAGGTAATTCATCTATGAGGAAATCTTTGAGCAGCCTTGGTCGTCTGTCAAGTAAGAACGATGAAGCCATTGTTTCCTTATTCTACTTCTGTCGAATCAATGAAAAATGGCGAACTGGTGAATACTGTTGCGGGCGAAGTTTTCTGTTGGAGATGAGTGAAGTGAGGAGCAGATGGTAATGGTCCTGGTGAAGATATATAATGAGGTAGGGAAGACTCGGGAGTGAGAAGGAGTGTGGCAGTTTCATGGGGTGGAAGAAACAATGGATCAAGAGAAAAAAGACACGACCCACGTAATAGCGTGGATGCTTCTAATTAGAGTATTTGTCTTTTCTTGCAATTTTTGGACATGAAGGTTTATTTTATACATCTTAATTAGATCACACTTTATGATATGATYTTCGGGGTTGAAGACTGTCGGAGAGGAGACTAAAAGAGAAGATTCGACCTTCTCACTGCTTCTTAATTTCGAGGCAAATATAATTGACAACTTGACTTGAGCATGTAAAAAAAAAAAAAAAAATGAAGTACAGACATATATATTATGGTATACACAGAGGTATTATATATACACATTCAATGACAGAGTCAAAAAATTAATTTTAAGAAAATCAARTAACTTTTGAGGGAGTAAATTATACATTTTTAATATTTCAGAATCAAATTTTAAATTTTGTATGTTTAAAATTTTTGGAAATCTTTCATGTAACATCGTGATTCATATAGTAAAAAAAAATATTAAAAAATATGAAGAAGAAGTATATGAGAATAATAAGGTTAATTATAGATCCAATTACTCATATATAATAATAGAAAATATACGAAAGGACTGAAGATTCTTGTCGGTTTGTTTATGACATTACACCATTTGTTAAATACTCTAAATACAGCTAAGTAAGCTGTCATTAGGCACACAAAGAAGGCAGATGAAATGGGAGATTAAAAATGATAGGAAGTATTTGATCACTTCGTTGAGAAAGGCAGAGTCAACAAAATGCTGSGAATTATTATGACCCATCTCCTGCAATTTCTTAGTTGGTGGCTGTCGAGTCTTGGCTAGGAATCATATGAAAAGACAAACAACGATCAGTCTAATGCTCTAGTCCTTTCATCTAGCTTCATCAAATGGGGCATAAATCGTTATAATTTTAATTAACTATTACTTCATTGATATTCGGTAAGACTTTTGTATGGAAAATGATACTTGTAGCTTAGAAAGTTGAAAAATTAATAATATAGTGATTAAACTAGTCAAGAATAAGGGTAAAATGAGGAAAACACAATAAATACTCTCTTGGATTTGATTGCTCAAAACATATTTTTGAAAAGAGTTATTTTAAAAATTAACATAATGTAATAATAAGGAAAGATGAGAAATGCGAAACAATTGTAAATGTTCTCGTGATAAGAACTGGATTCGTTAATTCTTCTCTTTTTTCTAAACTTCTCTCAATAATGAATCTTGATATGAATTTATGGACCTCTTCCTCTTGTGCTTTCACCTTTATTAATAATCTAAACATATATTGCATACTAGACTTATAATAAAATTTATTTTCCTTATTCTAACTCAACTCCTTTTTTTTTTTGTTTATATATACATCTCAAATACGTAAGTTTCTCCCATTTTATTTTTCTTTACATTACCAACATTGATACTTTGATTAGTCATCTTGTATGTTTTTGTTTCTTCCTTAGTAGGTCAACCTACTATTGTTTACAAAACTCTCTTATGTTGATGTAATACTTTTGCGCTTGAGGATTTTCCAGAAAAGCTAARGAAGAGGTAGAACTTCCATCTTTTATCATGAACACCATATTTTATGCAAGACTCTTCTTGTGCTTGCTTGTTGTCTTCTTTTTTTTCTTTTCTACTTTTTTTGCTATGGCTTCGCTTGTTGTATGTTTAGATGACTCCTGTTTTGTTTTTTTCATAGTTCAGTGTGTTAAGGCTTTTTTGTTATATCATTTATATATGTATAGTATATATATTTT
>MEJB01000006.1:6737281-6747543 GCA_001752375.1 Rhazya stricta
ATAAATATATCTGCCCAATTTTAGATCAAACCATGCATATATTCATTTTCAGCAGACTTGACAAATGCAACATGAAGGCCCCAAAACTAAGCTACAACTAGAGTTATCGGGAATCATAACATTCGCAGCYTGCTCACTATGTGAAAATATACATCATCCGTTCTCCATGCGGTTAGAAACTGTGTCTTGCTCAAACAATTTTGAAAGTTTCTTCTCCCCCCCAGATAGAGCAATAAGTTCTTTCATGAGTGATTGTGTTCACAATAGATGAAAACCTCAAGCTCGAATCAGGTAAACAAAAAACTTGAGGTAGTTCTATTGATTAGTTTTTCATAGTTTGGAGGTGGAGAAATTCTATACTGTTTAAGTAGCCAAAGTATCTCCTCCCTATCATTGTCTAGTAAATGTAATATGATTTTACAATTGGCTAGCGCTATATATTTTGCTCATTTAACTAGACTCTCAACGAGCTAGACCTATAGCGCTATATGTTAATGAAAGTTCCAATCTCTTAAAAGAACAAAGAAAAAAGAAAAAGAAGTAATGTGATCCATGTGTCAATGTTCTTAGAGCCTAGAAAGAAGGAAACATATACGCCCATTTTCTGGCAACCAAAGAATTAGAAGCAAAGAGAAAGGTCTACATAAACATGTTTGCAMACTGTGTTTTATGCAGATGCCATTGAAGAATTACACCAAAAKTCCAGCATACATATATCTTTCTTATCTCAAGATTTAATTTKTATTGTTTAAATTTGTATTATTAAATTTTCTTTTGAGAACAATTACTCTCATATAATCAATGCACAAGACTGAAATTTAATGGTGTGGATGTTAGCAGCTTCTCATTCTCTTCTAAGAAGGTTATAAAACAATATCAATGCATTTTTCATGGCTTGGAGAATGACTCTGAACTCATTATCTTGGTAGCAGATGGAACAATTTATAATTTAAGAAATTTATTATTAGAAAAGAATTTTCTGCATATACATTGCTCTAATTTCCTTTTTCTTTTTTATTAAAAAAGTTCTTTATTTCRTTCAAAATGAAAATTAACCACAAACTAATTTGGTTTAAGTTGCCTCRAGGCAAGAAAATTTGATATTTAGAGGATTGTTTATTTCGAAGATGGGGATGAACTCAACATAGATTACATAGACGTAGTTAAGATGTTACAATGAATGATATATATTAGGTTTTTCATTTATTTTTTAAGGAATAAGTCGCTCAAGCCCTTTTCTACAATTTCAAAACCTCCCTCATAAGTTTTCCCTGACTACTAAAAGTACATTATTATTTTATTTTATTTTATTACTTTTTAGGTTTGCCAGTTACCAAATTTAAATKATAAAAATCAAGAATTTAGCTCTAAAAAGGGAAATATTTTTTTTTGTTAAATATACAAGGCGTGTAATTCAAAATTATCCAACTTGAAATATAAAATCTATACATAAACTTCATAGAATCTAGACATTCTAGAAGTAATTTTATCTATTTATTTTATTTGGAAATTTTATTAAATACGTGTTAGTAACTAAGATATTTTAGGTAATTTTTAGTTCAAATTTCATTTTTTTTATTATTTTTGTTTGCTTTTGAACTTCTATCCAAAAACGTTAATTACGTTGTCGTAGTATTATATGTGTGACGTGACTTAAATGTGAGATGATAAGATACAATTGACAATCTATAGAGAAAAGACATTAATTTTGAAAAATCCTTCAAACCTAATAAGAAAAAGAAAATGGATATGCATTAGTCTAACTGGCCTTTCCATATATAGCAGTAACAAAGTATGATTTTGCTATCTTGTTTCTTTATATAATAAAGCATTGCTGTCCCTTGTAGCTGTTTTTCTCTTTTCTTGGTAAGAAAAATAGATAGGATACATATAACCTAATACAATCACGTATTGGCTTCGAATATGTTATCAAGTTCATTCATTATCCATATTAGTGATGAATTCTCTGTCACACTTTTCATTTTTGCTAATCTTTTAGCGGTCTTATCTATCTAGACAACCCTCTAGACGGGTGGAAATTTCAAAAAACTTGGGAGGGTTTATGTATAAATAGGGCTTAGCAGAGACAAACAACATAGATTTTGTCTACATCTCTTTTCTCTTATCMTTCTGAAACAGCTCTGCACTTCTGCTTCTTACCATCTTAACTTCTCCATAACATCAATCCTTAGTTGAGAATTCATTCATGGGGATCTTTTTATTGGTTTGAAATGATGATCTGATATGTCGGGAGATTGTATCCAAGTTCCTCGAATGTTGCCGTTATAGAGGTATTTAATAGGACCCTGCACAATGTATTTGCTTTCAAGTTTGTTTCTCTCCATCTAAAGTAACTGCATGCTTTCTTTTCTTTCAGAACGGTGTACTGGACGGCTCATGGATGCTTTAAATGCCTTTTAGGAGAACAAGAAAGCAATATATCTTGTCCTAACAAATTTGCATAGGCTAGGTGAGAAGGGATTACAACTTATCAATCAGATTCGACACAAATATCAAGCTGAGATCATTTGTGAGTGTTTAACTGTCTAAATTACACGATAACTTGGTAATTTATATTTTTTTCTTGTTTTGTTCTTAGAAACTGTTCTTGCTTTCATGTTTCTGAAATGAATATTTGGAAGTGTTCTTCGAAAGAGTTGAATTGATGCTTTAATTGTCTGCTGCAGATTTGACGCCGGATGATAAAAGGATCGAGTGTAAAGGCGAAGAAATGAGCTTTTCAGTATATGATGCAGAAGTTTCGTACATCGATGACCTGAATGAACTCTGGAATTCGCACTTGCAAAAGAGAAAGCAGCTTCCAGACAAGAAGGAACTTCTGGGCAGCCATCTGAGGCAAGACTGGAGGGCAATCCATTAGTTGGTGATGGCTCAGGGATATATCAAGAAAGAAAGAGGCAAGAGCCAACAGAAAAGAGTGAACCGAGGCAAGTGGATATTTCTGGCCCACAAACTTGAATGACTCCATCTTCGATATAGAATCATTTCTAGCATCACTGGATAGTCCATTCGAAGAGAATATTCCATGCACCTCAGGAAAGACAGCTGAATTTGCCAGCCCTTCRCCACTTTCCCAACYGCCAACGAGCTGGAACTCAAACCCCACATAGCCRGCAAATTTTCTCCATCAGGAACTTCCTTCACCATCATTACTTACTTCCGGGAATATCAATTCACTTCAATACCCTTCAAGCCCACCGTCTGGGGCTTCCAGGATGGARTTGCTGGTCCTTCTTTGCTAAGGTTTACTCCCAGGCAGGAAATTTCTTTCCCAGTATTAGGAACATCTGGAAATGGYACTTCCGGTCCAGAGCCTCCAACATCCATTTTCCAAATGCCCCTGCAAGAATCTTCACTGCAACAGGTAGAACWTGAACCCGATAATTCTTAGCCAGAAGAAAACAACAGTGTTTTTCTCAATGAGAAGGAATGCTCAAGCCCCAGTCTTAGGATGGGCATTTCTGATATGAGATGCATTTGTCAACCATGTTCATTAAATATTTTTTTTTTCTTTACACACTTGGATTTGCGATGTAATTGATCACAGTTCTGATGTTCATTTCAGTAAATATAGGAAACAAGAAACTCCTTTCCACTCCACAATGGAGAGATTTGTGAGTTCTAAACTTGTAAACTTCATGTGAATTTTCTCAAATAAGAAGAGTGATTTGCAAAGCTTCTTTCTGGCAGAGACGCTCAAGTATCTTTCTTCTTTTCTCACCTTCTTCAGTCATCTCACTGGATGAGCGAGTCTTAATACAGAAGCCCACCCCATAAAAATTGGAACTCGACATGATCAACAAGAGAAATTTGGAAGATTGGATGGAGAACTGAAACAAGATAGTAGATCACGTGCAAGGAAATAGCGCCGCTTCAGTGAAGACTAAATACGGTTAAATGATTCTTCATCGAGCCGCCATAAAAAATTGAGACTCTAAACTTCAGAGTCATTGCTGGGGCTGCTACTGGACGACGTAGAGAGGCTGCGGCCGCTTTCTGAAGTCCAAGAAGATACGAGATAAAATCAACAATGCAACCACTTCCTCCTTATCCCTGGGAATTAAAATCTTTTAGTTAGTTACTCTTCTGGTTGTTGAACATTTTGGACTAAGATGGTATGATGTGTAACGTAGAACATAGATTGATACTTCTTCACAATTACAGGTACCTAGTAGTTATGGGAGACTACTGTTCCCTATCAGCCATTTGTAATTAGATGATTTGATTATGTGACTGAGAGCAGAAAGTCATACGCCTTTCTTTTTATGGCTTCACGAATACATATACAGATACATAGGCTCGAGGTCCATAGGTCGCCCTTCAACTATCCAATGGACTCTATGCTTTTTACTTTTARAGCCTTCAAATATATTGCCAAAGGCGTCCATCCCTGCCGCGTTTCTTCCTGCTACAGTCGTACTGCTTGCTTACAAGGAAGGGATATATGATTTCTTGATTTCTTTCTTTCTTTGGGGATTTCCACTCTCACTGTCTGATTCTGAACAGTTATATGTATTGTATTGCTAAGGCTTCCCCTCATCCATCAAAGTTTTACAATGGCAGCTCCGTTAATGGCATTATCGTCAAATACCAGACAATATAAGTAAAAAGTTTAGAGTCTCAATCATAATAAAATTGGTCAGAAGATTTCTTTAGCAAAAATTGTTGAACTATTGATCAATTATAACTAATGTCTTCACTTGAATTAAGAATTAAAGTGTAGAATATGAATTTTGTTTKGTGATATTGTAAGAGTTGGAAAAGTTGGGGTAACGAAATGTTGAAGATGAGAATGATATTTTTACTTTGTAATAAATACAATCTTTWATCGTTGGCTGTACAGTGAAGTTTTCTCATCAATAAAAGCAGTTGCCCTCAGCAGAAGAGGCTATCAACTAACAATACTTCAAACCTTCCAATGCCATCTTTGGTGCTTCCACCCTTTGATTCATTCTTTTCTCTCTCAGCCAAGCCTTCTTCTCCAAGGCCCTCCAAAATTGGCCAGATAACCACCTCAGTAATCCCGAAAACGAAAACAAATCCACTATTTGTTGCAGCTGCAACATCATCGGCTAATTCTAAAACAAAAACCCAGAAGCCAGATGACGATTATCATGCCACCCTTAAAGCACTCAACTCTAAAGGCCGTTTTCCCCGAAAATCCCTTGGCCAAGTAAGTGAATTCTTTCATTGATAACATAAATAATATAATTTATTTTTTGTTTCGKCGGAATAAATACTGTGAGAGAGTGATGCGTGGTTGGGTTTCTGGAACTGATATTGCAGCACTACATGTTGAATGGTTCGATAAACGAACGACTAGTGGAGGCCGCTAAAGTGAAAGAAGGGGATGTGGTGCTTGAGATTGGGCCTGGGACCGGTTCTCTTACAAATGTTCTTGTGAATGCTGGAGCTACTGTTCTTGCAATTGAAAAGGTCTGGTTCTGTTCCCAAACTTTTTTTTTTTTCTTTTTCTTTCTTTTGGGGACTATTAATTTCATCTTCTTTCCCTTGGACTTTTGTTTGTACTATATTTGATTCACATTAGTGTTTTTTGTTTCAATTTTTCGTCTTGAGTTGAACCTAATTGCCGCTTTGCATTATTCGTAGTAGGACCCGTATATGGCAGGACTTGTGACAGAACGATTTGCCACTACAAACCGGGTAAAGGTAATCTCTTTGCTACTAGTGACTTCAATCTCTGCTGTTAGTTCTGTCGGTGTTCTACTGTTTTTGTTAAGGACTTAAATATCATGTAGATTTTATGCTGTTTTTGAAAGGAGTTTAGATCATTAACTCGGAAACTGAAATTTTCTCGTACTTTCTAATGGAAGCAAATTGTTGTTTTTTTTTTTTTTTTTTTTTTTTTGGAAATGAGGTAATATTCCAASTGTGGGGTTCAGAGATTATTCATTCGTCCATCTTTAGCCCATATTTTCAGAAGCCAGTGTCTCTTSTGAGAGTTTCAATAGTATCATTTGAAAAGCTTTGACCCTGATAATGTTAGCTTGGCTTGTAAAAACGGAATTGAGGCCTCATATGTTAAGAAATGAGATATATAATACCCAATAAATTTGACTAGTTTCCAGTAAATTGTTGGTCTATCACTTTCTCCAGTGGGAGAGGGGGGAAGGGAATTTGAAGGTAGTAGGGAGCTGAGAGAGATCTATGGTTTACAGTAATTTTGCTTCAAAGCATATTTTGGTTTGTTGATGGCAAGGGATTTTTGTCGCTTCATTGTTGGAGATGTTTCAAAGTCTTACAGCATGCAGAATATTGTTTCAGTTTGTTTCMAATCAACCAGTTCTTTGTTTTGAACTCTTTTTATGTAATGCATTCAGCTTCATTGTTGGAGATGTTTCAAAGACTTACAGCATGCAGAATATTTTTTCAATTTGTTTCCAATCAACCAGTTCTTTGTTTTGAACTCTTTTTAGGTAATGCATTCAGAATCATTGGTATCCTTTTCACTGTCAATTAGGAAATAGCTCTAGCTATCTTGTGCTTTGCAGGGATTTTTATTTCCAAGAAGCAAATCTTYAATGTTCCTTAATTTGTCTTTGGACATATAGGTTTTAGAAGAGGACTTCACAAGATGTCATATACGGTCCCATTTGTCTTCAATTTTGGACACTAGAAGTTCCTTGGTTGTAAGTTCTCAGCGAGCAAAGGTTAGAACAAAATGTCATTGTGGAATTTTCTATTGATAGTTCAAGTGTTGCTCTTGAAAAAGCTTTGGGTAGTATTTTATCTGATATATGAGCAAATAGGCCCCTTTGATTTCTCTTTCTCTCTTTGTGTTCTTCTTGTCCAGGAAAGAGAAAGGATGAGACTTGTAAAYGATGTGAATTTGATAATATAGAATCTGWATATTGTTYATGAGGGTGCAAGTGTTGCTAKGTTTAACTAGGTTTGATTGTTATTCAGGCTAATTGATGTTTCTCTACGTCCCTGTGGCTCTATATAGTGTTAAAGAATGTATGTCGCAGGAGGCATTTGGACAATTAAGATTTCTTTGACAGACCATTGATTTTATGGGTAACACATRTATAAATGCGATTACCGTGTGTGCTATAGGATTCTTTTGCATGTATAGTATATATGTCTTATGTGATCCACAAACGACAAAAATTCTCATTCGAGTGCCCTGATCCCTATGAGTCAACACAAAGTTCTTAGTTTCTGTTTAGTAATTCTTCAGTGGGCCCCTCGAAAGCTTGATGCATGTAAACAAAAAAAAAAAAAAAAAAAATTCCCATGTCTCTAAGCTATATTTCCCTGTTATGAAACTTCCACAAATACTCTCTTGCAACTACATATTTTGCCTGATTCAGCTCTTACCGAAATGAAGCATGAATCACATTCTTTATATTTGACAGAGTTGAAAACTGCAAATCTCGTTTCGTTTTCAGTTGTAGCCAGAAATTTTGGGTTTAAGTACTTGTCTTTGCCCTGAAATTTGACTAGTTGATTAATATACTGCACTTTTACTTGTTAACAGGTGGTTGCGAACATACCTTTCAATATAAGTACAGAGGTAGTTAAAGAACTTCTTCCTATYGGTGACATAATCTCAGATGTTGTTCTTCTACTCCAGGTTTGCATGGTCACTCTCTGATAGACAACATAATATTGAGATACAGTTGATGTATTTCCATGATTGCTTAGATGCACAAATTGGTTCATGTATTGATACTCTACTAGACTACTAGTACAAACCAARGAAARAATTGCAAGTTCAAGCAGCCATTTGAAATTCAGTAACTTACTTACTTTTTCCTTCATCAATGCATTTAGATATGGTAAAATATGTTTGAACAAACCTAGAAATAGCTTAGCATTAAGTAGTCCTTTGTCCTATGGAATTCCTCTTATGGATCTTCTGCCTTTTCCAAAATATCATACAACTTCCAAGAAGGTGTTTTGGAAATTCGGAGTAAATTCCAAGAGCCTGAGGAGATGCTAAATAAATGGATGCTGCCTCTATGCCATATTGAATGTGAACCTTTTTTTTTTCTAGATTGTCTCGGAGTAAATTCCAAGAGCCTGAGGAGATGCTAAATAAATGGATGCTGCCTCTATGCCATATTGAATGTGAACCTTTTTTTTTTTCTAGATTGTCCCTAGGCGACTTTCCTCTTTCTTAAACTATTCTTTATCTAAACATGCGCCATTAGCCTCAGCTTAAAGTAAAAAGATGGATGTAATACTATCACCACATATCAGTCTCCTAATAATTGATGAAGGATGAAGTAGTAAAAATTATAAGGAATTTTATCTTGGCAATTTTGTTGATATGTGAAACATGATTACCTGTGAAAAAGTCTTTCTGCAGCCTTGATTACTGTTGTTAAAACTATTGCTTCCAGGAAGAAATGGCTTTGCGCTTGGTAGATTCATCTTTGCAGTCATCAGAATATCGACCCATTAATATCTTCATTGCCTTTTATTCAGGTAATTGTAGAATGTCTTGAACAAAGAATCAGAAAAATCATCCCTCATATGGATGAAGATCCACAGATGAAACAACTACAGCCAAGTATATAGAAGAAATACTAATAGACATAGTTCGAGATGGACAATATGTGCTAATCATATTAATCCTGGTCTCATTATAGAATGTAAAACCTACTTGACAGTAGGCCATCCTTTTTGCATGCCTGACCACTATGGGCCTRTTCTAGGTCTGTGTGTTTACAATCTAAATCTTGTGCACTTCTCTGCAGATCCTGAATACAAATTTAAGGTCCCAAGGACAAATTTCTTCCCTCAGCCGAAGGTCAGAGATTGTTTTGCTTCCCATAAATGCTCACCCAGGTTTAGGAGGCTAATATTATTAAATAAAATAACATTACAATTACGTTATATATTAATTTTTTTTGAGTTCAACCAAATTATAATGCACTACAATCTCCTATAATACTACTAAGTTTATATTCGTACATCTGCTTTAATGTATAAAGATGTTAACTATGCATATTTCTTTATCAGCTAAACATCYACATTTATCCCATCAGTTATCCGCTGATGTTGTCAGCATGAGTGACCTCGTTTTTATGCTAGGTGGATGCAGCAGTTGTTGCCTTCAGACTGAAGCAAGATGTAGAATATCCTCGAGTTTCATCCACAAAAAGCTTCTTTGCAATGGTTTACTTCCTTTCTTTTTCTATAGAACTGCTAATGTTCATACCATATTGTCTACAAGTTTCTGGGATTGTGGTGCTAACTCTTCGACCAATAATCTGATAAATTTCCCTTAAAGTTTWTTAGATTCTGCTAACTTGGGATCTTCTTATTTACGGGTTTAATCTATCCTTTACTTTGTTACCTTGATTATGTGGCCTCTAAGTCTTTAGGTTACTGTTCCTTACGGCAAGAATTTGCACCCAGAACAGTTACATATGTGATCTTTTGACAGAATAGTCCTGCTAAAACTACATATCATTATCCATGAAGACCGTAGAACAAATAAACCTCTTTCCTCTGCATACTGTACTTGTGAAATGTTTTTAGCTGATATAGTTGGGAATGTTTTCAGGTGAATTCTGCGTTCAATGGAAAGCGGAAGATGCTGCGGAAGTCACTTCAGCACATCTGCCCCTCCCCTGAGATAGAAGCAGCTCTTAGTGAAGCTGGCTTTCCCACTACAGTAAGTGCACATTAGGGAGGGATAATTTTTGAATGGTTTACTTCAAAATGTTCATAAATCTAACATCCTTTTTTTAATATGCAGTCAAGGCCTGAGGAGCTCTCTTTAGAAGATTTTGTAAGACTTCACAATTTGATTCTGAAACCATAATTTCTAGAAACCAAATGAATGAAGCTTGGCAGGAAATTCCAAAATGGCCAAAGTGGATATAGCCCTGGCCGTTGAGTTTTGACAGACCAGAAGCTAGAGAACTCAACAATTGCTACTATATGTACCCTCCTGTGAGGTTAGTTGGAACTCTGACATACCAGGCCACAAGGAATTGGGATGGTCTTCTAGCTTTTTCGACGAAAATGTTTGACAGCCTTATGCACAAACGTATTGAAAAGAAATGAAAGCCATTAGATGTGCCTCTCTGAACCACATCATGCTCGTCAGTCATAGCCCAAATGTGTAGAAAAATCAGTTGGTGCAGATATAATTACTTGGCGTTGTGTGTGATTCATATTTTCGGATCTTCAGGATATTTGAGCTGAAGAATAAACCATTTCAATGTTGATTGTTTACATGTTCTAAGGATGATGTGCATACT
>MEJB01000006.1:6747564-6772758 GCA_001752375.1 Rhazya stricta
AAAAAAAAAAAAAAAAAAAAAAAAAAAAAAAAGAAAAACACAAAGTAGTATCTCGGTGCGATCTACTCCTTAAAGAATCATCCAGTATTACTTCATAATAGACGAAGTACAGAAACCCAAAACAACTCCAGTAATGTAAAAATGTAAGAAGAAAGGAGAAGAAAGACATCATTGAGCAACAACTTTACGAGATGGAAATGTTCTAAAAGAAGGATCAGAAGAATACTGTTAAAAATTTACTTAAATCAATACCATTTGTTGGGGTTTTAGTATACAAAATACGATATGATTTACGAAAGATAATCTTATCAACCATGAAACTGGTAGATAAGATCAAGGGACCTCAACCTTGTCCCTTGAGGATCGAACTCTGCTGAAAAACCACCCCTCCCAGCCACCTCATTCTCATAGGTCCGCAGTTGCTCCGCCACAGCAGCAGCCGCCGATGGAGACAATGACCTTTTGGGCCTCTTGTTTTGAATAAAACAGTCTCTCATCCTCTCCTCGACTCCGTCAATAGTAGGAGCAGCGGCATTATTCTTGGAATTTTGTTCGGCTTCATTATCGCCCTCGTAATCATCATCAACCACTTGCATGGGGTCCCCGTCATTATCATCACTGCTACCTCCCACGGCTGAGAAGACAGAGTTTTCGGGTGCTGGTGGTGGCGTGAGGAACATAGATGGTTGTTGTTGTACGTGTGGTGGATGATGAGATAGAAAGAGGGATAGCTGACGGTGGGCCGTGTGGAGAGACGAATAGATTTGGAGGATTTGAGACGGGTCCAAAGCGGCGTCCGGTAGCTGCTTTGCCATTAGGGTTGCTTGTTCCAGTGCAGTTACTAGTTCTCCCTGAGCTACAGCTTCTGCTGGCCCCATCTCCATTCCCTTCTTCTCTTTCAAGCTGTCTCTTGCTGTCTGTGAGCTCCGTCTCTCTGTTGACAAATATAATTAGTTCAGAGGGATTCCTTAACAGTTACAAAAGTTGTCGGGCATCCACCCTGGCATTCATTTGTATGGGATGCTACAATTTTTCATCTTCGGAAACCTTAAAGGGTTGTTTGTTCTACTAGATAAACAAATTAAACGAGTTTGCATCTTTACTGGACTGATATGGTGCCTTTTTCTCCCAGAAAAGGAGAAAAAAGGAAACCCATTTTATTTCTTCTCGACGTTTCCTGAATGGTGTTTTGGTTCGTGAGGGAGCAAAAACTAGTAACGGCTCTGAATGGTTTCCGAACTCCCAAGCAAATCATTCATAGAAGTATAAGGAACAAGGAAACGGAAAGCAGAAGAATATATAAAAGCCCATTTTTAGATCTCATCATATATTCAATTTCAGCAGAACTTCTGATGCAGTACTCAGTCTTTGCAACATTGTGAAATAATTTGCATTTTTACCATATATAAGTTAAGAGTCGCACATACACACAACTGCATACACGCGGTTACAGATTCTCCTTGAGAGAACTCTAAATTACTTGAGTTTTACAGATGGTCTTCAGGTGCCACAACTGTACAACTTAGCTATCACCAGGGCATCTTTAAACTAAATGTATGCAAGATATGAACCAACTTTAGCCACTCTCTAAGCTTTTAATGTCCGTAGATAGTCCTCGATTATGGACATGGCAGATGACCGGTAACTCGAACCAAACAAATTGTAATGATTTAGGTAATGATACAGCAGATAAAGATCCCTCCTTTTCTCAAACCCTGGTTGCTTAGGCATGACCTGATAAAGGACAAAGGAAGATAAAGGAAATTAGCGGTGGGGAAAAAAAGTGCCAAAAGGCAAAAGCATACCAGTGGAAGTGGAACAAACACTGAAATGAATCCCGAGATGGCAATTAATAAACAACTTTCAACAAATTTCTTGGAGTAGGACATTTTTAGCTTCCTCTTTAAGCGTCAAATGACACTACAAAAACTGGTAAATGGAAGTGTATAATTTCGAAAGCTATAGGACCTTATTCCCATCCAGACAATTTCCAATTTCTAATCACAAATATCAGCTATATAAGTTAAAGCATGATAATCATCCAACTTAGATCAAGGAAGCCCACAATTACCTTGAATAATAACCAAACAACAACTTGAAAAAAAAAAAAAAAAAATGAGCTGCCCTCAGAAACTGGAAAAATAGAGTGTATCTTCAGTGTTCCTACTAGTAGTGCACAAATTAGTTCAAATAAGTATACCTCAAAGTAAGCATCGTAGAAAGATCCTCCAAATCCAGCACACCATGACATTCCAAATTCTGCCTCATTATGTCCATCTACACAGGATGAAAATTTTACTCCTAATGATTCAATTTCTCAGATATAATGCTTCATCTATTTCTTGTATTTGTTGTGAAATTTATTACAATGGTATTCATAAGATAATGTAAGTACGCGCAAAAGGAGGTCATACAATGAATGATATACACCATATTTGCTAACCTTCACAAAGTTTATACCAAGATATTGTGAGAAAGCCCACAATCAAAAAGAGTTCCCAGTTAAATGTAGTTATGCAAACATGCCCCCATAAATTTGCTTTATGTCTGACAGTGGAAATAATGCTATAGAAGCATATGCTTCTTCCAATTTAATACATCAAACTTGCTTTATGTTTAACAGTAGAAATAATGCTATAGAAGCATATGCTTCCTCCAATTTAATACATCAAATTCGTACCACAGTAACTGCCTGCCTGGTCTGTCCACATCCGATATTCCAGACTTCTGAGATTATCTTTATCATTAAGGTAGTCTCTCTTTGGGGTGGGAAGAGATTCTGAAATTTTCAATATCTTACTTTTACAGCTATTCAGAAATGAGGTAATTGGTTTCCAACCAAATAMGTGGCACCAGCATACATTACTTACAAATTAGTATCTACAGAGGATAGAAATAACAAAATTTGCAACAGAAAATCTCAAAGATAATGCAACTTCTCTTACAACTTAACACAGCAGAATGTTCTGGTCAGTGTTAGTAACTTAACAAACATATAAGACCTAATTTTTACTAAGAAAGAACAAGAATACAGACTTACAGTAACATGCTGGATCAAGTATGACAGGCTCACCCTTTTTATCAGAGCTAATATTCCCACTCCATAAATCCCCATGCAACAAGCAAGGTTCTACCACAACATCCTCAAACAGAGGACCTATATTCTTTGCCAGCCTCAGCCCTTCATAAAGTGCAGAAGTTCATTGATTAAATGACAAAAAGGGCATACCATTCATGAATTCTGATATAAGAAAATATCTCAAATCCTCGGATTAAATGAACGTGCAGGCAGAAGAAACTGTGTAAGTCAAATTATGAACTAATTCCACTACACAACAATTCTAAGCAATAACTACATAGCACATCCAACAGTTCAAAGATATCCTCCATGCATATGCAGGCATCTGAAGTTGTGGAGAATTCATAATAATTCTTAAAGTTCAAAGTTCAAATACAGAAAAATAGTACAGAACTTATAAAAGAGGCCAATCCCTGAATATTTTGAACTCAGTAATATAGTAGCACAATTAATACAATGTTGTAATAATTTTGTTGCTAGTGTATCAAAGGGAAATGTCTGAAGCCCCACAAAAACAAAAAGCAGTTTCCTGGCAATAAACCAAACTATACGGAGTACTGATGCACATCATATGTCAGTATTATACCACGGAATATAACTAGAATATATTTGCATATCACTTTATACAGGACCATTATGTAATATGTAACCATGCCAAAGCAACAGCAAATCAATGGATTTTAGCCAAAGGCAAGTCACTTGATAGCTATAAYGCAACACAATTTCACAATATCTCATGCATCACAAACGTAACTCTAGACCAAATGGAAGGTGCAATTTCACCTTAAAATTAGCATAAGCCTAAAATCACATTGAGAAAAGCTAGTTTATGATGTCTTATACTTGTCGTGCACTGAAATTTAAGAGTTCATACGAGTGATCTTGGCCATCAATTGATGTATCCAAGGCAACATTGTTCTTTTGATCAACAATATCTGACCAACAGAAATCATCACGCAAAGCATTATATTACCCCTTTCGTATATGGTTGAATCCCCAAATTGTTGCCRTGCCAGCTTCAGTTGGTAACCCAGTCTATGCTCCGCATAGAATTCAATCCAGTTTAATGTCCATCTATTGATCTGTGGAGTACTACACAAATGCATCTAAATTTGTTAACAGTGACAGTATAAGTCCCGTGTCAACTTAAAATTGTGATATGAACAAGTTTTCAGCCCTTGAAATGCCAACTTGCAGGTCATTAGGCATTGTAGGTGAAGCAGCAGAGGAGTTGAAGACTCTACATGCAGAAGTATGTCGTTTTCTAGTTCTCTAGTCCTCACCAAATGAGCGGGAAATGGATGTTACACTAATTACCTGCCAATTGTATTATCAACGTGAAAACCAAAGCCCTTCTGAGATTTCGCTGCTTTATGCATTTCAGCAAGCTTCCTTCCTAATACAGACTGTAGATGGATGATTCAAATAATTGATGGAAATTATGATAACTACCCTAGGTTACCAAAAATGAAACATAGAACAATAGACAATCAAGAAGTAAAGAATCTCTTACTTGATTACTTCTAGACGCACCAAATTCAATGAACTCCATAATAATGTATGAGCCGCCTGTCGGTAGCGACCCAACCTTATTCATGAAAGAAMATTATCTCAGGTTTGTCGAGTCAAATAAACAAGTGGCGGATTTAAAACCAAGGATATGCTCCTTAAAAGGGGCAGCAGAGAGCTGATCACCTTATATGGTTTAGGCACACGGATTGTGCCTGTTTCATACATGGCCTTTAGGCCCAAAGCCTCTCCTTCAAACATTGATGGTCCAATGCTCCTGAAAAAGTGTTGGCAGCAGGACCAGATGAAGAAAGGTCACCCATACTCTTGATTGACGAGTATCAAGAAAAATGTATTTATGTATTTATCAACTCCGTGTGTGTGTGTGTGTGTGTGTGTGTTCCTCCATCATCAATCTAAAACTTCACTTTAATGAAATATTTAGGTTCATTAGCAAGTTTTCAATCCATTAGAGAAAGTGTGAAACAACATGCTACTTCATCTACCTACTAATCATCTCACCTCAATCAGTACCTGTTAGTTTTAACAAAAAAGGAACCTACATCTGTGTCATAGCAACTAGCAAGATTAATGCAACCACCACCAACAGGTCTAATTCTTGTGATCTCAGTTGCCTTTCCTTCTGATAAGATCCATTCTCGTACAGGATCATTGCTCATTGCTGCGACTGTCAAATAACCAAAATTCAACCAAACAAAACAGAAGGGGGGTGCTGGGGGGCACAAAAGGAATTCGAACTATAGACATAAACAATAACCACTATAAGCCAGAAACCCACTGAACCCTTTACACTGGAACTSGCAAAAATTCTTGAAACATAAWTGAAAACCACTATGAGAYGGAAAATTGAGATTAMATTCAAGTTTGAACCAATTCCAKCTGAAAGACAACTCATAATCGAACTTTCTACAAGAACATTAACTTAATAGTAAGAAAATCTGTAAAATAAAGCATACCCACAAGTTAAAAATGCCAAAATAGCAAGACCAAAAGTTTTGGCATTTAAGGAAGAGGCAGTGTTACTTGCTGAGTAATTACCAGCAACAGGTTTATGTTTATGTTCTCTGGGGAAGGGAAAGAGCCCTCTTCTTCGACAAGTGCCTGAACAAGGAATGTAGGACGAGGAGGAGATGAAGCCCACGTGTGTCACTGCCGCGACCATACTCTCTCACGCACTATAGCAACAGCAGTAGTTCTCCAGTTGTCTTTCAGCTGCCCAATTCCGATTGGTCCAATTTTATGTGGTGCCTCGTGTTCTACCGTCTGTCCTTGAAGCAAATTCAGGCTGATGCTCCTCGACCCTTGTGGCTTGGTTTGGAAAAGGTTTAAAGACTCGTTGGAGAGTCACAAATTAAAACAAACTCATATCCCTTGGGCTTTTCTGTTGAGGTTCTTCCTAGACCTTAAAAATAAAATCTTTTTCTGCCCTCTTGTCCTAAGAGCAAAAATTTCTGTTTTTGTCCGCTACTGTTTATGATCAGACTCGTTATGGACTTTTGTATTTTCCGTCAGCGTGTTGTCAGAAAGCAAACCTTGCCAAATGGGCCCCAGTGGACAAGATAATTGTTTAGCCAGAGTCTGGGTTTACAAATATCTCCAAGATGGTGGGACGATGTGACAAAAGCGAACAAAGTCCAGAAAATCGCTCCCGCGCGCGAACATTGTAATTGAAAAAAACCTGGATTTGAACAAAATTTGACCAGGCCAACAATCAAATGAAGACAAAAGAGTARAGACGATGYCTTATGAGTTAAATCTCAATCAGCAATGTGAAGGATGATCCCCTGAAGTTAACCAAAAACAATTCTTGATTTGGGTAGACAATCAAGAATATTTTCTTTGTACCGCATGAAGCCAACAAAGGATGCTTGTAAAGAATCTCCTGTATAACTATCATCCAGGAACAATCCTCATTGAAACACTTTCAAAGATCAATAATTTTAAAGCGCCAAATTCTATTCTAAGATATATTTACAGACACTCTGTATAATCCATTCTCCACCAAGGATTTCCAAGGCAAGTTCCAAACCCATTTCTCATGATATTCTCACAACCAAGACCAAGCATCTGATCTTAAGGAAAAGCAAAATACTTCAGAAAGTCATCTGCACTTCCTTTAGGTTATGACCGARCTGCTGCTTCTCCAGAGACACTAGTCTCCAGGTTTATCGTGACAGAATCGGAATGAGTTTGGACGCTACCAGCCTCTGACCGCTCACCAGCAGGTATCAACCATATCTGAGAATGTTCAACTGAAATCTCCGAAGTGTCAAAAGATGTTGTTCTACCCGGAACTGTAGGTCGGACATATTTTGTTTGTATAGAGTCCTCCACTGAAAGACGGCAAACTGGGCATGTTGACTGTTTCCTTAGCCATATATCAATGCAAGACAAATGGAAACTATGACCACATTTGGGCATAATTCTCAGTACTTCTTTCTCTTGATACTCCCCCAAGCATATAGCACACCTRAAATACAAAGGACAAGAGCTCATGAATGGTTGAGGCACAGTATATTGTTCCTTTCAAGCACACTTCTTGTATGCTGGAAGAAAATGGCACTCAATCAGAATCTGCAGCCTCAATTATAGGGTCTTAGTTGAAGATTGCAATTTGAAAGCACTTGATGTTAATCAACTCATAATGTCGGTTTCTTGAGGCTGTTGGATTAATAAGATATTAATCCATGAAAAATCCCTGATATTTGTGGTTCCTTTTGTTTATTATTGATTTGATTTTATTGGTTGGTTCTAAAGTAGTCCACAGTTCAAGGTTCCAAGAAGAGAGGGAGAATCTGAATATTGGGAGTTCTTAAGGTGAATGACCAGATATAGAAGTTCAATTTTATTCACTCAAAATTGAAAATGCAGGAGATAAAACTTACTGAGCATCTTCTGTGGAACTGAAAGCCTCCCGGTTAAACTTCATTGTGGGAATTGCGGCAACAACAGTAGGTTCGAGACCATTAATTCGATGCTCTGGCTGCCAGCAGAAGTGCATACTTCATTGCTTAGTTTCAAGGTTAACAACTTTAGCAAAAGCATGAGAATTCAACTAACAATAATGACACAGAGACACCAATTTGACAGAAGTTTTTGCGATGCAAGAGGGACAAAAAATCACGCGTGCTTCATTTGACAAGAAAAAATTCGTCCAAAAAATGTAGAGAACCATGTCCATGTTGCATAGACAGCCAGCATCATTGCAACTGCTTATGCTCATGTCAAGAGGAGAAGAGCAAGTGATCTTTGCTTCCTTTACTGATAGGATAGGCAACAAAAAATGAAATTTTCTGAAGAGGTCAAACTGCAGCACTAACCCTTTGTCCTAATGTTTCTATCTAGTAGTMCACTCCAGCAAATGTCAGCTAAAGTTAATATTGCTAATTTTTATTTTCTACTTCCCTTCCACGGTACTGTAACATGCCTATGCATATCGAGATATCTAGCATAGCTCACCTAAACCCTGAAAAAGGAAGACGGTTGTGTTTCGTAGCCTAATAAACCTAGAATACGTGTTTATCTGATCAAAATCCAGTGATGCATGAAACGAAAAACACATCCCTGCCTATAACAGTAAGGGTTTTAGAGCCGCATTCCCCAGTAATATCACATGGCATATTTTTCAGCCATGAAGTAACACTGTACACATTCTTATAAAGCTACAAGCTAAATCAAACATAGGTTAAGGAGCACGCCATCCAACAAATGTCAATATAGAGCAATCAAATACGTTGCGCCATTTGAGACAAGAAATCAAAATCGTTGCGCCATTGGGATCCAAAAACAGTAGCACTAGCGGATTAAAACGGTACTGACAATAGGCAGATTGGGGCAATGACAGAGAGCAGATAAATGTGCTAATTATTGAACCAAAGAGCCAATCACTTGCACAGTTCTTAACAAAATACTATACGTATAAAGTTAAAGAATATTTCTTCGGAGGATTAAGCATACCTGTTCAAATTCCATCCTTGAGCCAACCTCAAACATTTGCCGGGACTCCATCCGACGAAGCCGCCCACAAATAAGTCTAGTGCAGACAAATACAATGAAAGTAGCGCTCATTCCAAACCCAATGATTGTCGTAATTAGATTCATTCCGGAGCCAAACATCTCCCCTTTGCTACTAATTCTATAACCTCAGTCGCCCAGAAAGAACAGAGACGGTTATATTTGCATTTTCAGGCTGCTAAAATGGTAAGAAATCTGTAAATTCTAGATTACGAAACTCCTCGCTAATTATACAATTCAACTCCAGCAATCAAAAAGACCATCAAATGAATCAGTGCAAACACAAGAAGAAAAAAGAATCAAGATTTATCATGTGGAGAAACTCGAAGAGTGTTGAGATTACTAATCCGAGGGMCGAAAAACAAAAACTCTCCAACCAAAAATAAATTAAAATCAAGATCACCGACAAAGTAACAAATACGAAATCCAAGTCCCGGATCAAGAATCAGCGAGAAAAAGGAAAGTTTCCCAGAGCAAAAATCCAGAAACCAGAAGAACAAAAAAAACTACCCAAATGGAATCCTAATCCCTTTGGGTGGACTCAATGTCAAGAGCAAGTAGAGGGCCATAGATGGATGGTGTGGATGAGAAATAGAATAAGACTCTTCGTTTTCTCTTGGTTTGCTTCTTTGGACTTGCATTTTAGAGGGGTCCACACCATATTTATAGAGGTTTTTATATAGAAACGGCTGGGGACAGAGGGTAGCTTTTTTGGAATTTGGCGGCTATTGGAGAAAAAAAAAAAAATTTCAACTGTAAAAAGTGGATTCACAAAGATTCCAACCGCGAAAGAAATGATTGATTGAGAATCCAGGGTTGTTTGCCCCGCTTTTTGCTTTGTTTTGCTGCTTCTCTGATATGGATAATAAGGCCCCATTCAACTACTCTTCTGTTCCTTCCAATTCGGAACGAGCAGCCTCCCTTCCTTTCCCTTCGGTTCTTTCCATGTTATCAAGGCCTACTTTGTTCGAGGTCAGACTTTGATCTTCAAATTTATCATTTTGTTTACGTCCAATCTGGATATAGACCCTTAAATGAGCATCTTATTTAAATTTGAAGACTTTTATTGAGTTTTTGAAGAAAATTGATATTTAAAGAGTTACGGAAATAGACAAAATATATTTCAGTAATACATTCTCCTTAAAAATGATCACCTTTACTTAATGCATTTCATTTTGAGAGTAATTTCGAGGCAACAAACCTTCGCATACACAAATGCAGCCCTTTTTTTTCCATAGCATTTTATAAATGCGATGCAATTAATGGCCAATACATTCATATAATACGATGATCTTTAATCAAATGCATTTTCTACAAACTTTCCATGACTTTTCATCATTATAATAATACAAACTTTCGTACAAATCACAGCATCATCATTCATTGTCAAAATGTAAACTATAATCAAAAGGATAATACATTAACTTGAATTAAACTTGAACCAAAAGATAATGCTATATAAGATAACGATTTGAAGTGAAAATATTAAATAAAAGTTAATTTTTATTACAACAGCTCATGAACTATGTCTATCTCCTGAATAATGATGCAAATTGGAATCTATTATTCTCTAAGTTTCGCCTACTATAATCAGATTGATGGCAGTTTAAACATTTTACGGGAGAGTCGGGGYGACGAAAATTCATTTCTCCTTGTTTTCTTGTAGTACACCTCCGCTCCATTTCTTGTAGTATGCCTCTTGCTTGGTGATATCAAAATCACCAAGCAAGAGAAAGAGAGAATCTGACGATGAAGAGGCTACTGAGAATGGAGGAAATCACTATAACCTTGAGATAGGAAATTGCTCTAGAGTGTACAGATGGCCAACGAGCGGACGGCGACACGACATTCCAATTGAGAATTTGAAGAAATTACAATGGGGAGTAAAAATTAAGTTACTTCCAATAAAGTAAATTGGGAACAGAAGAAAAGGTTTTTTTAATTTTTGATTCGCAGCACGATCGCATCCTCGCAATGCGATGGTATAAAAAATGATCATATTTCAGAAATGCAATGTGATAAATACGGTCGCATTTGTTTAATGCAAAGGTAGCTTGCTTGAAATTAGCCCAAGGCCGGACGCATTACACGAATGCGATGATTTTTTTTGGGGAAGGCATTAAGTGGATGCGATCCATCCATTTTTACCACCCTTTCAACAATTCTATYCATTTTTTAAGTCCTTTTTGAAAGGACGTCGAAAAATGGCAAAAATCCAACTTTATTCTTTTAGAAATAGTAAAAAAATAATGCTAAATAAAACATGTCRTTCTTCATATTCTTTAACAATCCRTAGTGCTAACTGGTTAATAAAGTGAGTCAGTAATCRTAAAGCATACTCRTGTTAATCAACTCTTATTGGTCCAAGTAGAAATTAATCGAGGATTTTTTCTCTGAATGGACGTCCTTTTTTGAAAAGACACTCATTATGGACGGAACTGTTCAAAAGACAACACTAATGGACGGATCGCATTCGACAAATGCTTTCGGTGGAAACCCATYGCATTTGTGAATGTGTTTGGTCCTTGCACCAAATGCGTTCCTTCCCTCCATATCTCTGATAACACCCACTTTAGCAAAATGAGGAAGGAGAACATATGAACTTGTTTGAGATTGTTTTTGGAGTTTTCCTTGGACCAAAGCGATATGAACAAGCTCAACGCAATTGTCAAAGCTTGCACTTCGCTTAGACTCTTCTCTTACAGTCTCTTAGTCCACCAACTGATGGGTTCTCTTCGGACTCCTGCATTGCTTCTTCTTTAATCACTTTTTATTCAAGGTCTGGACGGATAAAAGATGTAAAAAAGGTGTTCGATATGATGCCTGTCCACCAAATGGCTTAGAAGAAGCCCTATAGGATTTAAGCAAGACATGGAAAAAGTCTAACAACACATGGGGAAGGGAGGAACRCATTTGCTAAATGCATTCCTAAAGTTCCTCGAGATCGGGGCAAGGACCGCACGCATTTAGCGAATGCGTTTCGTCCATTTGTGTCACTCTTTTAACAGTACTGCGAAAGTCCTTTTTTGAAAGAATGTCCAAAGTGACAAAAACCTATTAATTGAGCTCCTTTTAATCCTTCAAGAGGGAATTTGAATTAGTTGCGATTATAATCTAGGATATGCTCAGGATGCGGTCCTTAATAGTTCACTATTGACAAGACAATATACTGAACTCGAGGATTTTTTTGGACTAAAACAAGGAGCGGTCTTTACTAACTTCATAATATTCGATTTTACTGAAATTAAACACGTGCCTTATTGAAAAAGTTTCCTAATAGAAAAGTATTGATTTAAATGATAAGGAGTTCGTGAACATAATTTCAATCCAAGTGTTTTGAAAGAACTTTGTCTATTTTTTATAAATACTACTTAATTCAAAGTCGAAATAATTAGACTCAGCATATTTTCTAAATTTCAAGTTGTTAAAAAAAAAAAACATAAAAATAGAGCATGCCACTCCATAAGAACTTGTTCATGATAAAGTAAATTCATGCACTTATTTTTTATTCAAAAAATGTAATTAGAGCTTTCACGAATTAAATCAAAACGATTCTCATGTTTAAGGATAAGATCAACCTAACTGAAAATATATATGATTAAGAGAAGTTGCAAATATTAAAGCGTTGAGATCCTATTTTCTGGTCCGACAAAGTATATTGGAAATAAAAAAAGAGCTGCTCCTCTAGATCACACCAAGAAATGACCCTTAAAAGCTGAAATTCGGCAGAGAGAAGTTGGTACAACTATAAAGGATTTATGTTTGACTTTATAAACTTTGTCTTCAATTTGCTCAACATTACTCGAAAGAAAAAAAAATAAAATTATATTTTTCACAAAAATTCAATTCTCCATCGAAAATCTTTTAATACATCATTTCCTATATATTTTTTACCATCAATCAAATCACGAAGTATGTATAGCATTAATCATTCTAATACCTCTTCTCTTCTACTAAAGTTCGGAGCCAGAAATTTGATTTCGCCGGATAAGAATAAATGGAAAACATATTGAAGGCACAAGATGATACTCTCCGTAGAGAAAACTTTATATAAATCTAAAAAATATTAACCTCATTCCAAGGTTTAAAAAATGTGTTGGGGAAGATAGTCACCTCCCATCACTCCCTAGCTCCGTCTATGATTCTATCTTAGAAGTTAAAATACATGTCATGCTTTAATTGACATAGTAGAAGAATGTACTAGAAGATCTCTGAAGCACTAATACCCTATTAATTTGTTTGGGCTCCGAATTTTGTAGTACATTTTCTTATTACATTTCCTACTACACTAATTAGAATCGAAAAACATATATACCTTAACTTCTAACCTAAAATGATGAGAGATGTTAGAAGGTTACGAATACATACGCGTCATTTTCGGATTGAGGAATAGATCAATTAGARTTTGMCATATACTTCTTAACTTCTTACATAAATGAGGAGAGATGTTAGAGGAGTTAAAAATACATACGTATTATTTTTGAATTGATAAATAGAAGTGTATAATAGAAAATATACTAGAAAAATGTACTAAAATATTCCAACCATTTGTTTGCCTTCATGAAAAGTGTCTTTATCTTATTTATTATCACTTCCTTTATACAACCCTTGTACCATTCTTTTTTGTTTTAGTTTTTTTAAATAATAAAAAAGTTAAATTCTAAGAGATTTGACCGCACAACAATTAGCATTATTATATATTTAATCTTAGATGAAGCAAACTAGCCAATCGTGTCTTTCTTTTATCAAATTTGACAAAATTGGGGTTGAGAAGACCAGAAAGTTTTTCTAAACCCCAAAAAAAGAAAAAAAGGAAAAAGGATAAAAAAAGGGGAGAGAAGACACGAAGGACATGGGCTGAAGGTATGTACATAAATCTTTTTTAAGTTCTATCATATCACAGGCCCAAACAGACCATAAGAGATTCAGATATTCTCTTTTAACAAATTGAGTTGGACCTTCAGACTAAGCCCGTCTTGGACCTTCTTTTTGACCGTTTTGTTAGGAGAGGAGCATTTTGGACCTATTTTTGTTATTTTTAAAACAAGCCCGTTTACTATCTACATCGAGGATTGAAGGTGGGCACTGCCCTATCTGGGACCGTAATGCCCCCGCCGCGTGCCACTATACTAGTTACACTTGAGCTGCAGTTTCAGAATCTTGACTTGATTTTCAATTGGTCAGTTGGGATTATTATTCAACTTACATCGGTGCTGCATCAATTATTTCTAGTTTAATCTATRGCTACTTCATTTCTGTAACATTGCTCAACCTCCAGGAAAGGTTTAGTGAATTAATAATTGAATGAAAAGTTGGATTTTGTTACCATCTGCAACTAAAATCTCTGGAGTATATGTTATATGCAACTGGGTTTAATATATTCTTGTCCTTATTTTATTTGAATGATTTCATCATGATRAAAGGAAAATAAATTCCATCAAGTTTTCTTGCTTTTGTAGGCATTCTCGATGGGTTAGATTCCTGTTTGTTAGTTCAAAAGGTGGATTTTGTTGTTATATGCAAGAGCAATCAATATACTTTGCTGATGTTGATGAAGACAACACAAACTTCCATACTAGTTTTCGCTGGGGTTTTGTCTTCTTACTTCCACTGGATTCTGTTTAGGTTGGCTAGAATAGTTTCTGCTCCTGTAGCTTGTGACATTCTGTTCTCATTATTGTTCTTGTTCTTATTAGTTTTCAGTCACTTGGTTAACCAATTGACCAATTTTATCATTCAAAGTGTACTGATGTAGCTTTAAGAACGTGGAAGCTTCCTAATTATGCACACTTTTGACTGTTTCTGCTACATGATTGGGCTACCGGGAGGACCAGGGCAGTAGAATATTTTTTCAATGCTAACCTCAATACAGTTATGACTGCAAGTCCGACAATGATTTTAGCTTTGTTTCTTTTTACCAGCAGTATCCTATGGTGATGGTACAATTTGTTCCCCTGTCAGCTTGATGCTATTAGTTTCTTATTATATGTTACCCTAGTCCTACTAAGAGTATATCACATACTTAGGTGCCACTCATCAGTTAGATTGTCAATTACACTGGAAAATAAATTGCATCTTGCTGGATCCTGTCATGTTTTGTGTGTTTGAAATTTGGACTTTACTTCTTGGAAGCAATTTGGCGCTGAAACAAACATAAGTAACTCAAGGCTATATCATGTTTTGACAGCAAAGTTAACCCTTATAAGCATTCACCTCCTCAAGTAATAAATGATGTTTCAGCTATCTGTGTATGTTGTAACTATGTGAACTTTGTTTATGTTCTAGAATGCACTGGATTTATCGAACACTAATTCCAAGTAAAAGAAGCTTGATCTGTCAAGGCAAACGAGACCTGATATAGTGAAAGTTGAAATGGTTACTTTCTCTGATCCAGTCTACCATCTATATTAAGCASAACATAAGTATGTGTTTCTCTTTTCTAGCTGTGAGTGGTAATAGTGTTTCCTTTCCATATATTCAGAAATCTACACATGGCTTATGCTTTCAATTTGGATTACAGGGAACTTAATATGCTGAAAGTCAATCATGCAAGAGTTGCAGATGTAAATCAAAGCACCATATCAGGAAATGCAGATTCTATGAGGTGATGGCCATTTTCAACCTTATCACTGAGCAAAATGTAACTTTCTGGTTTAATCTAACTGTAGCTAGAAATGGAAGTATCAATATGATTTTCTTGGGCTGTGGCTCCCAACAAAAGCAAAGTGCTGCATGATATTCTCATGAGAAGCATAAAAACAATTCAAACCCACCCAATAATTGAGGAGACCAATGATGTCATTTGATAGAAAGTATAGGCATAAACTCGAAAGATAATGCCTGCAAGTATACAAATTTGACTCATTTCAGAAATGGATTTTTGTGAATCTTGATAGTGACCAAGTTGTTTCTTTATTTATGGAATGAAATCATCGAAGCGAAGAAGCAATTATATGCTATCTGACATTGATTTGCAGACAAAGTTTTTACAATTCCAATGTGGAGTCAATCAAAAGGTAGGGTAAAAAACAGTTAATGAAATCGCCATAGCTATGTGATATTTATAAGAGAACCTTAAAACAAAGAACATCACTCTTTTGCCATCAACTGCAGTATCATACCTCGGTTGATCAAGGGAGCAGTCAAATTCATGCTGATCAAAGAATCTTTTTCTTGCACTATCATACTTTGGTTGATCATGGCTCGACCAACGTGTCATTCTAGGCCAGTCTAATAAGCAACATAGAGGTAGCTGGCGACAAATCGATCACTCTTACCGCTGCAGGAATGAAAATATAAGGAATCTATGGCCGCATTGGAACAAGCAGAGTCCTGCTTTAGACCATTCTTGGCAACGTGACAATCCCTGATGACCTTTGAGATTTCAATGGAGTCAATTCGGGAGTTTAGATAACATATTTAATCTATATTCAATCAGTGTTCAGAGCATTTGTTCATTAGGAAAGAACGGCACAAAAGACATGGTTCAAATCTGTGGAGCCTCAGAAATCATTCTATTATCTCAAACTGCATAACTGCAATGGTCATCTGCTGGTCATTGCCCGATTAAACTAACCTTTTCCTCCTGAATTGAGAAATCCAAATCCAACATTCCAAAACCGTTCTTGGACCGCCTTCATTTTGTCATCTTCCTTCTGTTTCTATCCTTTGTCACAAAATTTGACGCTCTCCTTTTTTCTTTTCATATTAGAGATCTTCGCGTACTTTGGCTTTGCTTCGTTAAGCTGTAATCCTATGGTGGGTTTGGCTAAAAAAGAGAAAATAGCAAGGAAATTGATGGCTAGAGAGATACTCTCATTACATTTTCCATCACATCAATCAGATCAATATATCCTTAACATTTTTTCTCTTTTATTTTAGGATTTATTATATGTACGTTGTGTTCTAATTGAGATAGCAAAGAATGTATAAAATATAATGTATTAGAAAATTCGGAACCGAAACTAATACGTAAAGAATAAATCGTAGGGAGTTGGGAGTTTAAAACTACACTGTCTTTGAAAATTTTGACTCAATTAACGGTTTTGAATCATTGAAACTTGTAAGCTTGCTATTCATTGATATATCAATACATGCTAATTGGTGCTCAGACAGAGAGTAAAGATGATAAAGAAAAACAAGAAAGAAAGATAAAAGTACAAGATGGAACTCGTGATGTTTACATTTAGATGATAATGCACATGATTTAGGATTAATTAATACTAGAAAGGAAGAAAACAATTAATTAAGAAGAGCATATACTCTAGATTCAGTCACACATGGCCTTATATATATAGCTTCTCATCGGTACCATCTCTTCCCATGTGTAGTTCACAGCCAGCGACAAAACTACCTCTCTTCCTGATAATCCACACTTGAATCAGAAAACATCCTGTTGCATCAATGGCTGGTTCTGAAACCAGGAAAACCACCACTGGCACCAGCTGCACGAAGAAATCACAGCCAACTAAATCAACAAATCGTAGATTCGTTGGTGTGAGACAAAGACCTTCAGGAAGATGGGTTGCTGAGATCAAGGACTCATCTCAGCGTGTAAGACTCTGGCTTGGAACTTATGATACACCTGAAGAAGCTGCTCGAGCCTACGATGAAGCAGCTAGAGCCCTACGAGGGGAGAATGCACGCACCAATTTTGCTACAATGAATCCCAATTTGAATCAATCTGGTTCACCGCCTGCTCCTGCTGATCTGCTGCTTGAACCCGACAGCAGGCATGGACTAAGTTTCTCATCCTTGAAAGCTAAACTAAGCAAAAACCTGCAAAATATCATGGCGAGGACTTCAGAAAACAAGTCATCTAAGAGTAGAGTCAGTGACCACTTCACTTTTGCTAGTATCTTTCACTTCAGGGGTTATCAATACCAAAGACCTGTTGATATTAAGAACATTGAGAAGGTGGTGCAACCAAGTATAATTGTGCCTCCCGTGTCTGATGAACCATCTTCATGGGAGAGCTCAAGTATGTCAGACGCTAGCAACGAATGGATCGGTCTCAGGCATCATGGATTGGACTCCGATGGATCAGATATGAGTGAAGTTTATCTTGGAGAACAGGCCTTTGGGGATCAAATGATGGGTTGGATGAGTAGTCCTGAAGCGATCAGTGCTACTGGCAGCAGCGAAGGCTCGAGGAGTAAGAGGTTCAAGGTTTCTTCCTCTGTGGTAATTCCTCCATCCTTCACAGATTCTCCAACGTTTTGCGACTCTCCATACAGTACCACACCAGCATTTTGCGAATCTCCATACAACGGGGAGCGCTAGCTGCTGAATGACACCTTGCTATACTGCAAAACGAGCAAAACTGAACCTGCTGAATCACGGATACATCTAGTGGATTCCATTTACATGAAGGTTGATGTGAAAAGCTGCTCTCGCAAAGGAAGAGAAGTTGTTTCTTACTGATACTGCGTGAATGAGTGAAGTCACTGAAAACTTGTATATAGTAAGAAGAAACACAGAGGATTTCTGAGTAATAAGAGTGTAACAAAGCTTTGTTAAACAACATACTGTCATCAATCAATACTGATGATAATTTTACTCGCTTCTGTTCTTTGAATCCTCAACTGAGAACAGGAAAGATGAGATCCTTTAAAACTTTCTAGAATGGTATCAGTTCTCTCAGACATCTTAATCAATTGTTTTTCATCTCAAAGTTTCCTCATTCAATTAATTCCACTATCATCTTTTCTTGATCACCAATCTGTTTTTAGTTTTCTGAGTCGAAGAGTACCAAGACTACTATAATGATGATCTCATCGAGGCCCCATGACTATGAAGGTGGGGGTGGTGGTCATCAACAACAAGAAACAAGTATGCCAAAGCAGGTCCAACCTGATCAAGCTGTTCAATAAAAGTACATTGGATTCTTTTAAAGATCCATAACCACTTCTGGTCCATCACTGATCATGTTTTAAAGATAAATCATACATTGGGTCCTTTTCATTGCAAAAATAGTTCTTTATTGCAATTTCTGAGAGATAACGATGGGCGCTCAAAATTTATGCATGGATTTATCGCTGAAAATAGAAAATAAGTAATTCAATAGAGGCGCTCGTGTGGCTTGGGAGTTATTAAATTAATTCTTGATGACGAGTTGCACTTATAGGCTTTGGATTAGAATCAATGCAATTTGGAGGTGTGATGTTCATGTTCGGACAATTTTTTACCACAAGAATAATAGTTGTTTCTTGTAACATGTTAAATAGAAACATTGCTCATTTCCATCTTGTAATAAACTTCTTATTACCTATTTTTTATTATATTAATTAAAATACTACGTGTACATTTAAATAAGATAGACGAGAAGATGGGTTGAAAGATTTTAAAGACCTGCTATTATACTTTTCTGCTACATTCCATACTACACCATAAGAGCACGACATGTATATTATTTTAAGATATAAAATCGAAGAATGTATATATATGCATCGAGCTCCAATTGATATAATAATAAATATATAATAAAGAATGTATTAAATAATCTTTAACCGTCAAATCATATAAAGTGACAATAAAGAGAAATTTCATATATTCAAATAAAAATAAATAAATAATAGTGGGATATTCTATTCCATCTTTTGCTACATTCATTATAATATCAGTACTATGTGAACATATATATATATATATACTTAACACTTTCAAAATATCTCATTTTCAATTATTGCTTAAGCTTCATTTGATAAATTGAAATCATTGAATTTTCAAACATCAAAGATTTACTTTATAACGTTTAAAGTTGAATATTAAATTTGATAATTTAACTTGAAATATCTTAATATATTAAATCAAAATATTATAACTTAAAAATTACTTAGTGCATTAAGATATTTTAAAATTAAATTATCAAATAAATTTAATTCTTTCGATTTTAAATGTTGAATTAAATTGAGATGTCAAAAAACGCCTCCTCCAATTATATATAAACACAAGCTGGTGATATCATTATGGATGAAAAGATATTAAAAGATGTATTAAGACGAGGAGGAAAAATGACTGCAATCTAAATGGGCTTTCAATCGACAAATAGGTCCGCTTCCAAGTRTCTTGGGCTAGCAATTCTTAGGAGCGTGAAATAAAAAGATAAAGGGCTCGTTACTTAATCGTTTGTGCTTGAGTTAAGAAATGGAGCACAACCCGGACCAACACAAAGCCCAAGCGTCCAAATACTGCTTAGATTTAAAAACCCTAAACTGTGTCGTTTTGAGTAGCCTGTCAAGATTCAAAACCTACGAAGAAATATCTGCCTTCCACGGTGTTTGCCTTCTCCTCTTTGGAACCGCCGGTGTTGGATCGCATAATTCCGTCTCTAAGCTCCATTGGTACGGACTCCTTATATCTGTTCGTACTTTGGTGTGCATTTATATGAAATTATGTATCGGTCATCCATACATCTGATTTTTCTCAATTCTTCTGATAGCTTCAGATACTGTTGGATTGTAAGCGCCTTCACTGAGATCCTGCGCTTAAAAAATTGAGAAGTTTCGATTTTTCGGTAATAATTTCCAGATCTGCCAGCTGGTTTTACATGGCCTTTATCTGAATTTAAGTATCTAGTATCCTGCTTCAAGTTTCTTATTTTGGATTGATTCATTTTTCTTTATTTTGGCATAAATAGAATTATTGGCTCTATTCAATTGGCCATTGAGAAATATCACATTTAGATGCTTTTGATACTATTGACAAGGGCTAGAAATGGAGGAGCCAGAGACGAATTTACCATTTCTTCCAGTAGGATTGAAACTGAGTCTAAAATAATAAAATGTCAGACTGTTGGGATGAAAAAAAGACTGAAATTTGAAATGCTGAATTTGATTACTCCAAATAGACTAATTATGGAAATGTTTGGTGAAAATTCTGGTACACACGATACTGTAGCTGGTCTGGTTAGGTTAGCTTGATTTAAGTTTTACTAATGCGAAAGAGAAAGCTAAAACTTAAAGCATTGCAAAAATTTAGCTATACTTGCTATTTTGATTTACTTTGACACACCATAAATATTTAACAAAGTTTCAGTTTGCCAAGTTAATTTGAAATTCGAGCTCAAGTTTTTTAAATTGACCAATCTGCAGCACATATTGAAACACTTTTAGCAATTTAGCTCCAAATTATACAATTCTACCTGTATCATCTAGTCGTTATGCGGGGAACTTCATTTTTGCTTCTTCTCCTAACAAAATTAGTTTGAATTTTTTATACTTAATATACTAAGTTTGCAGATTGACATTGACTATATTGATGTTCCAAATTTACACAATTTTGAAATTCAGGGTGCTCATTTATTAGAAGTTTAAGTTGCAAAGTTCCACTTATCACTACTGAAGAGTTCATTTGTCCTGCATTTATTATCACCTTTAACTTTCTCTGTTTTACTTGCTCTTGCTCTGGTGGGRRGTTAGRAGATTATTATTCAGATGTTGGRAGACTTACCTGGCCTGTTATGGTGTTATCAGTAAATTATATACAAGTCTGTCCATTTAAACACTGGCCAAGCTATCATATTTGTAGAAATGCTTAGGTTGACTGGGCATGTGACCTTATGTAATGGTATTATCTCCTTTTTTCTTGAGAATATAATGAGTTTCATGTGCCATTGAGGTTTCTTGCTTAAATTCAATCTGTGAGTCTTTGGCTCATAACAAAGTTTAGCCCATAATATCCTGTGGTAAATAAACATTACCATTTATTTTGGAACCTCTTTGATGGCGACCATGCACTCTATGACCTGTTTATGCTGTAACTTTTCAAGTAGTTGTGTTTGGTATATGTTGCTTTATGTCATAGAATTATTATTGTGCTTCAATTAGATAATGTGGGGATTTATATGAATTGCTATTAACTTCACAGAATCAAAATTGATTTTTGGGAGCTCCCAGGAGTATGAGGCCCATCTTCTGTGGTAATTTGGAATTTGATGCGCGTCAATCTGATGTCGAGAGACTATTTAGAAGATATGGGAAGGTTGAGAGGGTGGATATGAAATCAGGTACTATTCAATTTTGTCCTCTTTGTACACATTGGGCCGTCTACTTGTCCTTTTTGGCTTTAGAGAGAGCGGGCAAGGATCCTTTTTTTTTCATGTTATACTGGAGCTGCATGTTCCTCATTTTCCCCCCTTTAAGAATCAACATTTAGGAATTCTCCAGTAAATGGTCAGTTCTTAACGTATACATAGGTCTGAGAAAAGTTGATGAATTATAACTGAAATATTTTGCCTAAATAAAGTCTGAATTAGTCGCTTATGCTTCAGTTATTGGAGTGATATAGATCCCAAAATGAATTGATGTTTGTGAGATATTCACACCAATGAAATCTACCAGCAGTGGAAATCAGCTCTTGCCTGATATTCTGGGCATCAAATGTTAATGCTTTTTTGTGATTTTATCTGTTGTTTTTTATTTGAGGAAAGCAAGTTTCTTGTAGCTAAACCACCAAAGCTCAACAGTTTCTTTGGCGCAGGATTACTTGGAATTTCCATGATCTTCCTGGATGGAGGGTTCTCTGCGTCTCTTTTCTGGCTTGTGCCCAAGATACATGTTATTGTTTGTCCGAAAGAACCAATNNNTAAATGGTCAGTTCTTAACGTATACATAGGTCTGAGAAAAGTTGATGAATTATAACTGAAATATTTTGCCTAAATGAAGTCTGAATTAGTTGCTTATGCTTCMGTTATTGGATTGATATAGATCCCAAAATGAATTGATGTTTGTCAGATATTCACACCAATGAAATCTACCAGCAGTGGAAATCAGCTCTTGCCTGATATTCTGGGCATCAAATGTTAATACTTTATTGTGATTTTATCTGTTGTTTTTTATTTGAGGAAAGCAAGTTTCTTGTAGGTAAACCACCAAAGCTCAACAGTTTCTTTGGCGCAGGATTACTTGGAATTTCCATGATCTTCCTGGATGGATGGTTCTCTGCGTCTCTTTTCTGGCTTGTGCCCAAGATACATGTTATTGTTTGTCCGAAAGAACCAATATGATCTGCAATGGTTCTACCATCCTACACTACCCTGAGACCATTGCCTTTTGCATTTCTCATGACTTTGYCCCGTATCCAATTCCCCAACATGTTTCAACATAGATTTCATGATCATCTCGGATCCAATGTCAGGTTTTGTGTTTCCTTATACAAATTTTCTCATTTYCCCCCTCTTTCATGGGTTTGGGTGGTAACTTCCATTCAGTCAGTACAGTTTAGTATTCTCAAATGCCTCTATGGCATGTTGACAGAGAATATTTGTGTAAATGATCTTTTATGCCTGTCTGCAAAAACTGGAAACACTGTTTTTTGGGTTCCTCAACAAGTTGATTCCACAGGATTTGCTTTCATCTACATGGAAGATGAACGAGATGCTGAGGATGCCATTAGAAGGCTGGACCGGATAGAGTTTGGTAGAAAGGGTCGTAGACTTCGTGTGGAGTGGACCAAGGTACACATGTTATGGATATGTTTSGTTTAATTGCAATTAATAGTATGTCYGAGCCTCTATTCCTTGTGATCTAGAATTAAAATTTAGCAGTTGGCAAAGTGTAAAGTTGATGAAATTTAATTTGCAGCAAGAACGTGGTGGTAGAAGGCCTGGTAGTCCCAGGAGATCTTCRGCTCACACAAGACCTTCAAAAACTTTGTTTGTCATTAACTTTGATCCAATCAATACTAGGCCAAAGGACATAGAAAGGCATTTTGATCCGTATGGAAGAATATCAAATGTCAGGATCAGAAGAAATTTTGCGTTTGTGCAATTTGAATTACAGGAGGATGCCAGTAGAGCACTAGAAGCCACACATATGAGGTATTCATTTCTTTTATTCTTTTATTTGATTCAATGATGTTCAGGTGCTATTCTTGCAATAACTAGTCTTACACATCAAAGATTCCCTCTCTAGGGGAATTTCACATTTCTTGGATGATGTATTTAGAATAAAATAAACTTCAATGCAGAATCTTTGTTGCCAGACTTTATTGTTAATGAATATGCTTGATTTTCTTGGTCTAAATGCTTAATAGTTTGTCTTTTTCAAAAAAAAGAAAAGCCATTAACATTTCATGATTTGGAGAATTTGAGGAGGTAAACTTTCTGTCCTCGCTTCTTGCTAGATTGGCATATGAAGCCATGCTTGAGGTTTTGCCATAAGAAAGTACCTTTTTGTGCATGAAGTACTAAAAAGCTGCACTTGATTTGTATGTTACCCCATTAATGCTCCCCTTGAAAATTTGATTCTGATGTGCAGCAAGCTAATGGACAGAGTTATTTCAGTAGAGTATGCAATTCGAGATGATGATGACAGAAGAAACGGYTACAGCCCTGATAGAAGAGGCCATGACATGTCCCCAGATAGAAGAGACCATGGCCGTGGGAGGTCACCAAGTCCATATCGTAGGGATAGGGGTAGCCCTGATTATGGACATGGATCTGTCCCAGGTTCTAGAACTGCGGGTAGGGGAAGTCCTGACTATGGTAGAGCTGAAAGTCCTGTCAATGAAAGATATCACAGGTAACATGACTTTTCTTTCAGTTGTATGTGGGGTAAATCAGTATCTAAATTTGCTAATGCTGTCAATTTTGGACCTTTCCTCCCCAGGATGGCAGTGTAGCWTTATGTGAACTGTTATCRTCTTTCCATTCTTTTGTTGTCCCATAGTTGCTCTAATAWCTGAATCTGTCATTGTCATTGCAGTCGTTCACCACCACCACGAGAAAGGTCTCGATCTTGAGAAGGAACASTTCATAGCAAGTTTTTGGTAGAACRGTGTTTTCTTTTTCTGAAGCAGTTTGTAGTCTTCCTTTCGAACCATTTAGCTGATCGYTTTCAGCCTGCTTCTGTTTGTTRGCCACTATAGACMTAAAAATGATGATTTGTTTAAATTGCTTTGCTGCAGAAACATCTGTAGTAGTTGATCTGTTAYTCGGCACTCGAGTCCCTTWGTTCGAGATGCATTTACAAGTTGGACTGTTTGTAGATGTGATTTAGGGAGGAGTATTGATTTTTCCGATAGCTTTTCGTCACTTTTGAGTCGATTTTTACCATTTTTGCTCCCTATTTTATTGTCGATCTGGCAAACCAGGAGGTGGTTGCCATTCTCAAATCTTACTCTATGATCTAGATTCTGGCAAAAGTCGCCTTTATCTGATACTTGCGGACATAAACAATTGGTGAAGAGCATTGAAGTTGAAKTAAATTAATGAGGGAATTTTAAAGTTTTGGAAATGTGGTTGTAGATTGTGATATTTGAAATGTGTAGGACAAAGACAAACAGAGCGCATGGGAGCCCAACGTACAGAATAGGCGTTGTACAGTGRGGAAAAAGTGGATTCATCGTTTAGTGCAGCCGACAGGAGACACCGTCACGTCCTGGCAACACCGGATCCAAATTCCCACGCGTCTTGGTTCCCCCGCCGTGACCTTTCGAAGGTTTCTGATATTGCAGAGAGCCCGGCGTTTGCCCCAGAAACGTTCGTAGTGAAGTAAACGCCGCCTGAATGTTGAATCACGTTGGCTTCGCCGCCGGGGTGGGTTTTGATTGATTAGTCCCGTTAAGTTAAA
>MEJB01000006.1:6772932-6801622 GCA_001752375.1 Rhazya stricta
GGTTTTATGACCTAAAAGAATTTTTCTTTTTTAAATTGTAGACTTGGAAATTTTGCAGAATCACTAAAATGCACGATGGGGATGTCTGCTTTAGGAGAGTTTTGATTGTTTGGTCAAAGGACTGCTGTATTGGGTGATGAATAATGGACTATCAGGTGATGCACACATTTATCTTCAAAAAATATAGGTAAAGAGATTTTACCTTTACAGACCATGTGAAAGTGTGTGCTAATTTTAGAACTTCCCTTCATGGCAAAGGCAGCTTCCTAAACTTTTCTTTTTCCGGATCCTGTCTGCTTACTCAAATATATGAGCTTTTCTGTTATATGATTTGATATTGAGTAGATGAGAGTGAAATGGAAATATGTCATTTTTAATAATTTTTTTATGGAGTTCAGTATTAAAAAGCATTTTGCATTATTAACGTAACGGTTACCCACCATAATTTCAAACTRCACATTTATTATGTTTCCCCGGGCCGGGAGGAGGGAAAAGTCTTTTTGAATATCCCATGGGTTTTCCCTTTGTATTGTTGTGCGTGTGCGGGGTAGGGGGCTTCCTTTCTGGTTTGAGTTGCCTGAGGACACTAATCAAGAAACAGCACTAATAAAGGCTCATTTCTGAAACACGTGCATCAAAAAGTCCACCACGAGTGAGCTCCAGAAAAACTTTTCCGGATAATGAAACCCAAGCGGTCCCCACATCAAACGTGGCATATGAAATGCCACATCAGCATCTCTCCCCTCCTCGGCCTCCGTACTGTAAAACCAAACCCGAACAGCATTTTCAAATTTCAGCCAATTCTAACGGTCAGATCCACCGTTACATCCGCCACTCCCATCCGTCCGATCCTAAGACTAGGCCCCACCAACATTGGCATTCTCCACAGTGATGGATCACTTGCCATGTATGCAATGCATGCATTTAAATGTCGAGTGCCAGAGGGAGTATTATATTGAAGATAGTGAATCCAGGGCGGCAGAGAGACAGCACTGACATTTTCTTCCGCAGGAGAGAGACGCCGTAGTCTTTGGATTTTGATTTTTGAATGCGATTGTTCTCTCCTTTTAGGCAGCTTTGTTTCGGTCTTTTCTTAGTAGAGSTCTGCCACTTTCGCCGCTGGGGTAAGTTGTTTTAAAAAACCTGCTGGGTGTCTTCCAAGATTCTTCTAATTTTTCTTGCTGTCCATTTCTTAAAGAAAATATTTCGACCGTTTGATGTCCTCTTGTCTGAGAAGGAAACCAAACAGCTTTCCTAGTATTACTTCGCTCTTCCAATAAGCCATCCATCTCATATCTGGGTCGAAGTCAACAGTCTGAGCTTGTGCAAAGAGTGTTTTCGAGGTCAGGTCATGGTGAGTTTTTTTTTAAACTCTTCACGGTTGGTGTTATTTTAATGGTTGAGTTGAGCAAGAGGAATTTGTTCTGTTCCTGATGTTATTCCTTCTTTTTAGCTTAATTTCGGGGTTGAGGATACAAAGTGAGGAATTTTGTGGATCAAGCTATATGTGGGTTGCTTTCTGGATGAAAAAGGCCCGGATTCTCGTTTTTGAGTCTTGAAGGTTGGTTCTTGAGTCTTTTTTTTTTTCTTTTCTGGGTGTTTCGCTTGCTCATGCCTGCTCTATCACACGCATACGCAGCCATAAAGCGACATAGAAGATTGGTAATTTTTTTTTTTTTTTTGCGGTATTGCTTAGTATTTGGACATTTAAGAATCTGGAGTTAGTCATTGATTCATCATTGTCACGGATATTTTTGCTGACTACGATGTTGCTTGCAGAAACAGTAGAGCGGCGAAGTGTTGGTGGATGATAAAGTTTTGAATGACTTGAATGATAGGCAAAAATCAAAGCAATTTGAGGTATTCATTTTATTTGTATTTATTGCACCATATTTGAAAATTCTTTGCGGCTGTTGGTCCCATTTAGAAATTTAAATACACTCAATGTAATATACAACTGGAGAGGGAGACTCATATCTTCTCTTCAAAGCAAAGTCTCTTTCTCTTTCTGTAATACAATCCCGGCTACTTGCATCCAAGTTCGTCTTCCTGGATAGATTTTGTCGAAAAATGAAACAAGAGGTTGCGGCTTCACAAAATTACTCGTATAAGTCCAAATATTAGATCTACTTCAAAATTTTAAAGCTCTATGGAAAGTTCCAGTATTTATCTTCAACAGTGAAAAATTCCGTGGCTGAAAAGTATGGTTACCAACTTTAATATTCCTTTACCAAACTGCCCCTCTCATGTCCAGTCTTTCCCTATTCCCAGATTTCACTTTACTCAACATATGATGAGGGCATCTTAGTCATGAAACCATCCGCCGACGAGCATYATTGGACGGTTGTGTATTAGCCGTTGGAAAGTTTCCTTCTTTCACTTTCATCAGCTGTAATTCGCTCTGAAGCATTTAAGTTGTATGAGCTTACTTGTCTAATATTTAAAGTCCATTAGCATTTAGTGGGCATTGGGCAGAGCTTTTGAATAATCTCATCTGGGCTTCGTTAGGTACTCAGTAATTGCTTGTGGGGTCTTGTTCAGTAAAACAAGCTTATGTGATCATGCAAGATTCTCGAAACCCCTAATCTGACCCCCTCTATTTCTTTATTTATTGTACAATTTAATGTATAATTTAAGGTTCATGATTGCAACTGCTCCCCTGCTTTAAATTTTCTATGCAAAACATTGAACCTTTTTTATACATCTTCCTCATCTCGGTCTCCGTTTTGGAGGTTTGATTGTTGCAAACCCATCGTTTTTCTGTGAAGAGTCGAGCTGATCTTTTCTTTCTTGCCCGTAAAGAACCATCATTCTTCGCGAGTTTTGTGTTCAATTAGACTACAATTTAGCAAGTTTGAATTCTTGGTATGATAAGGTTTTCTGCTCTTATTTTCGTCTTGGCCGATGTGATAAAGGTTTGCTTGTGTTTCAGTTCTTTCTGGCTCTGGTAAGAGCTTTATCTGCATCCATATTGTGCTGGAATCATGGTTGAARATAGAGGAAAAGATGTTGTTATTGATACTTCGTCAGCTGAAGAGTGGCTATCTTGTGCGCAAGAGGTTGTTCCTGTGGCACTGCAGAAGGCAAAGAGGGTCAGGGTATTCCCCAGTAGGTGGAAGATGATAGTCGCAAAATTAGAACAGATCCCAACACGACTGTCAGATTTGTCCAGCCATCCTTGCTTCTCAAGGAATGCTCTTTGTAAGGAGCAACTGCAGGCAGTAACAAAGACATTAAATGAAGTAATTGAATTAGCAGAGTTGTGCATATCGGAGAAATATGAGGGGAAACTAAGAATGCAAAGTGATCTTGATGCCGTATCAGGAAAATTGGATTTAAATTTGCGTGATTGCGGTCTCTTGATCAAAACTGGAGTGCTTGGTGAGGTCACTTTGCCATCAAGTGCAGCAAGCACTTCGGCTGAACCAGAGGCTGCATTGCACGGCAATATAAGAGAACTGCTTGCCAGGCTTCAGATTGGGCATTTGGAGGCTAAACATAGAGCTCTTGATAGTCTTGTAGAAGTCATGAAAGAGGATGAGAAGAATGTCTTGGCTGTTTTGGGGCGTAGCAATATTGCTGCCCTTGTCCAACTGCTAACGGCTACTTCTCCTAGAATAAGAGAGAAAACTGTCACTGTGATCTGCTCGCTTGCAGAATCTGGTAGTTGTGAGAATTGGCTTGTTTGCGAAGGTGTTCTTCCACCGCTTATAAGGCTTGTTGAATCTGGCAGTCCTGTGGGTAAGGAGAAAGCCACGATTTCTCTTCAGAGGTTGTCGATGTCAGCAGAAACAGCTCGTTCGATCGTTGGACATGGTGGGGTTAGACCTTTGATAGAGATTTGTCGAACTGGTGACTCTGTTTCACAGGCTTCTTCTGCGTGTACCTTGAAAAACATATCTGCTGTTCCAGAGGTGCGGCAAACTCTTGCTGAAGAAGGCATTGTAAAAGTAATGGTCGATCTTCTGGAATATGGAATTTTATTGGGATCTAAAGAATATGCTGCTGAATGTTTACAGAATCTCACCTCTAGCAATGACAGCCTACGAAGGTCTGTTATCTCAGAGGGCGGAGTACAAAGTCTCTTGACGTATTTGGATGGCCCATTGCCACAGGAATCTGCAGTTGCAGCCCTGAGAAATTTGGTTCCCTCACTTGCCATGGAGGTTTTAATTTCTCTTGGGGTCATCCCGAGATTGGTTCATGTGCTAAAATCTGGATCACTTGGTGCACAGCAAGCTGCAGCATCAGCAATATGTAGAATATGCARCTCGAATGAAATGAAAAAGGTAAKTGGCGAGGCTGGCTGCATCTGTCCACTTGTTAGGATGCTGGAGGCAAAAGCAAATGGGGCACGGGAAGTTGCAGCACAAGCACTTTCTAGCCTTGTGACCTTGTCACATAACTGCAGAGAAGTTAAGAAGGATGATAAAAGTGTTCCAAATTTGGTACAGTTGCTTGATCCAAGCCCTCAAAACACTGCCAAGAAGTATGCGGTTTCCTGTCTTGCCTTGCTCTCCTCGAGCAAAAAATGTAAGAAACTTATGATTTCATATGGGGCAATTGGTTACCTCAAAAAACTAAATGAGATGGACATCCCAGGAGCCAAGAAGCTGCTTGAACGTTTGGAAAGAGGGAAATTGAGAAGCCTGTTTACCAGAAAATAGGAGGAGAAATGAAAAAAACTCATATGTATAATGGAAAAATCTGTCTGTTGTTTGTTTCATTGCCTGTATGAAACAGAATAGCCTTAATGATATGAAGTAGCACCTACAGGYTAGAAATCCTGTGCAATTGTTCTATTTTGTATGAGTAATAATTCCATCCTAATTTGTACAGTTRTRGTTATGTGGATTTCTTTTGTTATTTCRAAAGTCCGGTGACTGCACTTCCATTTCGCTCATATTACTTTTCTTTTGAATCATGAATGGGAGATGAGTCCTATAGATCTAGAAAAAAGGTATATACTCAGTATTTATTCAAAGAAAATGGTCTTTATTGATTCTGTATATCCATGTTGAGAATTGGTAGATTATAGCTAAAAGGAAAGGGCTTAGACTCTTATTAATCAATCAAACTGGTAACCTGGTGGTTTCGTTTTCACATAGTTATTTTCTGATCCTGGCATTGGTTTCTTACATTGATTGCCTATTCTCTGGTGCAGGTTCTCTCGCCGGCGGCTATTTAGTGGCTCATTGCCTATTCGCTGGTGCAGGTTCTCTCGCTGCCGGCTATTCAGTGGCATATCCATTTACTGAGATCAGTAGAATCTTGCTCTCTGTCCTTTCCCTTCTTTGACTATTGAGTGTTTTTTAACCAGGAAAAGATCCAGCAGTAGTCCTCACGTAGATTGAGATAAAAAACATGATATAGTCAGATGATGASATGATTGATCTCCTTCATCATAGTTTTGGGGTTACTGATGATCAGAAGCTTTTGAAAATGAGACTTTCTTCTTCAATAGTTGATGCCTTTCTTGAAACTCAAACACCAAAACTGGTAGTGAATTATTGAGTTCGTTGCTCGTAATTTTCAGAGGCCACTTGGATTACTCTTCTTTCTTTTTTTTTTTTTAATAACAATTTATTTATAAAATATATCATATGTATCTTTTAGAAACTGGGCCATTGTGACGGGCTTCTRTTTCCCAGTCTTGTYGATTTGGACTCGGAGGTCGCAGACGGGTTGGACCCTTTGTCACAACGTCGTCAACCTTGAAATCCGAAACCTAYGACTGATTAAAGACCTTATTGAAAATTATCCCATTTTATCACTACGAAATACTTAATTAATAAGAATTAAGTTGGTAATTTTCATATATTTAACTACTTTTCCTAATCTGTCTGTTAAATTTAAGAATGACTCATACATCTCATCAAGAACTAGGGATGCAAGAACTTACCGGTTTAATTGGTTTAATTCCTCGTTTGGTTAACATAAAAAAGAAAGAAGATGATGATCATGTGATTTATATATTATATTTCCTCAAGAAAATAAGGAATTCTGACGTGCGAAGCCTATCTGGAAGGCCCATGCTGAACGGCCGCCATCTCACCAGAACATCAATAATTGACCWGAACGATGATGACAAATTCCGAATAAAATCCTTTTATTTTTCCCTCCTCCGTTTTGGTACGTTTCGGGTCAAMAAGAGAGAACCAAACAAGCCCCTATCACCCAAATCCCTCCCCTATCTATCATCCAACAGAGCCAGCCCTCACCTTCATTTTCTCAAAATATTTTTCTGGACATCACAGAAGGGCAATTGTGATTCTCAAGACGAGAGGGCTTTGGCACAGTTCCCGGTAATGATCGCGATAATAATATTTATTTCATGATATTCTCCTTCCTTCTTCCTCATCTCTTTATACATACTTATAGACGTGCACGTGATTATCTTTATTTGGACATTTTTCTGCTACTCTAGGTCAAAAGAGCGAAAAGGTAGCTGCTTCTCATTGTCAATTTTTATCTGTTTTAAATCGAGTGTTTATCGCATTATGTTATGACTATGGGTTGGAATTTGTGCTTTCGTGTCCTCTTTTGCTATTCGAGTTCAACAAGTAATTGATGTATGAATTTTGTGTTTGCTTTTGCTGATTATATCATTTGCCTGGATTTTGTTATGGTTTGTGTTTGAAGTTCATTGTCGGAGCTGTTCTGGGTTGTGGGATAATGGGTCTATGTGCCTTTCTGACTTTTGTTAACTAGTTAACTTAGGGCGTATTTTAGAAGGGTGGTCAATTATGTTTCTCTTCTGTTTCTTGATAATTTTCTGTTCTCTTTCTTTTGTCTTTTAATGCTTGTTTGATGCTTAGAATAGATCATTCTGGTGAAGGTTTGATGCCAGAACTTCTCTATCTCTGAATTACTTAGCTAGTCAGTTGTACTTCTAATGGATGAAAAATTGTGCTGTAGAGAGTGATGGGGAATTTGACTGCTACTAGACCAGTTGAAAACTTGAAGTTTTGTACACGAGTCTATTTCCTTTTCTTGAATGAATCTTGGAAAAATCAATTTCATTTCTCCTTCTTATGTCGGACTTTTTCTTGTGGATTGATATTCTACTACAGTAGTGGGTTGATCATRAASGCTCTACATTACATATTACATATGATCAACTTATTCATTCCTCAAGTTTAGCTGATACTTGAGCTGGGCAGGACTTGAAATGAATGTCCTAACTTATTCTTTTATCCTGGAAGAAGGCCTTTTGCTTTATTTCCACTGGTGCTAGCCTGGTTTTTTGTTTAGGCACAGTGGAGTCCAGATTTTTTCTCGATCTGAAAGAAGTTGCACTTGAATTAGAAGGTTATTAATAGTAGGCCACAAGTAGTTTGGAAATGTTTTGTTGTGCAGCATAGCTTAAGAGAAAACTGACAAATTACTTGGAAAGCTTCCGTCTTGATCTATGCCAAGGAGATCTGAGGTCAGTTTGCATGAAAGAYGGAAGGCCTAGATGCTATTCCTCTCTACAGGCCCTTTAGGCCCTTTTTCTCTCTCTCTCCTCACTTCCCTCTCCAGAGTGGTGAATCCAGTGAAAGCCGAAAACTAAGAAGAAGATATGGAAGCCAGGAAAAGGCTACACTTGTTTGATTGCTAGGGCTACTATTGAATCATCTTAACTAATTGTATAAATAAAGAAGTGCAATTCAGATGTCTTTCTTTCTAGTGGCAATCAGTGCTACTACTAGAATATAACTAGCTTCCTTTCTTTGATACAGATGCCAAAAATATAGTGTTGTAGTTTTTATAGACTATGTTTCTGAGACCCCTGGAACAATATGCCATTTCAATTTGGTTGACCATATATCAAACACAAGTGCTCTACAACTAAGCTAAAMTACATCCACCATCTTTTGTGTGCTTCTTGACCATAAAAGAAAAGACTAAAYCCAATCTGGTGGGTGTTACAAGTTTTGCATGCAAGTAGAATGATAGGAGAGAAATTGCATTGTAAACTTATCGTGAAATGATCAGAGACCCAATTTGAATGGTAAACAGATCTTTTATGAGAAAAAAATGATAAATTCGGAGGCAGTTTATGAGAAATTTTGGCTTACTCTCTTAAATTAATTTTACCAGTTGCACTTATATGCTTCCTGTGTTAAATATATGATTGTTGAAGTGATGGATTTTTGACCTACCACTCTACTTTACTAATAACAGGACACCAAATGTATGGCAAAATAGTATAAAGAAGGTTTACTCAGTTGTATTGTAAACATGTAATGCTTATAACATGCATTCAACATGTTGCTGAAGCTATGCTATTCCAAATGTGGTCTTGATGTTTCTAACCATACATTATTCATAATATGTTTATTAATTGAAACAAATTACAAAAGTGATCGTGTGGACAATGAAAAGTAAACTTCTGATTTCTTTTCTTTCAAATTTGATGACCTCATAAAATGTGTCAAGCTGGTGAGGAATCTAACTCCTAAACATTGGGCTCATCCCCTTTGTAATGTTTCATCTTTTGAGCATTAACCATTTGCTATATGATTTCTTGCTATATATGTTTTATTTTAGCTATTCAGATAAAAAWAAYAATAATAATAGTTTTTTTTTACCCGTTGCAGTAAATTCAGAATAAAATGAGCACTTTAGATGTTGCCCGAGCTGAACTTGCTCTTGCAGTCTTGTATCTCAACAAAGCTGAAGCCAGGGACAAAATATGCAGGGCAATACAGTATGGTTCGAAATTCTTGAGTAATGGAGAGCCTGGGACAGCCCAGAATGTTGACAAGTCAACAAGCTTAGCTCGCAAAGTTTTTCGTCTGTTGAAGGTCGGGATTGGTGATTGATCCTCTAATATTAACATGACGGAATGCCATGCGTGCTTCATTTTAAGTCTTTCTTATGTTAAAGTGTATTCCTCGATTTTTTGTCTTCGTGTCTATTTTAACTATTTGGGATGGCAATTTTTCTGAGAGAAGTTTTGCTTTGGAAAAATTTGTGCTTTTACATTGTTGACTCCAGTTCCCTGTGTTTACAGTTTATCAATGATTTGCATGGTCTTATCAGCCCAACTGCTCCAGGCACCCCACTTCCACTCATCTTGTTGGGAAAGGTATGAGATTATTCTCTCCCAAGCATGCTTTCTTAAGAGTGTTCTTTTCATTGTTTTTCTAACTTCCTACTAACGATATTGGTTGCAGTCCAAGAATGCACTGTTGTCAACTTTCTTATTCCTTGATCAAATTGTGTGGCTTGGTAGGACTGGCATCTATAAGGTATGGAAAGAACTCTTCTYAGAGTCTTCCAYAGTTTTATGTAATGGAGRGTAATCCACATTCTTTCTGGATGTAGAACAAAGAACGTACTGAGCTGATTGGTAGGATCTCTCTGTTCTGTTGGATGGGTTCATCAATCTGTACCACCTTGGTTGAGGTTTGTTGCTTCCTGTTTATGTGATGCTGCYATTTAGTTTATGATTATTTTTTGGTTGTTTTCAGAGTTATGTCACTGTGATCTGTTTCAACATTTTCATTTSCAGCTAGGGGAGCTTTTGAGGCTTTCAGCATCAATGAAGAAGTTGGAAAAGGAGCTTAAGAATACTGATAAATACAAGGTCATCTATTCTGACATCATTAGCACGTAATTAGATTGACCTTTTGCTCCGAAACTTTCAATTGACAATCATTTTGCTTCCCTGTTTTTGTTGTGTACAGAATGAGCAATACCGTAGCAAACTCCAAAAGTCAAATGAGAGATCCCTAGCTCTAATTAAAGCAGGAATGGATATAGTTGTTGCAGTTGGATTACTTCAATTGGCTCCCAAAAAAGTTACTCCTCGTGTAACAGGAGCCTTTGGATTTGTTACCTCTCTGATATCTTGCTATCAGGTATCCATCAGATCTATATTACAAAGTATCTATCCGCATTAATTCTTTGAACACATAGCACCATAATATATTAAAATATTAAGTCTTTTGTAGTATCACATGCCAACTGAGCCTGCATCGTAAAGGGTGTTGGGGTGGTAAAGGGACAGACATATCCTGAAGTACGGAAATTGTTCAAAGTAAATTGAGAGGAGTAACCTCAGAATTCTTCTAACTTATTCTCCTGAACTGTCTAAGAATTAAATTGAGTGGAGTTCCCTGTTGACTAACATATTTGTCCTCTCATAAAGAGTTTCTCTTTTCATAATCTACTGGATTCAAGCTTCAGGAGTTTCTATTTCTGATGAATTTTCTATACAGAATCAATATAAAGAGTTTCTTAGATGAACATTTTTGATTTTTTCCACATAATCACTTGCATGATTTTAGGGGTTTCCTTTATACAATCAAAGCATGCTTGTGTAGAAATATTCTACATCCGCAGCATATTTTTTATGTTACTCGTGGTATAACTGATGGGATTAKCTTCACCTGCAAAAGGTAKATATCTGAGATTGGGTATTGTGAKAGCATCTTGTGGGGCTCACGTTTTACTCACTATTTTACCTGTGCTGCACGTATCCTGCTTTTCCATAAAGTGATATGTACTCTCTTTGYTGTCCAGTTGTTGCCATCACCACCGAAGGCCAAAGCAACTTGAAATGAGACTCATCATCACCAGCGTTGATGGCAGTGCAAAATAATTATTCATATACGAGAGTCGAAAAAAGTTGCTATGGAGCAAGCTGCCTGCAGTAAAATTAGTCTCACCTTTATTAAGAAGCCAGAATCTTGTATTTCTTAGCTTYGTTCTATYACTCTCTAATAATAGAGCTTTTCTAAGAGGATTATGTGGAAGAACTGTTAGTTGTCTATTACACTTTATAGAACAAGTTTATGATCACACATTCTTGGCTTTGCTCATAGTAATGTAAAAACACAAATGGTTATTGTCACTGGGCTTGGAATCGATTTGCATGATATATTGAAGCAAGATTGGACAACCTTGATTTCTCCTCATTTCTGAGATGCTATAATGTTGTAGATGCATTGCAGGATTTTTTTTTTTTTTTTTCCTTTTTTCTTTTCACATTCTCATTACAGTTTTCGTCTTCAAGAGAACTGGAAATACTGCCTCTCCTTATGAATTTATCTCATCGAGACTAATTCTTCGATCTAAAATCACTTATGACGGATGCAAGCGCCAAAAACCTGATGATTATGGAACTGTATGCCAGTTCTTTTTTCACTTYTGCATTTATTGGGTTTCTTTACTAATGTAGAGATACTCCCTCAATTGAAATCAAGTACAGATATTTCACTTTCAGCTCGCATTTACAAGGCTTCTCCAGCTTTAACAGAAACCAGATAAAATTCTAGAAAAAGACTCCAAGGAAGAAGTTATACATAGAAGGAAAGAGGACAAGGAAAAGAAACCAAAACGTTGGATTACAGAGCAAACTGTTCCATTTCATCCTCATCCCAACCAATTGCAACATCATCTTGCTGGTCATCTTCACCTACCAAATACTGCAAGAGGCCTACACGTCCCCACAGCATTTCTTCTGATGTTAACATGCGCACATTTGTAGTCTCAGGATCTTTACCATTGGAAGACACTTGCAGCGTACGAGGAAGAGCATCAGAGAAATATTTCAATAAGATTTTTCCAGATGGTTCGAGAATCTCTGCATTAAATGCGGGAGACAAGGGCCGCCCTAGGACTTTAACATGAGAGACGCTGCACAGAAGAGTATGATAAGATCAGATAGCTCCCTACTTTCTAGAGTTGGTTTTGTGATGCCAAGGATGCATGACAACRGTTGGATACGAAAGTAAGAAGCTCTATAATTTTCACCACCTGCATATTYGAACATCGATTCCAACCAATAATATTCGAAGAAAGACAGGCACTTGTTACTAACCATATGTAGAACAAGCCATCCATTTCTTGCCTCTGGACCCTACCAGAAAGCTCGATCTGTAGAAATCCACCAATGCAAAGAACAGGTGCTGGAAGCTTGAAATGTTGCAAGCGATTTTCCTGCTTGTAAAAGGTTATTCAGGCTTTAATCACAATCAAACAGATAAAATCTTATTTCTCTCTTAGTCCTTAATGCCTCAACAAAGAGAAGGGAAATGAAAATCTTATTTCTCTCTTAGTACTTAATGCCTCAACGAAGAGAAGGGAAATGCATCCACTAAGGATATAACACTGAGGAAACCTAAACATTATACTTTGAAAATACCATAAGATGAATAAGCTCATTCCACTAACAGAACAAATAATATGCCAATCAAGCCAGTCCCTAAACAAAGTAAAAATRTTAAATAAAAAAGAAAATTAAAGCATTGAATAAGGACAAGAAATCTTTCTTCAAATATTAAGTTTACCCGAGTCATTGCAAATTCTGGAGAAGTGTACGTCCATATGAACTTGTCGTCGGCTGGCTCTTGCAAAGGCAAGGAGGAAAAAGAGGAAATGTCGTTCTCTGTGTCTKTTTGGTTTTTGAGGTGGCCCATCCGGAATCTCACAGATTTGGCAGAGTATATCGGGTCACCGGACTGAAAAAATGCTGAAATGAACAATGTAACAGCATATATGAAATGTCCATGACATGAAGTTCTTTTCTCTTAGCAGTGGAACTAGAGGTCAAGGGGTACAAAAACTCAAAAAGTGAAAGAAGAGAAATTCAAGCACTATCAGTATCTACCTTCAAAAGGCTGAATGTCAATTTCAGTAACAATACAAAGATTAGCTTTTAACTTGTAGATCAGTGTCTCTGGCACATTAGGATCTTTTTGCCCCTTGCTTGACCAGTATGAAGCTCTCCTTAAGAATCTGTCCCTTGGATCCAGAGTATTAAGGACGCTTTCATCTGGATAATTATCTGTGCTGGAAGCACTAACTGCCTCTGAAATGCAATCCACAGGCAAGGATTTCAGTTTTGTAAGAGCMTGAAGTAGAGCAGCATACACCTTGTGMTCTTTCTCTCTTATCTCCCATTCCATGGACTTGCTCGACCCAGCATCTGTTAATCTTATCTTTTTGCAATCAGGTTCAGTTATGTGCGCAATATTCAATAGTTGAGGAAACACTTGCACACAGAGCTGCTTAGAAAGCCCATTTGCAATAACTGAAAAAAGAGAAGTCATCAGCGGAGCTACACTTACATTTATTTCGGCCATACTGTAAAAATTAGAAAGGCACATATATGGTTGTATGCATGCAAAAGAAGGGATCCAGAAAGGCAACTAAACTGGAGTAGGAAAAAAATACCTATTCAAGATTGTGCATTCATCAAACTATTAAATTTTTAAACCAAGAGCTAATTCACATCTAATATGCTTATATGATATATAAACTGTAGTAGGGAGGGAATACTTGCTACTCAAGAATACACTAATTAAGACGTCCAGATATTTAGGTTGTTCCGTTTTCCACCTTTAAAACATGACCTCGTCTTGGTCAGTAGTGCTATACTGCAAACTCAGTCTAGACWCCAACTAAGAATAGTAGTTCAAGATATTTCAGGCTATAAGATACTTGACAAACATGAAGATAGCTCCTCAATTTCGACAACYAAGTTAGCATCAATGGGCAAAATTCAACTTCCTACTGAGATGTGAATTGCTATGGAATTTTAAAGAATAGGACACTTCTGAATATCAATACAACATTGTGATCTAAACCGGCTTCTTACCCTCCATATTCAGAACTTCATGGCAAATATAATGGTCRTAATAGAGCTCCCATTCATCCTTAGGAGAGAGAAGGTTATTCTATGATTACCATATAACTGCAAGGGCATCAAGCTTCGACTCACTTATGCCCATTAGCAGCACTGGCAGTATAACGTGTTAACCAAAAGAAAGCAAGAACAATTTAAACAAGTCTCCTTACAGAGTACTTAGCAACACTTGACATTTCCTTGATRCAGAAGTTCAATTGCAAAACCCCAAAACCAAAGCGGAAAATCCTACCAGAAAAAGAAAAAAGAAAGAGCATACACTTGTTTTATCTGAATATACATACTTCTCAATTTTGGATAATTATATTCCTTGTAACTTTAAACATAGACTTCTGTTGCAGGACACTAGATAACAAATTGGTTGCCTAAATTTTACTTTTCTCCCTTCTTTCATTCCATTTYATCTAACACATCTGCTGCCCTCTCCCTCTGCATTACAGTTCCTAYTGATCTTCTCTCTCAAATAGCATTGCTTTGCATACCAACAAAGCTTATGAAGAACATTGTTTGTCTAACCCATTTACTTGTCCGTATTAAGCCACGCTTTTCTCAAGTAAATTTAGGTTTGACAAGAACTTCGAGATTTAAAAAGAAAATAAAAAAACAAAATAAAGGAAGGAGAACAACCCCCCCAAAAAAAAAAAAAAAAAAGAAACTAAACCTTGTCTGTTCACATTTGAAAATAGCCAGGAGTATTAATTACAAAACCATAGCTTATTTTACTACAATTATCAACGCTGTGGAAGCAGGCAATGGCAGACAAACTCATAAAGCGGGCTGTAACTGATAAAAATCGGTTAATTCATGGCATTAAGAGGTTCATTACATAGAGATTTCTGAGCAATCCGCCAGCTATATGTCATGCAAATCTCCTTCCAACAGAAGYATAATTAAAGATCCTTTCCTCTAGTATCCACTAAGACCCATGAAAGAGTATAGCAGCRTATGTAGCAAGCACCATATACTAGATAGTAACTCAGCACTTTGGAACCTCTGAACTCAATAGAAAATTCCACATTAAAAATTCTTCATCACTGTTGTTGACAAGCCTTAATTCATCTAACTTCTTTCCTGGTCAKTCCAGGATAGTAGTTTTTCATGGATATCAAGTATATATATAGGCAATTTAGCTTAGGATAATCTCATTATCAATTCTGATAGGGCGACCATGCAAGCATTTCAAATTCAGTTCTAGTGGACAAAAGAATAAGAGAATCTGAAACTTAAAAATGCTGCAAAAGCGTATCTTTGCAGATCTCCCAAGTATAACTAAAATAAATGAAGAAAACAAGTTATGAAAAACCAAAAACAAAAATGATATATGCAGAACTTGAACTTTTATAGCTCACCAAAATGCCTCCAAAAGCGTGATACTATACTAGCTCTAACTAGATCACCCGGATCATCGAAGCAATTGAAGATGTTCAGCACCATATCAGTTTCSAGGCATTCCAGAAAATCAATACAAGTCTCCATGATGAGTTGGACCCGTCAATTCAAGCAGGCCTCGGAACCTGAAAGAACCGCAACCTCAAAATTTGAATCAGATGGGAGAAGGACAAAATGAAAACAAGAAGAGAAAAAACAAACATGGCACATCCAAATCAAAAGCATAAAGACCCACAAGACCCCATATAAACACACCCCTGGGTACACACATTTTGAGCCTCGCATCGTCAATACATGAACTTCCACCTATAATAGGAAGAATGCCATATTTTTATTCAACAAGTATACAATTAAAGTTCCTATCTTTCAACCCAAAATCAGAAACATTTTCATATCAAGACAATTGACCTAACTTATTACACATGATCAAAGCTGGAAAAGAACTTCGAGGGAAATGAACGAACCCCAATGGATAATTACGCCCCAGAAATAAACAAATTGTTAAAATCAGCGATTAAAAAAATTTCAAAATTGGAAAGAACCAGCCACACCTGAATTACCGTGTAGAACAGGAGGGCAAACGTCCACAGAAGGATCCAAAACCCAGAACTAATTCTAATTTTATATAAGATATCTGTTAGCACACAACATGTCGCCTACATAGGGAGGGTAGAAGCACGGAAAATGATTCCAACACAAATGTTACATGGAGTAAAAACCACGAAGAGGGGGAGAGGATGATACCTTTTCTATTGAATTGAGGGAAAGCGTGCATACGAAGAACCAACAGAAAGTTGAATACTCCATATAGATATGGCTATCTGCCCCGGATATAATTTCTCGGGGTTGGGGGTTCGTATCGGGTATGGGTCAGATGTCTTTGCGATCATAAGTTCTCCAATGTTCGCGAAAGAGTTACGAAAAATAAAAACTTTTTTTTTTTCCCCTCCAAGTGATAAAGCAACTCATTCATGATTTGCCAAAAAAAGGGAAGTCCTTTTTATCTTTTTCTTTTTATATATATTTATAAATTAGTTTCCTTCGCGAACTAAATAGAAGAAATTATGCATGTAATGTTCTTAATTGGATGTGAAAAAAGAAATCGAATTCATTTAAATTTATCTTTTACATTGATAATTAGATAATCTAATACTCAGTATCAGCTGGGGTCTTTATTGGTCTAGAAGAGTTCCTGGTTGGATCCGAAATGATAAAAACTCAAGTTGAAGAGCTGGAAGGGCAGCCCGCTTTTTGTTGGATGGTATAGTGGATCGAGTTGAGTAAGGCCTCTCCTGGGGTTGTCCTTCTATGTAGCATGAGAGCAGAMCTCAGCGACGACAAGATGGTTCGTCCAATCTGTAGTGTTAATTTTCATTAGAAGATAAGGTTGCTTTTAGGAGCCAAGATAGTCATTCAAGGAATCCGTCTGGCTTTGGGACATTTTGGTCCTACACAAGCAAGTCGACAAGAAATGGATCAAGGGAAAGGAAAATGCTTGCTAGACTACACGTGGTCTAGCCTTGAAACCTGAGCCAGTTCCACCATGCAAAGAATTTTCCYTTTTTCTGATAGATGCAAAACTACAACATCATGCAAATGAGTATCCAACATCTATATGAACTCTGTTCAACTCAAATCCAACTATCATTCTCTCGAATTATTTACAAGAACTCTTTACAGAAACAAAATTTTCAAGCCTCAGAAAGAACCAAACCAATCAGACAGAAAGGAAGAAAACTAGGCAAAACAGAAAAAGAAAGTTGCTTCTTCCCAACAAAAACGATCTGGCACCCCAGAGACTAATCTATACATTGACTGTTCTGGCTTTAAGGGTATCAAGCTACAACAGTTCTATGACCTGCAGCTTCTGTTCATCAACTAAAACGAAGAGCGAAGCTGTTTCCCTAAATTACTAGGACAAATTAGAACAGAATCTAGACATAAGCCACCTTTACTATGAGTGCAGTCGATCTGAGTCAATGAAAACTTCAACTTTGTGAATAAATTGGAATCCGCAACAACAAAATCACCTACATGGTAGTTTACCCAGCTTCCAAGGTTATCCAGCACACACCGGCTTATGGCATGCTGACCGTCTGAGGTTGCCAATTGGAACTGCACTGGCTTTATATCCCAGCCATGAATGGTCCCCGAGCTACAAATTCGCCGACCAAGTCTTTTGGTGACCCTTCCAAGCTGAAGTCTGAAAAAAAGACTGTATGTCCCTGCTGGAAAAGGGAACTCCAAGTCCCCATCCACCTCAAGCCACCAGATTTGTTGAAGATAGGCGATTGTTTGGAATCTACATGAAGGAGAAGGCAAAACAAATAGATCATTTAGCATAGTACTCCCAATTGGCAAAATTGACAAATGGAATGCTATAGCTATAAAATTTGTAAAGAACTTCAGATCCACGGAGAACACTCAATTCAATGTGAAACCATAAGTTTTCTTTGTTGTTCTTCTATGGCCCAAAAGCTTCTGTGCAGACTCCAACAATCAAAGTTGAGAGTAACAGCATGTAAGAAACACATAATGATAAATTTACCCTAACCAAAGAGGTAAAACATAAATCAGCTCCTGAATGTGATATTAAAAGGCCTAATTTGGGCTCCTATGCTAATTGCTGAAGAAGAATGGAAAAGTCAAGGGTTGCAGACATCTTTCCTGTTTGAAGTGCAGGAGTGGTATCACTGTGATTGGGCTCAGCCATACAGAAATGCATTCACGGGATTAATATGCTCTGCAAGGACATTTTTGCCCCTTTCACCGTAAAAACTAAAAAATCGGTTCTTGTATAGGTTATATGTTTACTGAAGGAAATCTAGTAGTGGCATCTAACATTGGTAAGGTAACATATTCAGTTCTAATCTTGAAGATTTTACTGGAAGCCAACATATTTTCCCAATCAATCAGTACTAAGGTGCATAGTTGCAATTAAACCACAAGAAAACAGAATGATTTCAGACTGCTAAAGCAAAAATTTCTACCAAACAAAGCATGTAAGTCTACATGGCAAAATCTTAGAGAGTTTCAACTAGTGCTCCTTTTACATATTACAATCTAATTGTATTCACAATAAGAAGTTTCCTCCATTGGAAAACATAAGTTAACTAAACTGGCTACCATCAGTACATCCACAGGAACACACTTTCCAAGATTGCATATACTAGAGAATTTTTAGGATTATTTGCWAAAGAATGACACACATCCTTTCCATGCCTACATTGCTTTCACCCAGCGACTACAAACACATCATTTCCGTGCCTACATTGCTTTCTCCCAGGGCTACTTGTGTACCCTATGTATGCGTGTGCATGCATCTAAGACGAAACATGACAAATGTGACAGAAGGACATTAAGAATTTCTCATATTCTTAAGCTCTCTCACTAAAAACTTTGTTCCTATTCTTTACTAGAGGTTTCACATTGAACATCTTTTCCACTAGGTTCATACTTGTACTTTGGCAGAGGCATGAATTGTCTCAATACTACACGACCCAGCAGCAAAAGAGAAAATTTGACTCCATTTGCTATTAATAATTTTTTTCGTCCTGTTTAGTATTTTTCACCTATTCACATAATTATGAGGAATATACATGGTAACATTTCCTTTGGAGGCAAGACCTGAAAAGCATCAAGAAATAGAAGGTGAAAATTTGCAAAAAACAATTTTTGCATATATGCACATGAATTCTTGGGTAAAGAAATTATTTCTGAAAGATGCATATCCATAGATMTATAACTAGGCTATTTCTAATTACTTGTAAGTCACGGGAACATGATTCTGCCTTATTCAACCCCTAAAAGAGTAAATATAAGAGTTCAACGAATACACAAAAGCTTTTGGTATAAACGACTGCATAAATCCGTAAAAACTAATTAGAAACAGACTAGCAGAAACTTGCATATATATGCATGTTTTTTGAAGTACTCTGACATAGAAAAAAAAAAAAAAAAAAAGGTATATGTGACTGTGTGTTTATAAAATTTACCTAGATTCATCGGTGGGAATGTGATTCCAATATCTCCGATCATCGATCCCAGTTATGGTCATCGCCTTCCATGAGACTGCTAAGCACACTCCTGCTGTCCTCTTATCAATCCAAGCCTCCTATTAACCAGACAATTTAAAAAAAAATAATTAAACACATTTCTTTTGACCAAAAAAAACTTACCTGGGAAGACAAAACACTTCAACCGTATTATCCCCAAAAAAAAAAAAAGAAACAAAAAACAAAACAGGGAAAAAAAAAAAATTGGAGAAAAGAAAGACTCAAAGAAAGCAGAAACCTTTTGGCGACCATCAAAAGGGTTGGGCTTGGAGAGCAAAGCATAAATGTCCCTTTTGGTCAAGGGCGCGAAAGACTCATCTTGAAACAATTTCTTGAGAATACAGAGATAGTTGGAAGGCAATTTGGATTCCCAGATGAAATCAGCAGAAGAAGCACCCCGAAATGCGCGGTTGAGACGGGCCAACTCGCAGATCTCCGGCGGGTCCAGATACGAGAGCGCCAAAGCAATACAAGATTCTGGCATATCACTGAGTTTAAGCTTTGGCCCATCATGCTCTAATGCAAGTGAAGATGCATTAGCACCCATTTTTGCATGCAAAGCAGAAACGAAAGAAGGTGGTGATTTATGGAGGAGGGAGAGGTGAAATTCGTTTACTACTGGAGTATATATGTAAGAGGAGTTGAAAACTACTGACAGCAGGAGCGTTTTGGGCTCTTCATATTAGGCCACGTAGAAGMAAAGGTGGTGATGGGGGTTGGAAGAGGAGAATGGGAATGGAGGGGAGGGTTTGCTGGTGGACATTTGGGGCTGTTTTGGAGTRACATGGTGGTGGGGAGGGAAAGACGTCGGGTATCTTATTCTTATCGAGTACACCGTGGAGGTGGGGAAGTAGGCGAAGGACGCGCTGTCTGGAGCGTGGAAATTATATATGATAAGCGCGGCAGGAAGAGTAACTGTGCTTATCACTTATCAGGTGATTCTCTTGCCGGCTACCGTTGCGTGTCTCGGCGACTACATTTTCGTTTCTCCTTTTTCCTAGAGATTTGGAAAAAAAGTCGTGATATGCACGCCCTGAAAATGTAAGTAGAGTTGTCCATGTAACGTGCCAGATTGGACTGGAACTTTTCTTCAGACGCCACTTGGCAAGGAAATTATTTAAATATTAAACACCACTTGGTTGGCGTTTGGATAAAATGCTTACGGGATATGGATAATGCACACTAGGTTATGACTTATGAGAGAAAACATTTCTTCTATTTTTTTTGGAAATTATTTTCYCTTATAAATTTATTCCTGGTAATAATTATCCATATGTGGATAGAAATATATATTATTTTATTTATATATATATATTAGTATAAAAGAACGTGATTTGCACGATATTTTAAATTTAATGTATRCTATTTACTTATTTTRCACGTTATTTTTGCATTATCTAGTTAAAAAATTTTATCTTTATGTGCTTGCAATGACTTATGATTTTGTACAGTTTACACTGCGATAACATCATACTGCACTTTGCACTATTTGGTGCTACAATCAATGAAGACAAAATTTTAATTTATTTAGAATGTGAAATGATATACATAGGTATGAATTATAAATGATATTAGTAGGATGAGAGGAAAAGATACATATACTGATCATATAGAAAAAATTTATTATTTTATTATTTACACGAATCTTTCGTTAGCAAAATAATAATAAGAAAATAAGAAAAATGCGAAAGAATGTATTAATCTTATAAATTTGATCAGATACGTGTTACAATCTCTAAACTTCTCTTGTGACAATAACTCAATCCGTTAATTTTTTTCTCTAAAATTTTCTGAAGGCTTCGTAAGTTGATCTTGGCATTTGGACTCTTTGAAAGTTTTCGAGGGCTTGTCAGCTTGATCTCGGGATTTGAGCTCTTTGGAATCTTCCAAAGGTTTCATAGCTTGATCTCGAGATTTAGACTTTTTAAAAGTTTCGAGGACTTGGTAACTTGATCTCGAGATATGACCTCTATTTATAGGCAAAGCRAGTTGATTTTTGATCAAAGTGATATTTAAGARCAACGGGGTGTCAYCTGATTCGCCAAGCTTTCCTTAATTTTCRTTGGTTKAATATCGTCATCATTGACACGAGTCATTATTTATTAGTTGACATGTCAGATACCCTCCAATTTAATAGGATCATTTAAAATTAATTTTAAATTATTTAAATAGATTAGAAATTTAATTTAATAAAATTTTCATATCTATACTTTTACTAATAGATATATTACTATTATCAAATTATTTGTGATCACTAACAAATGATTATTTTCCTATGCAAATTGATTTTCAAGAACTCAGCAACTTTAGTCAACCTCAAAATACTCATTAAGCATTTAATGTCTTAAAACCAATTATTCTATGCTTAATTTAGTTTTTTTATTTGATCATTACTTTATTTGAGTTTTTATAGAATTATACTTTGAACTTCATTTTGCTAAATTAATTTAAAAATTTTTAAAAATATTAAACATATGAAATRCTTTAAATTTAATTAACTATTAATTCATAAAATTTTAAAAATATTGAACATATAACATAATTTGAAGTTAATCTGCTAAATTAATTCATAGAATTTAAAAATATTTAACATATAAAATGTTTTTAATTTAATTTTCTATATTAATCAATATAATTTTAGAAACATTGAGCATATGAAATACGTTGAACTTAATTTACTATATTAGTCAACAGAATTTTGCAAACATCGAATATATGAAATACTTTGAATTTAATTAGCTAAATTAATTAATATAATTTTAGAAACATTAAAAATATAAACTATTTTGAACTTAATTAGCTAAATTAATTTATAGAATTTTAAAATATTTAACGAATGAAATATTTTGAACTTAATTTTCTAAATTAATTCATAAAATTTTAAAAACGTTAAATATATAAAATCCTTTTACTTAATTTGCTAAAATTAATTTATAAAAACTTAGAAACATTAAACATATAAAATACTTTTAAACTTTCTTAAATTCAATTACTTTTCGATGTATTTTATATTTTATCTAACCTTTTTTTAAATATTCAAAACAAAAGTTATTATTAGAAATATTAAAATAGAATAGRAATAAAATTATTCCAAAAAATGATTCTTATCATGTTCTATAATTGTTTATATAGATTATAGATTATATAATTTACAGTCAAGTGTCTAATTGAGCTTATAAGTTGAGCAATCGAGCAAAACTCATCATAAACTTCAAGCCAATTCATGCTAGGCTCATATTTTTTTTGTTATTAAAGCGATGATTAATTAATAAAAAATAGAGCCAGATGTATAGTGGACCTAAAAATTAGTTCTTGTTGTTACTTACAAGAAGCCTGTCAAGACCTTATCATATRGTTGTTTCTTACAAGAAGCATTTTTATTACATGAATTACAAGGAAACTGAATAAGGCTTTCTGTTAAGTCCACCTTCATAAGCGGATTAATAAGTTAAACTACGTTTGATAAGTAAAGGATTAAGTCAAAGTACGTTTAATAAGTAGACTATTAATTATACAGCATCCGATCCGTATTTGTAAAGTCACATTCATAGAGTATATTTGTAAAGTCACATTCATAGAGTTTTAGGTTAAACATTCCTCCCAATAAAAATTATATTCGCGGACGCAAATCTAAACTTGGACTAAGTCTGGATTTGGTTCACCAATATGAGGCTATCAAGTTGTCTAAATTAAAAAAAAAAAAAAAGCTTTTGTATTCTTTATAATAAATAGATGGGGTAATTTATTTAAGCATAGAGGGTTTGACTCTGGGATGAGCCACATTAATGTGTTGAAGGAAGAAGGCAAAATTGAAGGGTTTTGTGTAGACATCAAGCTTATGTAGAGCAGTTTGTAGCATTAAACCGTAAACCTATTGTGATTCTTTTCTTTTAAATTTTGTGGGGTCTTGGGTTGTGGTTGGGATGGTGGTTGCCAGATTAAGAAACAATACATATAAACCTCAAAAGAGACATCAGCCAGCAAACAAAAATATCGATTTACTTCTAAATATGTCAGAAAAAACCCTATGTCGTGTTAACAAATAACGCCCTCCTTGTTCCTTACAAAATTTACAGCTACCTCCCTCTCTCCCTCTCTCTCTCTTAATTATCAATTGTTATAAATTCCAATGGGGCCGGTTTAATTTAATTGAAATCATAACTAAAGGTTCATTGTTTCCAATTTTAGATACTGCACTTTTCCACCTTTCACTGAAAAATGACCATTTTTTATTACCATTTTGGGATTCCCATTCGAAGCCACTAACTTTTCCTTTAGTAAACAAATACCTAAAAGTGATTAGTCCACTCCAGGGTGTTTCTTTTTTTTGTCATTTTTACTTTTAGTCTTAGCTTAATCATTGTGCCTTCGATTTGTCGATACAAATATGAATATCATAAAATGCCCTACTTAATCGTGAATATATGCACATTGCTTTAATGGCTTAATACGCAAGCGACACCTAAACGCACCTCATAGTCAGTATGGCTATGTTTCGATGGTCAATCGAGTATAAATTGATATTTTTTCATGCAGTGAAGTGTCAGTCACACTGAAATTGTCTGGAGCTTCTCCTTCTCTCGTGTGGGTGGCTGTGACGAAGTTTGCCAAACTGCCTATGTAATCGTAAAGGATTACATCTCGTTCTTTTTGTGGGGTTTAGGGGCTGGTTAAGATATATTAAGAATCCTTTTGGTAGTTTTGCCGTATATATTGGTCGGCAATCCAGCCTTCACAGATTTAATTACTATCTAGCACATCAGGCAATTTCAAAATAACATATAACAATTCATATGTCTTATTTCAAAGTTTCAACGAATACATTATGTCTTGTGGGGTATACGCTTAAGTAGAGCTAAGTGAAATGTTATATGCTGGAGAGTTCAAGTAGCAAATGCAGCAGTGCATGCTTCAAACATTTAGAAGAATATATTAAGATGGAACTAAAGGATGGTGTGCCATCACATGAGTACCTAGCCATCTTCCATATGAGGTAGTTGCGAATGATAAGGTTAAAGTAGTGTTCAATTATTCGTTTTATATCTGCAGGGAAGCTTAATTTGGCTCTTTCTTGAGTTGGGAAATTCTCGATTCTTGTTTGTATCTTATCAGTGGTCTGGACTGTTACAGAGAACTGATCATGCCTTCAACGGGAATTCTTCGCATTTGTAGAGAATTCCCACTGTTGCGTACAGTTACTATCTGGAAACGGACCTGCTAGTGATCACTTCTTTAAGGGTATGTGTACCGTTCCTATTGTAATTGCAATGCGGTTGTAATCTGTTTCGTTAATCGTGTGAGGTATGTGTATTTGAAAAATCTTATGATTAGCAATTGTAGTATTACTTCCTGCGAAGAAGGAGGTAACAACTATTTCTTAAAGATACTTATAGCGAAGCAAATAAAGGTTGAGTAGGTCACACATTATACTAACAGTAGCGAAAGTTGACAAACATCCAATGTAAAAATAAGAGGTAGAAGAACTATCCTTATAATTGAAATTAACTAAAGGTTTCATTGTTTCCATTTAGATACTGCACTTTTCCCTTTCACTGAAAAAGTGACCATTTTTTATTACCATTTTGGATTCCCATTCCAAGCCACTACTTTCCTTTAGTAAACAAATCCTAAAAGTGATTCGTCACTTAGGGTGTTTCTTTTTTTGTCATTTTTACTTTAGTCTATGCTTAATCATTGTCCTCAATTGTATAATTCAACCCTACTGAGCCATTGAACGATCGACACTTAGCATAATTACATGTGGAAATGACTCAGCACCATCCTCTGGACCACTAGTTGCTCTTGAAGCCATCTGCTACACGTCCAGCAGAGTCMGCAAAAACATATAGAAATACAACTGCATTAGTGATATCAGGTCTCAGCCTGCCCCTGTGCATGGACTTTTGTAGCTTTGCTTTTGTTGATTTGTCTGTTTAAGGSAGACAARAATCAACATATCCATTTGAGGTCGCATCTGCTATCTTTGTGTTGGTATGTTTGTTCGGATTTGAAAAGAATGTGGTAACAAGTATRGACAAAATCATACAAGTGGGGGAGAAAAAACTACAGTGTGYATATGCTGCAGAATGAAGTGATATACTCAGTGCTGCGCATCACCAGCAAAACTAGCATAATCATATTCGAAGGTAATACTAAGATCAGGATCATAAGATGCTATAGCTGATAATTAAATRMRCAAGGGGAATTACGTTGACTTTGGGGAGTAKTTACAGTTAATGATGCTGAGGTTCTTCCTTGTTGAAGTTGCTACCTAGTTGATGATCCTCCACGACTAATTCGTCCACTCCCCAGTCTTCATGACTGCAGATATGTCAGTATAAGCTGGTAAGAAACGTTTTCTTCAATAACATTCCAGATAGAATTAATGGCTAATGCTGAACAGAAACCATTCCCAAGTCGAACGCCTTACCTTCCATCAGGCAGGTAGCGCCGAATACTGAAAGGTATCTTTCCTTTCCGAAGCTCCTTCAGTGCAATCTARATCAACAATTTACGGTGTAAGATYATGGAGACAGAGAGACAGGGGCATCGGAGAGAAATTAGACACTACATTACACATGACAACAAAGACAAAWGACATGGATTTCATAGAGAGTAAAAGACCATAATGCATAATATAGATATTAAGTCTGTCATCTGCACATGGCAGTGCGGCATAGTATATCTGAAGCTTGAATCAGTATAATTCATAAGTATTTAGGGTCCAATGGTATTAAAACCCCAGAAGGATCAGCTAATCAAGTTAGAAATGACTACCTAAATCTTATAATCCTTGCACCGAGTAGATGCAACTAAACAGTTCAATCTTAGAACCCAAAAGTTATATAAATTTTACTTGGGCAAGCGGAACCTTTCAGATCTAATAATGCATTAGAATTTACAGAGCAGTATGCCAAATGCTATCCACCCTCCAGAATTGCTGTATGTGATAGGATATTCATGTTTGAGAAGATTGCACCTTTACTTTTTGCAGAGGTGGTATATTGTGACGGACTTTTGCTCTTATATTCTGATAAAAAGAATCTTGCCTGAAGTGGATCAGTCTCACCCTCCAATTCAACCATCACAGGGGCATTCATGCTGTTTAAGAAAGGGACAGTMGTGTTAATCAAATTCTAAAGATAGAACATAGATGACATTGATACTAATTGACAAGTGACCTGATCTGCAGTGCCCGTGCCCCCAGCACTCTTGCCCTTTCATACTTGGTCATGAATTTGTCAGTTTTCCTCTTCCCTTTGTCCGATTCTTTTCCTGTGTCCTCTTGGTCTCCCTTTCTATCTTCTTGAATTTTTCCCTTTTCTGTGGCTTTGTTATTACTCTTCTCATTCCCTTCTTCTCCAACCTGAAAATGTTTAAGTGACCGCAGAAAAAATAAATGGAACTGATCACGAAATTATTAGAGCTATTTATTTCTGAACCTCTTACCTCGTTGTCATCCTCTCTAGTCTCATCCTCTCTGCAGGAAAACGTTGAGCGTGATGTCAAACAATCAAGCTGATACCACTTAAAAGAAAGGCAAGGAAGGTAAACAGATGCAACAATGAATAATAAGCTTAACTATAGATCAGGAAATTTCTTTTATCAAATCAAAAGCATGCAAGAGCGTAGAGAAAGAATAACAGAAGTGTTTGTCCGCCTCAATGCTGTATTGGAAAGGAAGTTGTTGTGCGTTGATGAAGTCCTAATCAAGAAWTGAATAGGCAAATCTTTAGGATGGTTTGCAATCAACATACTCTGCAACTGGCCAACTATGGAATGGAATTAGTTAAGCAGCACAGCTAACAATGGCACATTTTCTTAACCCACCAGGAGTTTCTTCTAACCTTAACAGCAAAATTGTTAAATGGTCAAATGTGTGTCCGTGAATAGCAATACTACTATAGCTAGGTAACAAGATCCCATGATCCTTGAGTCTGCAGCAATCCTTACCTAATCAAGAAAGAAGCGGAAAAACGGCATATGCTAAATTTAGCAATCAAATGCAACACAGGTCAAGTAAAGCAAAAAGAGGGTGGGAAAAAATCAACGAAACGCATATATGCAAGATAAAAAGGAATCAGGGAAATAGTTAAAAGGACCAGAAAAACGTGAAACTGTGTGCAGAGTTATTCCTTTTGGTAGGTTCTTATGATGCAATAGAGAAGAGAAGAGACCCAAAATCAGAGGCATCTTCATGTTCTATCGTCTCCATAACATCATTACCATCATCTTGGTACATCTTCTTGAACCCAGTGGCCCCAGAAGATTCGTTTTCTGATTACTTCGGAAACCCTCAAGAGCTCAAAGTCCAACCGCACRGACCCCTCTTCCGTGGAAACTATATATAGGTTTTGCAAGTCTGCTAATGGTGAAAAGCTGCTTTAGTATATGGGCTATGCTAATCACACTCTTGGGCTTTTATTTCTCTACTAAACCAAGAAAATTAGGCCTGTAGAGATCAAATTCATAGGTAAAAGCCCATATCTTCAGAAAAGCCACGAATGTGCTGCGTCTTTACAGCCCATTCCGCTTGGCTTCCCTTTCTAAATTWGCTGAAAGCAACACGTAACATGCAAAACGAGACAATAAAATTTATTGATAAATCCTAAAATTACTATTAGAATAACACTTTTACCCTTATTTTGGAAGAAAAAGGGATTAATGGCATGGGGGAATGACGATAAGAATAGAAAAAATAAGCTTGACTTTTACATGTTGAATGGTAATATTTTAAAATTAAATAAGAAAATAGATGGAAAAAATTAATTAGTTATTTCTTAATACGTGAAATATAACACACCTTCAATAACAAGTAAAAAAAAAAAAAAAATCATATTTTGACACATTTTCAAAAAAAAAAATGGAAGAGGTATAACTGATGACTAATGCAAATTAGGGCTCATCAGGTTTCAAAGAGTCAACTATCTTTTCAGGTTTTTCTTTATGATATTCATGTTTGATGGACACTACCAGTAGATATTTTAACTAACGAGAATGAGGGAGAATGGTAGCTCCATGTCTTGCACTTTATTTCTTTGGGAAATTGGCCTATTTTGTCTTTCAACTATTTTCATATTATACAACATGTTTTTTRACTTTTTTTTTCCACTTATTTTTTGTCCTTAATCTATTAGCAAGCCGTTATTTCTGTCATGAGACGACGAAATTCGATGGGCAGAGTCATGTGAGCTGTACGTGATCACATATTCAGGGACAAAATAGTAAAAAGTAATACAATAGCGATTGAATATTTAAAAGAAACAAAAAATTGGACTCTTTTTCAAATTTTTATTTTCTTTTTATATCTTACTTCTCATTTTTCTCTGTTCCTTCTTTCTTCCTTTCCCATGCCACCTCCGATTCTTTCTTCTTTTCCTTTTGCCCTTTTCTCTCGTCCTTCCAACATCAACTTTAAGAATTAGCAAATTTATCTGGTAAGTGCCCTTTATTGTTACATTTCTTGTTTATGAAGTTTATGTTTGTTCGCTGTTGTATTTAAGTCATTTTCTCTTTTTGAGTTTTTTTAAAATATTCAATTAATTGTTCGGAATGTTTTCAATTAAAATAAGTGCAGAAGTTCACTAAACAAGGGAAAACAAGG
>MEJB01000006.1:6813800-6826169 GCA_001752375.1 Rhazya stricta
ATCCATTCATATTATGTTATTTTAACTATTTGCCCCTTGATATGTGATCAATGTGCAGCTCATGTAACTCCGATCCTAACAAATTCATCGTGGTCATTACTAAAAATTAATCGTAATTATGTTAGGGATAAAAAATTAAGAGAGAATTAACTTTTCCTATTTCTTTTTATTTTCCACTGCAAAATTTAAAGCATAATATACATATATAGGCGGACAGATGTCCATAAGTAGTAAGGATTACAAATATTAACTACTGGTACCGTATGGAGAAAGGTTGGGTAAATAGTTGGTGATGTGATGGACATCAGTAGATACGTGGGTTTCGTCCTTAGCTGGTTTGTTAAAAATATGATGTTTATGCAAAGTGCATGGAGAAGAGATTGTTAATTTAGTCGTCGGGGCTATGCACATGCATGTTCTAGAAGCAAGGTGGATTTTATGGTTCAACCTTTTACTTTTTCTCTAAGATCTGCTTTGAGTTAGGCACACCAATCATATCCATCTTCTTCATCATTAACATACTTAGGACAACATCTTTTCTTGCATTGTAATTCACACATCTTTACCCTTAACTCCTTTTGGATTTCAAAGTTAAAAATATTTAATATATTTCCTTTTACTTATTCCTATTTTAATTTATATATATATATATCGTGTTATGATTATTAATTAAAAAATATATTAAAGAGTTATCGAATTATGCAAAATCGATTCAAAAGTCACCCATTTTCTCTTTGTTTTGATGAATAGTTTCCATTGATTTTGTATTCCTTTTTTTCTCAAATAATTATGTAGATAATTATGAACCGTTATTTATATAAAAAAGTCTGCCTACTCGTTATTTTATTAACTAAGAATTCTTTATTTGTAACTACATATTTTATCTGATTCAATTAATATTTAAATAGACCTATATTATTTTATTCCGTTAATAATTTATCGTGTATAAATTACCAAATGTCGAACTTTATCCAAATAAAAATGTTAAACAAATCCTAAAATATATTAGAATAACGCATTATATTTGTCGTGATGAGTTGTGCATTATTACAACTAAGGCTATTCCGGAATACAACGTGCCCAAGGCGGTGTGCGCTTGGATTATTTGCTGTCTCCGACTAAAAGAAATTAAAGTCAAACATGCCAATTTTAGTCATTTTGTTCCATTTGTTGGAGAGCATCTGATCTATGATTATCTTGAAAAATAAAATAAAAACAAAATAAGTTAACTGTCGTAATCACCGTTTAATTTTTCGTGCTCTTTTTATTTAGTTATTATTAAAAAATTTAACATGGTTAGTAAATAAGAATATACGAAAAGGTTAAATAAATAAATAAATAATATATATATATTGTGTCATTTCCAAATATGTGGGAGAAGAGTATAAGATGATGTATTAAAAATATTATTAGTTTTTAAATCCTTACAAGTATATTATCTCAACCAAAATTAAATATTGGTTCTTAAAATTAAGTATAATTTACCGTTAACCAGATAGAGATAGCATTATTAAGGGGGCATTTGGTTGAGGTAATAAAACTAAATAATGGGATTGAAGGAAATTATTTTCATTCATGGTGTTTGGTTGGGAGCAATGAAAATGAAAAAAGGTAATTTCAAATGCATCCTAAATAGGTAAAAAATGAGTTGATTTTTTTAAATTTTATATAACTTTTTATTATTAATAGGGTATAATTTGATAACAGACAACAATTAAATACGACCCATCGTAAAAAAGAAACTTCATCACATATTCTTGTCGAAATCAATAAAATTACACTATAATGGAATTTCATTATTGCAAAATTTGACTATTATTTAAAAGATAGAATTTTTTTGACATAACATCATAAATAAAAAATTGAACATGAAACATCATTTAAATTTGATAATTTTTTTACCATAAAAAAGCGTCAAAATATAAATACCTAAAAGTAAGTAAAAATATATATAATTAACTATTAATAAATATTAAAATAAAAGTGGGATTGACTTTTTGCTCCTCAAATGATTTAAAATGGACTAATCCTTGAGGAAATTAGTGTTAATCAAATTGCATCAAGAGAATCTACCAAACTAAAGTGATGCCACCAATAATCTACCTAAGAAATGAACATCGAATTCATACTGATTGGAGACCTGCACCAGATCTCAACTAAAGCAAGGCACACATTGTTTGTGAATGGTGAAGAATCAGCTTGACTGGTAATTTATCTTATTCAATGTCCAGATCATGACAAGAAACGACTAGAAAATGATGATTAGTAGTTAACTGATCCTTTGACTGTTAGAACAATGCTATTTTATCTAAATCTTTAATCTCTTGGATTAAAAGATTGACATAATAATTGCGCATTTAAAAATGATCTTCGATTTAAATTAAATTTTATGTCTAATTTGAACTAGGGACGATTTGTTTTTTTTTTTTTTCCTTTTTTTAACTTTTGAGAAGAGAACTTAACGAAGAAAGAAAAATTTCGAATMTTCCAATATATTTTTCTATACTATATCAATCACTCTTACAAGAAAAAAGGATGTTAGAGGCATTAAAAGAATATATATACACAACATGTTCTGATTAGTGAAAAATATATTAAAAAATCATTAACTAGGGAGAGATGTTACTGTCTTTATTTCAACATATAAGCTTTTGATTATTATTCAAATAAAGCCTCTAAAAATTAATTTGGAGACGTATTAGGATATAAATAGGTTAATATTAAAAATATTCGTTAATAAATGTAAAACGATTACTATGAGAATAATATTTACCAGGAAGAATTCTCACCCATAATTTGGAGATCAGAGATGATAATGAATATTACCAATCAACTTATTAATAAGTCAATGAATATTGAAATTTAGGCTCGACCTGGAATCTATACTTAACTTGTCAAAAGACTCGGATTGATTTGCATTTTCTTATAGTATTTAAAATTCGGGGGCCAAATTCAAAAGGAGTGAAAATTGTATGCAGAAGAAAAAGGGTAAAGAAAAACAAAACGAAAGAATCATTTTAAGGTTCCCAATCTACGAATAAGCCCATATTCTTTGCCTTCAAAAGACAAATATTACCCTTCACAGCGAGCAGCTCCTCCCATCCTTCGTCTGTCCTCCCCCTTTCTCTTTCCTTCTGCAAAAGAAAATAAAATAAAAATAAAATTATTCATCACGAGAGAGCGGCAGCGTGTGGCGGCGTGTCCTTCGTCTATTCCGTGATGACACCTTCATAAATTCAGTCATCATTTTAATTCGCAGTCATCATCCTTGGCGACCCTTTGTTTTCCATTTCAATAAATTGAAAACTTGACCTGATAATTAAACCAAAAACATATTTCTTTTGAAGTCTTAAAAGTCCTACTAATAATTAAACCACAATCMAGATAAATCATTTTACTGGAAAATTGGTCTATCTTAGTTGTCTATGTAATCATCCATCCTYCTCACCCTCTCCCAATAAATTCACTTCCCCCACMGRGAAGCAGACGTTTCTCCTCCTTCCCACATCTTCTTCTCCTTTCTTCTCTATATAGATACATRGATTTCTAAGACAAAAGTACAAACTATATATCATCKGTTGTCTTTCTTGGGAGTTGGTGCCAATGGCGAGTTGGGCCAACCTACCGCACTACCTTTCCTTGAAAATGAAGAAAACCAATCTCTACTATATGGCCTTGATCACAGTTCTCTGTTCTATAAGTTACCTAATCGGAATTTGGCAGCACGGCGGCTTAAGTGGCCGTGCCACCCCAACCACAACCATCCTCCCTGGTCTCCCATGCAATCCTTTGAGAAACTCGACCAGCCTCAGTACCAGCGGCGCCCCTTCCAACAGTATCCTCGACTTCACACCCCACCACACAGCGGAAGATCTCGTCTTATCGTCCGAGACGGCGCGTGTCAAACAATTCCCTCCATGCAGCTCAGAATTCTCAGAGTACACCCCGTGCGAAGACGCAAAAAGATCATTGAAGTTCGATAGAGAGATGCTTGTTTATCGACAAAGGCATTGCCCCGATAAGGATGAGGTGCTGAAATGTAGAATTCCGGCTCCTTACGGGTACAAGACSCCATTCCGGTGGCCGGAGAGCCGGGACATGGTTTGGTATGCTAATGTGCCACATAAGCATTTGACGGTAGAGAAGGCCGGCCAGAATTGGGTCCGGTTTGAAGGGGACCGGTTCAAATTCCCTGGTGGKGGCACCATGTTTCCACGTGGCGCAGACGCTTACATCGATGACATTGGCAAATTAATCAATCTCAAGAATGGGTCTATAAGGACTGCTATCGATACCGGCTGCGGGGTACGGTATAATATATTAATCTTTTTTATTTATTTTTAAGCTGAAATTGTCAAGTTTTCCTTGGGGAGCCTCTCTAATTAGCTTTTATTTTTATGGTAAATTTTTATGAATATATTTATAATTGGGCTGTTACTAGAGGGTTCGGTAAGCATAGAAATTAACGATTTGGTGAGCTTTTGACTTTAATTTTGTAGAAATTAATAATTAATTACCATTTTTTTACCTGGCATTTTCTGAGTAAGCCGTTATAGAAGAGACGCGGTATCACACTCCATTAAAGGGGCATTTTAATGGACTTGATTTTTGACTTGTATTTTGTTTGAATGAYATTTTCTTCCTTAGTAACTAGACTTTTTATGGCTTTAAATTTCTAACAAAGCAGTCGAGGGTGAGGGTGAGGGTGTATTAGAAGGTTTTTGGCCCTCTTTTATGTGGATATATCTACGAAATATTTGCCGGTGGCTTTGAGATTGGGATTCGTCGGGAACATTGCAAGGATGGGTGGTTGCGTGCATCGATGAGATTAATTTGTGTTTCCTTCTGTTACACTTCAAGAACACAAAGAAATGGGAAATGAACCAAAGAATCTAGGAAATAAATTCAGTGATGCCAAAGCGAGGAAAGTTTAGGTATGCATCGATTATTTACTAAAACAATTTTCTTTTTCTGGGTTTCCGTTACTTCTTGTCCTGGTAATAACTTCTGGCTGGCAAGGAAGTTTGAGGGTATCTAATGCAAAGGTTGAATCGGTGTTGCAAAAACTGGAATTGCCAGTACTCTGCCTGAATTGGAGCAAATGCTATTTGAAGGTGTCTTTGTCTTTTTGCGATTATAAGGGAAGACAAGTAGTACGTCTTATTCGACTATAAGAATTTAGTTGACAGAGCTTCTTGTAGCTCTTTCTAAAGTTCCATTTTGGAAATCCATTAGGTAGTTGCTGACATTGCCTTTAATAAATCCATCTTCTTTGTTTCTTGATTTGGAATGGCCTATTAATGTTGTCCTTAAATTCAATGCAGCGGAAAGTTGGTCTTGGATAGGCTTTCTCCTTTTTCGGAAACTTCTGCAATCGTTACTATGTTATAAATGTGTTTAAGAATCTTCCATGAGTTCTTGCCTTTTCAGTTTCTGTTAATTTCTTCTGTTTCTGTGAATTCATTTGAAGGTCAATCGGACTAACTTACTTATTCAACAGTTTGATGTCCTAATGGTAATGACAGCCGGGGGGGGGGGGTGGAGAGGGAAAGGAGAGGCCGGAGGAATGTCGTTGGATTGAAGCATGCGGATATTGCATGAATACTCATTTTTCTTTCGATTATTGCAGGTTGCGAGTTGGGGTGCCTACCTGCTGTCTAGAGACATTCTGACCGTGTCATTTGCACCAAGAGACACGCATGAAGCGCAAGTTCAGTTTGCTCTTGAGCGAGGAGTTCCTGCATTAATTGGTGTTTTTGCCTCCATTAGGTTGCCTTACCCTTCAAGAGCTTTTGATATGGCTCATTGTTCTCGGTGTCTCATACCATGGGGCCAGCATGGTAATCTACTCATCTTAGTTGCAGACTTCACTTTTCCWTTTTTCCAAAAGCATAGGAATATATAACCTAAGAAATTTTGATATTACTTTTGAGCAGATGGACTTTACTTGATCGAAGTTGATCGGATTTTACGTCCCGGTGGTTACTGGATATTATCTGGACCACCTATAAACTGGGAAAATCACTGGAAAGGCTGGTATAGGAAAGCTGAAGATCTGAAAGCAGAGCAAGAAGCAATTGAGAATATAGCAAGAAGCTTATGCTGGAAGAAATTGGTGCAGAAAAATGACCTGGCTATTTGGCAGAAACCTACCAATCATAACCACTGTAAACTAAACAGGAAGGTGTTTAGGAAACCCCTCTTCTGCCAGTCACAGGAGCCAGACAAAGCATGGTGACGTTGTATTTCCTTGAATTATTTCTTCTGCACCTTCGTTGTCAAAGCATTTTCTCTCAATTCTTAGCTGAATATTAGGTATCCGATGCCTAAATTTCATGACCCTGTCAAATCCCATATTACTTATTAATCTTGCTTTACAGGTATACTAAATTGGAACCATGTTTAACTCCTCTGCCTGAAGTATCAGACATTAAAGAAACTGCCGGGGGGCAGCTTGCCCACTGGCCAGAGAGATTGACAGCTGTTCCTCCCAGAATTATCAGCGGAAGTTTAGACGGTATTACAGCAGAAATCTTTAAAAAGGATACCGAATTGTGGAAGACAAGAGTTGCACACTATAAGGCTGTGGATTCTCAGTTAGCAGAGCCTGGAAGGTATCGAAACTTGCTTGATATGAATGCGTACTTGGGAGGATTTGCTGCTGCTCTTGTGAACGATCCAGTATGGGTTATGAATGCTGTTCCTGTTGAGAGAGAAGTGAACACCCTGGGAGTAATCTATGAGCGTGGACTAATAGGGACGTACCAGAACTGGTATTATTTCTCGACTCTTTGAAGTATTACACTATTTTAAGAATCATTTTAGTTGCTCTGCTCTGACAAACTGCTCTTGCCTCAGGTGTGAAGCCATGTCTACTTATCCAAGAACTTACGACTTCATTCATGCTGATTCAGTATTCAGCCTCTACAGGGACAGGTGAGGTTCTGTGATCTTAATTATCTAACGAAATGAACTGAGAGGACAAATAAATAAAAATCCTTATCATTCTTCCATCTTCATGCATAACAGATGTGACATAGAAGTGATCCTGTTAGAAATGGACAGAATATTAAGGCCACAAGGTAGTGTTATTATCCGAGACGATGTCGATGTTTTGGTGAATGTGAAGAGCATTGTGGATGGACTTCAATGGGAAAGCAGACTAGTAGATCATGAAGGCGGCCCACATGTGAGGGAGAAACTGCTAATAGCGATTAAGCAGTACTGGACGGCCCCTGCCTCACATGAWGATCAATAAGGATCTACAATAGCTTAGTAATTCTTCTGGCTTTTACAGTTTTCCAATTTTTTTTTTCTCTTTTTCTTTTGTTGTTGATAATTTTTTGAACGGATGAGTTTTACAAGTCTCTTTGACCACCTGAAGTTAACCTAATTGGTTTAGATCATTATGTAAAGAATGAGATATCCTGTGTATTTGCGCTCATTGAAATGAAAAATACTTTTGTTCATCACCTTCTTTGTTTTGAATGACCCACAAGTCCAAAACCGTCTACAATGCATTAGGGGATGGACAATGGCGGAGCCACTTGGGAGGGGGCAGGGGGGCCTTGGCCCCTATTTCATCAATATGGTCCATATATCAATGCATTTGAATGATTCAGGCTAGTTGATTGCTTGACCTACTGGGTTTGTTTACCCTTTCAAGAAGTCTATGGGATGCCTGCTTTTGTAATTGCATACAAGGCTAGCCTCTTATCAAGAAATCATTTGTTTTATTTGATGTGAAAGATTAATTCACTATTAAAATTTAATAATTGATACGAGCTTATTATCATTTGAGTTATYGAATTTAATTAATTCTAAATTGCTAGAAAACTTTAATAATTCACCCATCCAAACTCAAAAATTTTCAATAYAAATAATTTTCTCAACTAAGAAAAGAATAAATTTAAAATTTTAAAATTTTTATTTTTCCACCTTCTTCAACTAAATAATTCCTTTTAATCCAATAGCTAATCCAAATTGAGCCAAATTATGTGTCACATAGCATTTGAACAATAATCTTTCTGGAGCATATTWACCTACTATATTATAACTTGACCCAAGTCAGATAGTAATGTGATCAAGGACAGAGAACCACATCAAAAAATTAAATAAAAATTATTCCCGCATAATATGAACCTATCCGATTGCTTGGCTTGCTTTTGTCCCCTAATAAAACTATGGCTTTACTCTGATATGATGCTTTCTTTCTAAAAGTGGAGTCCAACGTCCCATCTATCCCCCAGTAGAATTATGACTTTACTAGGATATTATGCTTTCTTTCTAAAAGTAGTAATCCAAAGTACACATTCTAGGGATTGTGAGAAGCTAATAAAAAATTTTGGACGATGCTAGCGGCTCAAGCAACGGGGTGGATCCTTTGAGCTTCATAATTGAAATGATAAAAAGATATCTCTCAGTACTCCCTTTAAACTCTCCCTCTTCGGTTCTTCCTAGTCATTTCTCGAGCTCCTTTTCTGCAAGAATTACTGGCCGATTCCACAGAGAGTGCTTTTTCAATACCATCTTCCAACATGGTCTTATTGGTCCCGGAAGCCTCAAAGGCACGTTACTGAGTGAAATGGATGAGAGCACTCGTAAGCATATGCACTCATGGGCTGCCTGTGAAGTTATTGACATTCAAAGAAGCATCTGAAATMGTAAACTCCAAGTGTTTGCAATATATCTAAGATCTTATACCTCTAGTCTGTCCCTTTTTCTGTTGTTGTTAATAGATGGTATTCGCCTTAGCTGCCAAAACGATCCTATTTGGCAAGGAAGAAGCAGCTTTGAAACTGAGAAGGAATTATAAGCCTTTTATGGAWGGTTTTATTACATATCCTCTCAATATTCCCGGAACAGCTTACCATGCTGGTTGAAGGTACACCGTATTTCGAGAAAAATATCTCATTCAATTGCTTTTATTGAAATCCCATTTCTATACATCAAGCTAACTATGATATTAATGTTTATATGCTCACTTAGGGACGTAGAAACGTCATAAAAGTTGTTAAGAACATATTCAGCCAGAGGCGGTCAACGAAACAAACACGACATGATTTCTTGGATCAAATACCCAAGGAAGTAGTGAATCCAGAAACGCCTCTCGCTGAAGCAATGGCTGCAAATTTAGTATTTATACTTTTCTTTGCTGTTTCGGAAATTACTTCTTCAGCCATCGCTTTAGCTCTAAAGTTTCTCAATGGACAATCTGAGGTGTTAAAGCAGCTGGAGGTCTACCATTGAACCTTTGACCCTTTTCTGTTTTCGCTTTTCTTATTTATGGCCTTTTAATTAATCTTCTTTAAAATCTCAGKAAGAGTCCGATAAAATTCTTCGAAATCATGAAGGTAAAGGAGTCGACCATTACCTGGATAGAGTATGAATCGATGAATTTCACCCATATGGTGAGTACCCAGCACCAGCATGAATTATGGCTACTAGTCTTTGTCATTTGTTTAGTTCACTGTTCTCTCTCCAAAATTTGAGTCTTTTTTTCTCTTAAAACAGGTTATAATGAGACGTTAAGGCTGGCTAATATTGTACCAGGAATTTTCAGAAAAGTGATAGAGGATGCTGAGATAAAAGGCAAATACCAAATGCTCTTATCTTATCACAGAGTGATGTTTTGTTTGCTTTGCAGACCTTTCTGATTAAACTGTTTCTTAAATCTCAAATAAAGAACCCCAGCTATGTGCAGGATATACAATTCCAGCTGGTTGGACAGTCATGGTATGCGTCCATTCATTAATTAGATTCACACAAGTACGAGGATCCCTTCAAAGTTAACCTAACCAATGGCGGTGGACTGTAAGTAAATCGAACTGAGAATATTCGTTTCAGATTTCGGCATACAGCATTTTGAGGGTTGTCTGATTCTTGAACATAAAATTATGCGTGAAACCAATGAAGGGACAATAACTACATGGTGAATTAAAAAAAAAAAAAACTTCATGGTGTCTGGTGGAGGTTCAAGACTTAGTGCCGGAGCTGACTTTGCAAGACTATAAATCGCCATCTTCCTGCATCATCTCGTCTTCATTATTTTGGGAAAGGGCAGAATTKTCATTGACTCAGGTGGGAAGTAATGAAAGAAGAGAATATAATCCGCCAACCAGGCCTAATGTTCAGGAACGGGATCCGCCTACTATTCCGAGAAAGAGAATGAAAGCAAGCAGTCGTTGTTTGGACCATTTCCTACCAAATTAATGTCACCTTTGCACTACTGTTCGCGTAATATTAAGTTTTCATGTATTATGAAAATTAATTTTTATGTTAATTCCATTGACTGGGGAGCCACGTGGGGAAGTGGACCGAAATTGCAAAAGTTTAAATTAAAATTTTATTAATATGATCAATATATTATAAACATTTTACAATTTACGTATTTTAATTTATTTCAATCTAAATAATTTCTCCAACTCATCAAAAGATTTTAACTRAAATAAATTTAAATTTAAAATTCTCATTTTCCCGCTTTCTCAATTAAAAAATTATTTTTAATCAAGAATTAATTCGGAAGGAGCCGAATTATATATTTTTTTTGGAGGAACTATATACATAAATAAACAACAAAACGAAAGTAATACTGGGGGGCTGCCAGTTGCTCATCGTCAAAGCACCTGTATTTTCTTATCAGACTACGGGACAATAACACTCTGTTACATGCTGAAGGCAACAAAAAATCATTATCAAACAAGACACTATTCCGAAACACAAGCCCTATTCCTCCTTTGCCGTCTATCAACCCAACAACGGACCCTTATGTGCCCAAATTCGCGCCATTCATTCGCATCAGCAGCAACACTAGGAAACTGCAGCAAGGACCCTGAATGCATGTTGTATTGCCCAGATGCTGACGAAGTCCAAACCGGGGAATCAGAAAACACCCCAATCATCATTGAGTTGCGCCAAATCAATAAGCTGCAAAACCGCAACGGGTCACAACGATTCCAGTTGCTCCAACCTCCGTCCTCCATTGTCATTCCAATATGCTCTCGAAGGGAGTCCTACTAAAACTCGAGGGATATTACCATTCACATGCTGAATCAAAGCACTACAAGGCAGCCACTGATCCCACCAGAACAGAACTCTTCGCCCGTCATTTACTAGCCAACATAAGTGCAGCTATATAAGATTATTACCCAACACAATACTCTTCCAGACATGAGAGGAGTTAACTCTTCCAATATGTGCAACATGGATGTTGGGTAATAAATAAACGCCCAGCACCCCGCGTGGATTAGGATATGCACCAAAGGAAGAACTAAAAATCTGAAAAGATAAAGAGAAGAAAATAATTAAATGAAAGTCAAAATTATGAAAAATAATATTAAAATGTTAATTTGACGTTAAAATCTTGAAGCTTAATTCCAGAACGACCGAAACCGCCGAGTAAGCGTACCGGTAGTGAGGGAGCGTCCTCCAACCGAGAACAAGATCTGAGAAGGGTAAAAGTGCATACATAAATTGAAGTAAAATATACATGTTTTTTATCTGTTATCTGTTGTATGATTTTTATACGGGGGCCCACTTCGTTTTTATTTTATTCGAATGAGATTTTTATTTTGTCTTTGGTCTCATTTTGTGTATGGGTATGAAGGTTTACAATTGAACTTTTGTATTTCATTACTCTTATTTTGTTATCTTTGTTTGAATACGTTAGGTTTAGAAATAGTTGAGAACTTAGTTTTTATAGAGAGAAGTAACTTCGTTCAAGAGGAAAGAGTACGTACCCTAGTTTAACTGGTTGTTCTCTAGATGTCCGATTGTAATCTACCTACGGGTACTTCACCTTGGAAGAGGTAAACGAGGAGGATGACATTAAAAAAGAGTGAATCTGAAAACGAGCAGTGCTAAGACTAAAGAATTAATGACGACCAGAGGATCGTTACTTGAGTTACGAGGGTTAGCGTTAACTACTTCACGTTAGCGGTTTGATCGAAAAAATTTTTAAGAGTTCGTGGAAGTTTTTCTTTTTTTTTTTTTTTTCACTTAAGACGTTCAGTTACCGCTTACTTCCTAAATAAGCCTCATTGCATATGTTAAACAAATTAATGAATCTCTTTATTCAACAAATATAGACTCTTTTTTTATAAATTTATAAGTTACCTACACTAACTAGTTATGAATTATATGATTAACTTTTTCATCTAATCTGATTGTACCAAACTAAAGGAATATATAGTAGAAACACAGAAAAAGATCCCAATTAACCTAAAGAATAAAACAATCAAGAATAGAATTAATTAGCTAACCCAAATCACTGATATTCCCTTACATTTAATTATTAATTAAAATTACATACTAACTATATAAAAATAAATCGCTATGATTAATTTATAGAAACGATTTGTAAAGCGGAAG
>MEJB01000006.1:6826279-6860880 GCA_001752375.1 Rhazya stricta
ACATTACTATTTTTAAACGTAAGGAAACTTTATTAATTAGAGATCGAACTTACACGAAAACCAGGTGGATTCATTAGGTACGAATACTCCTGAATAATATAATCACAGCTGGATTGATAAATAAATCCAGTAAATTATTCATTGCTGGGTAGTACTCTCCTTAAATTAAAATAAGCCCGAATTATATTAACCCGGGTATCAGGTATTACATAACCTAACTAAAAGGTTACCGGGGGTTGAAGTTAAGTAGGTTTTAATTAACTGAAAGAAACATCTGGAATTAAATTTATTATTTTGATTTTTCTATATTATTAGAACTAATTATTTATTAAAAATTTATTGATGTGTAATGTTCTTTATATGGATCAGTAGATGACGTAAAAGTTAATAGGGCACCCTGTCAACACATAACTAGACAGACTAAGTCTCCCAATGCAGATYGAAGCTCTCGATAGAAAGAAGCTTTTAAGAAGACGTTAGAGAAACTTTGGAAAACTGAAGATCAAGAACTCCCTTTAACAAGAAGACGCTAGAAATACTTTGGATATTTGAAGATTAAGAACTCTCTCTAACAAATACGCTCAATACTTCGACTTTTGCGGTGGATCCTTGGATAGTTCATTAAAGAAGATGTAAGCTTCTCTTCTTCATATATATTGAAGAATATATATTCTTATTGATGCAGGTAAATGTTTGAGGCAAACATATCGTCAAAGAAGATTCCAACTTCCCTACGTCATATATATTGGAGAAGGTAATTTCTCATTAGTACAAATAGAGATTCGACCTTTGAGGCAAACACACATCAAGGAAGATTTAAGCTTCCCTTCTTCATATATATTGAAGAATGTATTTTCTCATTGGTGTAAATAAAGATTCGACCTTTGAGGCAAACGTATTCAGGAGAAGAATCAGAAGAAATATTCTTTTGATTTAGAATTTTCAAAGATTGTAATTCACTATCTCAAATATCAATAAACTATATATTTGTCACTACTTTTCTTGTCTTTTAATTTAATATCGAATTTGTTTGTATAAAAAGTGAACTAAATCAAATGGACCCTTCTAGTATTACTAGCTCTTGCAGTTATCCTTTCAAACACTTATCCAACTAAACTAATATGAGATGATATGCGGCTGACAGAAACAGCTTGAACAAGTCATAACCAATTAAGYAAAGATAAACAAACTAATTCTAGCTAAGAGACTCAGCAGAACTGAARAGAGAAAGCTTTTGAGAAACTCTAAAATCACATAAACTTGTGTTGTGACTAAGCAAATCCACACATTCTAAAGTAAATAAGCAAATGTAACTTAAGTAATGGAGTARTTTGGCTAAATCTAAGGAAAACTACACTTGGTAAAGCAAGTAAGAAAACTGATAAATTAAAGTAATTTAACAAATTACATTATTGAAAATTGTAAGAAAGCATATTAAAGTGCTAAAATTACTTAACAAATAATGAAATAAAGACCTCAAATATCATAAAATTTTGTAGAAAAATATAACATTACCTAACAACACAGTTAAAAGTTAGAAACTAATTGAAAAATTACTAATGAAGCTAGCTAAACTTTGCTAAAGACATAGCTTAAAAGATGTAAAAACAATTTTCAGGAAAGTGATGGAGGATGTTGAGATAAAAGGCAAATACCAAATGCTGTTATGATAGTGATGCTTGTATGCTTTGCTAAACCTTTTCTTGAATCTCAAATAAAGGAAGGTCACGGGCAGGATATACAATTCCAGCAGGTTGGRCGGTCGTGGTGTGCTCTCCATCCATTCATTTAGATTCAAACAAGTACGATGATCCCTTCGAATTTAACCCCTGGCAATGGACTGTAAGTAAATCAAACTGGATAATCAATTTCAGATTTCGCCATSCGCAGCATATAGTRTATGTTTTCTTTTGAGGGTTGTCTGATTCTTGAACATAAAATTATGCATGACGCATTGATGAAGGGACAAGAACTACATGGTGGATGATAAAAATTCATGGCATTTGGTGGAGGTTCAAGACTTTGTGCCGGAGGTGACTTTGCAAGACTACAAATCGCCACCTTCCGACATCATCTAGTCACAAGATACATGTAACCTTTCATTATCTCGGGAAAGGACGTAAAAGTATTTGAAAGACTGAAGAATTGTAATGCTAATTACGTACTTTTCAAATTGCCTCAGGTGGGAAGTGATAAAAGAAGGGAATATAATCCGCCAACCAGGCCTGATGTTCAAAAATGGGATCCGCGTACCCTTCAGGGAAAGACAATGAAGTGATGCATGGCAATACCCGAGCAAGCTTGTTGTTTGGACCATTTCCTATCAAATTAATGCCATCTTTTGCCGTACTGTTTGTGTATATATTATTAAGTTTTCCTTCTGTAATATTATATTTTAATGTCACGTCATTCATAAAATCGATAGTCAAATTATGATCTCAAACATTCATTGGATATTTTCTTTAACGTTTGCTGGTATTTCCTCTGCCTTCCTCTTTTCATGGACCAAGCATGATTTTCCTTCCGTGTTTAGTGTACTATATATATTGTCCAATATTACTTATCGGTAATCTTRAAATAACAATTCGATGTRATCGAGAGGTATATCAAATTTAAACGTAAAGATAAATTAGAGTCCATATATGTACACAATARTAATTTTGATCAATTAATTTTGRAATCTTAAATTGATGGGATCATATTAATTTTAAACATGAACCTAAYGAACGAATATTCTTACCTCGACTGATATTATATTTGAAATTATACCAAATAAGCTTAATCTCYTCGTAGATAAAATGTCTAAAAGCACCCCGACCCCCGAACAATTGATACTCTCTAGGTCRAAATTAAATTCGAAGCAAATTTACCGGTGGTTCTCTCAATTTCAATAAATCTTTTGCTTAAAAAAGAAAAAAAATTATTGAACGGCTATATGATATGGCCCTCTTTGGAGAGTAATGCTGAATTTAATGGGCCCAACTTTAATAAGCAGTTTTTTTCATATTAAAAAGGCTAGATTGATGAGGAGATGATCCGTGAGATCGCCATGTATTTACGGGAGGCCTACCAAAGATGCGTCATTGTGTTTCCTTTGTGGGTATATAATAATTAAAAATTCAATTGGGCTTCAGAGCCCTGTATTAGGCCCTTATCTTCAACGAAACGACGACGTCCAAATTTAGGCCACCGTCCTTCCTTCTCCCTTGCTCCCTGACGCACACAGCAGTGACAACAACGGAAGAAACAAAGAAAGGACCATTTAGAAAAAAAAACCCTAACTTCAGCTACGACGTCGATTGCAGCGATGGAAGCCGATGACCACTCTGTCGGACAGATGATGGAGGAAAGCGAGATCTACGCTAATGGCGACGGTAACGAAACGCAGCGTCACAGACCGATCATAAGTGGGGAGCAATTAGACATCGAGGCCTACGCAGCTCTTTACAGTGGGAGGACGAAGATCATGAGGCTCTTATTTATCGCCGACCGGTGCGATAACACTGCCATGCAGTTGGAGGCTTTGAGAATGGCCTATGATGAGATAAAAAAGGGCGAGAACACTCTTCTCTTCAGGGAAGTTGTTCAAAAAATTGATGGGCGTCTGGGGCCCGATTATGGGCCGGACTCTGCTTGGGCAGATGCTGTTGACCGTCGAGCCGAGCATAGGAGGGAGAAACTGGACAATGAACTCAATATTTATAGGGTAGGTGTTGTTTTCCATATCTTTGTAGTTTGTTTATACCTAGAATTATGTCAAAGTTTGAAGGTGCATTCTTCACATGCTTTGTTATTTGCATTGCCTAGGATTCAACCCTTTCCATTAATTTCTATCTGCGTTTCTGTATGTGCTTGTGAATCCTGATTAATTGGTGTCCTGTAGGAATTTACTGGAGCTTTACATGGTAAGGTAGCACTCTGGAAGTTCGAACTTGTTTCCATTCTTCCACACTCTTATTCAAGCGTGAGCCTTGAGTTGCCATTTAATAGATTTATTGGATCGAACTACTTCCTGTTTGAGGTCTTCTTTTAAATGCAAGTAATTACTAGTAGAAAACTTTTTAAGAGGGCCATAGTTTAAGACTGCCAGTTACAACAGGGTCTTTTGGGCTTTATTTGGTGAAGTTTTTGAAGAAAGGAAGGTATAAAAGATTRAGAGGAAGTTTGGACCTGTTATGTGATTTTCCTTATGCAAGCTTCCCATGTAAGCTTGGATTTTTTTCCTTACTGATCTTCTATCTGCATTCCTCCTTTTATCCTTTTCATCTTTTGGTGCAGACAAATTTAATTAAGGAGAGCATTAGAATGGGATACAATGATTTTGGGGATTTCTATTATGCACATGGTGCACTTCCGGAGGCATTCAAGAATTATGTCCGAACTCGTGATTATTGCACRACATCGAAACATATTGTTCATATGTGTTTAAATGCAATTTTGGTTAGCATTGAGATGGGCCAGTTCACACATGTTACCAGCTATGTTAGCAAAGCAGAACAATCTCAAGAATTGGATCCCGTTACAAGTGCAAAGCTACGATGTGCTGCTGGGTTGGCACACTTGGAGAGTAAAAAATACAAGCTGGCTGCTCGGAAGGTTTGCCATTCTTCTGTTGGCTTTTCCAATAYAATGCTGTATTTTTGGATTCATATAAGATACCAGCATACATTGTAAATGGATAAAGATGTTGCATTTTGGAGGTCCTTTTTCTTCTGAACCCCTCTACRGGGATATATACAATTGTTGGATCTATCCAGAAAAGGATACATCAGGACAGATAACTGTGYGCTTACTGSACTCTTGATCATATAGGCATTTGTAAAAGCCTAAGGCCAACGAATCTTGGAAACAGTTAAAATGTGGATATCATTGCTAAAAGAAACAATTTGCAATTTTCAATTTCTTATTTAATCGTAATCTTGCTTGAGGCTCCCTTGGTGACTGGGTAACATCTTTTTTTTTTTTGTTCACTTTAGACACCTTATCAAGCTTCAAAAAATTTTGTGTCTGCCGACTTCAAATTGTCTATTGTAGTATTTTCCTACCATGCTATTAATTCTTGATTAGAGTAAGAACTTTGAAATCAACAGCGTGAAAATTGACAATCCCTGAATATCTTTGTAAAGAAGCTTTCAGACCAACATATAATCAAGGGAAAGATGCAGAGTACGAAAATATCTATGCAGCATCAAGCCTTTGGTCTGTATAAGTGTTTTCTTTGGATAGTAAAAATTGTTTCTGATGGTTGGTCCTGATATTCCAGCTATTTCTTTTACCAACCACCTTGTGAGCAGCTTAAGGGGATGATTGTTATGTGTGTGTGTGWGAGAGAGAGAGAGGGAACATTTAGATCTTGGTAAATTGGAATTTTTCAAATCAGAATGTTTTTACCCTCATTATTAAATCTGCAACCTTCGCTAATCCTGCCTGTGTTAGACTTGACAAGCTTCCCCCCCCCCCCCCCCCCTCCAAATTCATCTGTATACATGTCAAATGATACATGTGCTTCTTGCAGTTCCTGGAAACTGGTCCAGAGCTGGGGAACAACTACATAGAAGTGATTGCACCCCAGGATGTTGCAACTTATGGTGGATTATGTGCACTTGCTAGTTTTGACCGCACAGAACTAAAGGCAGCCAACATTCCTTTTATGTTATTCCATTTATTGATATAGTTGTGAATGATCTGAATTTATGGAACTTTGTGCTAACTGTTTTGTCCTAATATGCAGAGCAAAGTAATCGACAACGTTAACTTCAGGAACTTCTTAGAGTTGGTACCAGAGATAAGGGAGCTTATTCAGGACTTCTATACAAGGTAAGTAATGTATCTTTTTGTATTTAATTCTATTAGTCCATGTTCTATGCTGGGATCCATTAAATTCGCAAAGTGTATTTTTAAGTTTCATAGTGCTAAGAGATGAGAAACATGCACCAAACAGTTATTAAATCGAATTTTCTGGTGTCAGGTTTAACTGTAATTGGGAGTCAGAATTTGGTTTTCAAGATCATCTATCTGAAATGCATTGCATTATGTGTGATAAATCCCTAGAATCAATGTCTTTTCAAGAAGTTGTATATGAATCTTTCTCCTTTTGTCTTCTAAGAGGGGGATTTATGGTGGAATAGGAATAGACATTTGGTGGAACAAATGATAGATCAAAAGATGAAACTGTTAAAGGCCCCAGATTATTATTCTCTTCAGAAGATAAGGGTAGGTTCAAGCTTGAATCAGTTGCTTTGCTAGCGATATCAAGTTAACTGAGCACAATAGACACATGTATAATCTACACCAATATTGGTTTTCTCTTTACAAGGATATAATTTGTATTTGAGCAACCTACTTCATTTAAATGGCAAAAATGAAGATGAGAGATTGTTCATTTCAGGCACCTTATATATTCTGCATATTAGAGGAATCTTCTATTACCTTGACTATTTGGTTGCACGCTCTACAACAGTCATATTGCRCAGGGTGTGCGGATATCGTTTGAGATCTTAGCTCTACATTGACCCATGTGACATACATAGCTCGCCATGCTCCAGGACTTTGTCCCAGGATTGTCCTTGTCATTTCTTTTGAAATGCAGCTTCATGATAATTGACTAAACAAATATTTTTGTATAGGGTAAATTACACTGACCAAGCGGTTATCTYTATTCCTCACTAGCTTCTAGAATTGCATTAACCACCCTTTTTAGTTTATCAGTGTGTAACCAGACAAGCCTCCCTTCCATTACTTGACGGTTGAAGTTCATTTCTATTTTTGACAAATGTGTTAAGAGTAGTGATATTACCCTTAATTGATACCTATCTCTCATTTCCTTTTTATTGTGTTATTAGCTAATTCACTAACTGTAAAAATTATTTGAATAATGGAAAATCTTTCAATAGTCAAATCATACTTTTACCATATTAAGTAAATAAATATGTAATATGCTGAAGATTTAGGGTTCTTCACATTAGTAAAATAACTTGCAAAACAAATACCATTGGTGAAAAGTTAAATGATACTCAGGAGTCAGGCCTTAGCTTCTAACATCCCGAAAATGATTTTTCTGTCTGGCAAGAAGCTGTGGCTGGTTTTGATCTGTGACAAATAAACCATTTAATAATGAAAATTGATATCTTGTAATTCTTATTGTCTACTGACTAAATCTGAAATGGTTTTCTCCTTTTGAAAATAGAGCAGGAAGATTTCTGCAGCCAAATGTTTGGTTTACTGACATGATTTTACTTTATTCTGTTGCAGTCATTATGCTTCCTGTCTTGAGTATTTAGGAAATCTGAAAGCAAATTTGTTGCTTGACATCCATTTACATGACCACGTAAAGACTCTATATGATCAAATCCGTAAGAAAGCACTCATACAGTACACACATCCCTTTGTCTCTGTGGATCTGCGCATGATGGCCAATGCTTTTAAGACTACTATTGCTGGATTGGAGAAAGAACTTGAAGCTTTGATTACTGACAACCAAATACAGGYATGTCCTGATAGACTGACCAGCCTTACCTGCTCAGATTGCTATTTAGTTCTTTTAGCAGATGGTCTAATACTTATTGCTGGGTCAAGAGACATTTAAGTTGGGTAATTTCTCAGTTAGTAGTGGATTCTTCATGCAGGCTCGGATCGACTCCCACAATAAAGTTCTTTATGCAAGGCATGCAGATCAAAGGAATGCAACATTCCAAAGGGTCTTGCAAACGGGAGGTGAATTTGATCGGGATGTAAGAGCTATGCTGTTACGAGCAAGTCTTATGAAGCAGGATTATAATGCAAAGACTTCAAGGAAACACTAATGTTACACTATTATGGCACATAGTAATCGATGTGGTGAAGATGGGTTGTTTCCTGGTTACAAGATTTGTCTCTGATATGGGTTCATTWTCATGTTGGGTTTTGTGGAATGCAAATGGACTGTGTTCTAGGTTAATTAAACTCTCCTGTTAATATTCTCTGATTGAAAGTAGAAAAAACTATATATTCCTTTTACGGTTTGATTTACATCTCCAGTCTGCCGCTCTATCATTAAATGGTCGAAATGCTTTTATGAACAGGACTAGATTTTACATGAGAACATCTTAGGTGTTACTTTTACTTTTTGACATTGGTCTTCTTGGGGCATGTTAGCTTGTCAAGTGCCGAGAGTCTTATTCATTTTATTCAATTATCTCGAGTGGTTCTTGGCAGATCCTGCAATCCCATTTTCTCTCCCGCCCCGGTTTTGAGTGGGTTCGAGAGTGGATGCTCGAACATTAAGTTGAACAATGTGGCGTTTTGCTAGTTTAGAAWGCATGTTTTGTGAGATGTCAATATGCATATTCTATCAGGTTTCAAATTTATGATCTTTTTAGGCTGTTGAAGAAACTAATGAGCTTAAAGATTCATGAGAAGAAACCAAAAGATGAAAGGAAGAAAAAATGAAAATAAGAAGCCGACAGCCAACAGCCGTATTCTGTCTTGCAATCCCTTATGGAAACTGAAATGGACCTCCGCAGATGTAACCAGAGCATGCGAATTAGGACTASAGCGAGTGGTACCTGATTGCAGCAAATTTCATTTATAATTTATAATATTTAAATAGCACGATGATGTGGGAATTTTTTTTTACAATTTTATGCGTGTAAAAAATTATCATAATAATTTTATTTAATTTATTTAAAATAAAATATAAAATATCACTAAAAAAGAATTTGACATTTCAATATCAAATAAATAATAAACTCTCAATTAAATTTCTCTTCTTCTTTCAATTGGTATTGTGAAAAAAAAAATCATATTAGAACTTTAAAATAATTAAAAATTAATAAAAGATAAATTTATAGATAATTATTGAAAATAATAATGATAACATAAAAAAATAAAACTTTTAACTGTAATGATTAAATTGTAACGATTTAATAATGATATATAATAATATCCCATGCATGTATTTCCAAACTWATCTAAATAAATACTGTTAAGTCTTCTTCTAAAGTTAATACAGTAACCATTAATATTTCTTACTGGGGAGAACTATGATTAATATCATACAGCCACTGAAGAATACCTCCATGGCAATGGAGAAAAACAGTAATTATTTATATAATTATTCTTTCACCAACTGAGACTTTCCCTTAAGAAGCTTCATATCGTGTGCTTAAAAGCACACTTCCTTAAGTAAGCATCTGCGTGGCTCTCATCTCTCGTCTTGAGATTTCTTCTACAATAATACCACTAGACCTCAGATCCTCACACTCCTTCCTTACTGGGATATAACACAACCATAGTTTGCACCCACATATAAACCTTCTTATATGTGTACAAAGATATTGACATAGATTCAGTTGTTTGTATGTAGATATACATATAGTGGTGTAGTTTATGATCAGATCTTGAGTTTCAGTACATGGGTCACCTGAATCTTCCTTCCTCAAAGCGGAATGCTCGGCAGTGGCGCTTGCTGGACCTAGTGACCGCTGCCCTCTTCGGGGCAGTGCTGCTCTTCTTCATCCTAGTACTAACTCCGCTGGGAGATTCTCTGGCTGCTTCAGGGCGACAGGCGCTGCTTCGCTCCTCCACGGGGGCAGCCGATCCGCAGCAGCGTGCCCGGCTCGTGGCCCTCGTGGAGACCACGGGAAACCCGCCTATTGAGTCTTGCCCTGCCGATATGGTGGACCATATGCCCTGTGAAGATCCCAGAATTAATAGCCAACTTAGCAGGGAGATGAATTATTACAGGGAAAGACATTGCCCATTGCCTGAGGAGTCTCCCCTCTGCTTGATTCCACCGCCTCAGGGCTACCGCGTACCTGTTCAGTGGCCCGAGAGTTTGCACAAGGTAAATGAACTACCTTTTGGATATCGTTGAAATTGGGGTAGTTAATACTTCAATCTTGATATCATATTTGAAGTATACTTAACTTGTTTGGGTACGATGACCTTTGTTGGTGATCTTTTAATAGCTGTGGTAGTGAAATTTTGCAGTATGTTTTTCTGTTGTTTTACTTTTGATCCGAAGTTGAATTATCCCTTCCCCTTCATTTCTCTTTAATCATCTATGGTTTAGCGAGGTTTACCATTTTCACTCCGGTATGTAGAGTCGAATGTCAATAATAAGGCCAGAAGATGTGGTAAATAATCAGCAGAGCTTTAAAGCGCTCCCCTTTTTAGATCACAATGCAGAAACTTCAGGCATTGGCTTGCTTGAGTCTAGTGATTGGGATACTGAGGAAATTGCATGTGGTAATGAAAAATTGAAGACTTGTTAATGGTTATTTGGAGTTTTTTTTCATTTGAAATGTGAAGAATGTTTATCACTTTTCCTCTCCAGTTCATGCTTAGTTTTGGCAGCTGTTTGCAGCCTGACTTGTAACCTTTCTTGTCCATATAATAAAAATGAAGTGTTAACTATCTGTCATAGGATAGTCCGTAAGCATCTTTAGAAACTGAAACTTATGTATCACTTTGAATTTTTCATTGCACTGAAGTACAKATTAGCCACTGAAATAGGTAGAACTTATTCAAAATCAACGATTAAACTGATTCTAGGATTTTACAACTGGTTTCTATGTTAGTGATAACCAGGATCCTGTGCATAACTGTGATTCTATTGCTGATAAGTGTGGCCATGCTTTTGTAACATGGGTATTTGTGGTTAACATTTTGGATTCACTGTCTTGGTGTTTTGGTTTAACAATTGAACTGTCCTAGTCTATGATGACCTTTTGCCGTTTCCAAGCAAACTTTTTCTGCTGGATGTAACTAATTATAACAAAATAATACCGGAACTAATATAGCTTTTAGTTGGTCATAGGAGTTACTTGTCATTAGGATTTGGAAAGTGAGATGGGCAACAGGGTTCTTCAATGCTTTGGAAACATGGTTACTTAGTTTTACTTCTCAGTTCTCTATCAACTCAACCATGCTGATCTGAAATTATCTTTGATATTTGGGCCCTGTATAGAAAAGAAATTTTCTATCCAACTTGCTTCTTTGCAGATGGACTACACAACTGACCACAGAGAACGTCAAAGTTCAATGTGATAGAGCCAAGTGTTTATTCTGTTTTTTACSTTWTAACATGAAAATGATTGCAAAAACATTTCTTTGGTCACCTGAATGATTTAGTATCTAGCCATAGGTTACACTATTACTACAACTTATGTTCTATGACTAGGAAAACTGGTGACAACGTTGGGTTATCTTCCCTAAATGGGAGTCTTGATGTTTCTCTTTTATTTAATGGTGAAAGATGCAATTCTTAGTGACTTATTTGTATTAGTGACTTGGATATCTTTGATACAGAATCAAACTCATGCAGTTCCATACAAGATTTTTTTTCCACTAACGTATTTTTTGTTGTGTAGATATGGCACAATAACATGCCCTACAACAAAATWGCTGATCGGAAAGGTCACCAAGGATGGATGAAAAGGGAAGGCCCATACTTTATCTTTCCTGGTGGTGGCACCATGTTCCCGGAGGGAGCTATACCATATATYGACAAACTTAAACAGTCTATCCTTATAGCTGGCGGAGCTTTAAGAACAGCTTTGGATATGGGATGTGGTGTATGAACTTCTATCCTCTCTAAATTCTACGCTTCGCTTAGATAGAAACACTGGAAATTTATCATTTTGATAATCATACTTATCATTCAAATTCTAGGTTGCTAGTTTTGGTGGTTACCTCCTTGCTGAAGACATTTTAACCCTTTCATTTGCTCCAAGAGATTCGCACAAAGCTCAAATACAGTTTGCTCTGGAAAGAGGGATACCAGCACTTGTTGCTATGCTCGGCACACGCAGGCTCCCATTCCCTGCTTTCTCATTTGATTTAATGCACTGTTCCCGATGTTTGATCCCTTTCACTGCCTACAGTAAGTTTTTCTTGTTCCTGTATCATTCTCGTTGTGCAATTCAGTTACCTACTTCATGATTTTATGACACAGAAGAGGTGTTGGCCTACAGATGCAACATATTTTCTTGAAGTTGATCGGTTACTTCGCCCAGGAGGCTACTTGGTCATCTCTGGACCTCCTGTACAGTGGTCTAAGCAAGACAAGGAATGGGCAGATCTCCAAGCAGTGGCCAGAGCATTGTGCTATGAATTGATTGTTGTRGATGGGAACACCGTCATCTGGAAAAAGCCTAGTGCAGATTCATGTCTTCCAAATCAAAATGAATTTGGGCTTGCACTGTGTGATGAATCTGATGACCCAAATGCTGCATGGTAATTCTTGTTATGGTGCACTTTGTGATTCTGTTTGTTTTCATGCTCTGGTGAGATTGGAAAAGGAATTTAAACCTGAGAAGGATGTTGTATCAACACTTGCTATGTCACTGCTTGTCTGTACAATTAGATTCTTGATGGCTTTTCAGATGTCTATRTATCTTTTGGGAACTGAGCCATATAATTCTCAGGTACTTTAAGCTGAAGAAATGTGTAAGCAGGACATCTGCTGCCGACAGAGATTATGCTGTTGGGAGAATTCCAAAATGGCCAGAAAGGGTGAATCAAGCTCCTTCAAGGGCTGCCTTAATGAAAAATGGAATTGACGTCTTTGAGGCTGATTCACGACGATGGGTGAGAAGGGTAGCCTACTACAAAAATTCATTAAATTTGAAACTAGGAACACCATCAATTAGAAATGTCATGGACATGAATGCATTTTTTGGAGGCTTTGCTGCTGCTCTATTGGCTGATCCTGTTTGGGTGATGAATGTTGTTCCTGCTCGCAAACCATCAACACTTGGTGTCATCTATGACAGAGGTCTTATTGGAGTTTACCATGACTGGTAGGTTTCTATTGCCTCTACGACATTCTTTTATTTTTGTAAGACAAGAAAGTTTGTCATATATTGTCACATCTAAAGATCTCATTCACTACTTGAAGATGGCAATATTTATCATACGGATTGCCTTGTGGGTAACTTGTTTAGGACACTTGTTATTTGACATGATTGCTATTTATTTTCTTTTTCCATCCAATTAAAAGAAGTTATCTTTAATTTCTTCTCTTGCATTTGCATTAACTTCTGATTTCATCAAAGCATTTCTCTTTTTATTTTTAACATSTACAAATTGAACAAGATGTTTATGGGATAAAAAGAAGACGATGCATAATTAGTGCCCCTCTGATGAAAGATTATGTTTCTTCTGATTAATATGAATAGGTGTGAGCCTTTCTCCACATATCCACGGACTTATGATTTCATTCATGTATCTGCCATCGACTCTCTTATACGGGATTCTGCATCTGGCAAAATGAGGTATACTATTTTACTTGATCTGTTCTTRGAAATGATACTTTAATTGAGGTCTTTGTTGTATGTTCTTCACTGATGGATACATACCCGACATATATTGAAGAACTAAAATCCTTTAATTGTTAACAAGAGAAGATTAGCTCTACTCAGGTTCTCTTACTTCACCGCAGGTGTAGTCTTGTGGATGTGATGGCAGAGATTGACCGGATATTGCGTCCAGAAGGAACAGTTGTGGTTCGAGATTCACCAGAAGTGATTGAGAAAGTGGATCGAATTGCTCATGCCGTAAGATGGACAGCTACTATACATGAGAAAGAACCCGAATCGCATGCGAGGGAGAAAATTTTGGTTGCTAGAAAAAACTCGTGGAAGCCATCTTGAGCAGCATCTAACTGATGCAAATTCATATTTCTCTATATTGTAGTTTTTCCACTTCTAATACCAATTATTTATTTTTTTTTCTGAACATGGCTCATCCTGCCATGCATCAAATGATGCACCTCTCCTTTTGAGTGTTACTTCATTTGATTAAACTTGCATTTCCATAAGGATGTAGCTGCTAGAATTGTGTATAAGGATGAAGAATATATATTTGTTAGAATACTCTAGCTAATCGGAGGTCATATTGTTATTTTAGGACAAAATTTTACTGTGACATTTAATGTGTCTCACTGAGTTATTAATCCAAGAAAAAAAGGAAACTTTCTTTTATGTGTATACCATTCTTTGCACTAATTGGCAGGCCATTGTTCTATTTCAATATTCCAAGAATCCTGATGAACAATTGGTTGATTTCATCAGCCTGATTGCAGGTAGATTGTGTTTTCCTGATTCAGATGTTTCTGTTCCCATCCCCTTCCTTTTAGTTGAAGACTAGTGAGGTTCTGCTCTGAAATACTCTTCAAACTGGGTGAATTRGRTTCTTTTGGCATGATGAGCAAGTGAAGGAAATACCAATTCCTTGGCTTGTTTTGTAGATAGCTGATTTTGGATTGACCAAGCAATCTTGGGTATTTGTATACACCCCTAAATGCATTACCAGAATCTGGTGGCTGTTCGGTTTTGATTTTACTCAGTTTTGAACGAGGAAGTAGTCCTCAAGAGTGTATCATTTTTTGAAGTCAAAATATTTTTAATGAGTAAACCTTTGACTTAAGACTTTTACTTCCAACAGGAGAAATTTGCGTCAAGTTTAAATTCTGCCGCACCTACGCACGTCCTTGCAATGGATTGTCTTCTTCACTACTTATTACAGACCTCAGGAGGACGATAGGTTACTCCATTGTAAGGCTACTGCCTGCACCAACCATTTTAGGCCGTGCCGACCAACGACGAGGAACTACTGGCAGAGAATTCAAATGTAAACACAAGAGGAGTGTCCCAACTCCGACAGCTGACCCAACCGTCCTTCGCCAAATACAAGAATTACAGAGTCTAACCATATAGTATGTGTCTCCAACGCGTCATGAGAGTGTGGAAGACGGGCCGACCCCCAAGGACCGATCTAAGTGGGTCGTCCCGAATATTCTACAACCGTTTCTCTATTTTCGCAAATTATCTTTTGCCCCTTAAAACTTTTTAAAATTTTCTTCTTATATTTTTCTATAGCTTATCCCTAAGTGAATATTTCTTATTCCGTCCTTCTGACGGACAAAGTGAAGAAAAATCTACAAATTTGAATAAATTATGTCCATCCTTCATCTCATATTCACTTGTGCTCAGAGCTCAGAGTCTTTTAATATATTATTATCGTTTTGTTTTCTCTTTATTGCATGTGGCTACGTAATTTTTCAAAAATTCTTACTCGTTAATTTTGTTAAATGATGAGTAATAAATAGATGCATGTATAACGCCTTTCCTTGCTAATTTCATTTGCTCATGATCAGCTCAATTGATCCACGCTAGATCTATAAGTATTATGTATTATATCCACGTGTACTATATATCTTTTAATATAGTAATATTATCATTTTATTTCCTCTTTACTGTATCAATAACGACAAAATATGTATTTATGTATTTTATTTTTTAATATTTTTTACTCTGTCAACTTTATTAACTCAGTTTTCGAGTAATAAGTAGATGCATGCACAATGCCTCTCCTATGCCAATTTCGTTTCCTCGTGGCTTAGCTTGTCAATCAACACTATGTGTATAAATATTGTGCTGGATTTATATTCGGATCTACTAATATTTTGAGAAAAAAGAACCTATCCTAATAATAAATCGAGAAATATTAAATTGGTCTTAGTATAATATAGATAAGATGAGAGGACAATAACCAAAATATTTATCTTTGTGTCTTAAAGTTACTAATCCTAGTCAGCTTTTCCCATTTTCACCGCTGTCAATAGAAGATATGAAGAGAGAGAAAGCTTAAGACTTTTAGAGAGAAGAGAGAGAAAGAAGAGTAAGGGAGTCAACTGAACCTTTTCTGTTTGTTTTGGCTGTATGTATATGTAAGGCTTCGAGTAGTCCACATATTGCGTATTATCTTCACCTTTTCCTTTCTCTGCTGCTTTCTCCCCTCTCTCTAGTCATCTTCTCTCAACTATACTCTCTCTGCGATAACACAAGTCCTTTTTTATGAGACCCTTTTTCTCTCTCTCTCTCTCTATACTTTTTCTGATTTTCTGTAAGTCATGAGCATGAGCTTTTGGGAAGTCAAGCTCACTGAGATTGAGATAACAGATAAACGAGTAAAAAGCCAACCAAACTAGGGTTTCCCATTTTCTTTGGGTTTAGAGAGAAAGAAAGAGAGCTTTTTTTCTTCTCCTTTGATTTTGTTCTTGTTTTTCGTTTAGAGGGAAGGAGGAAAGAGAGAGGGATTGAGAAGGAAGCGCTAAGCAGCAAAGGGAAGTGTTTGTGCTTGCCTTCTTTCTCTTTCTTTCTCTCGGTAAAAGAAGGGCTTTCGCCAGAGAGGAAGTTGGAGACATTTGGATATGTCCTCGTGTCTCCTCTACCTCTCCGTTTGATTTTTTTTTTTTTAATTTCTCATTTTGATCTCTCATTATACTTGTATCTACCTTGTTTTGTTTTCCGACACCCATTCTTTCTTTTTTGTGGTTTCTGTCTGTAAGTTCAGTTGATGAATTTTACGAGAAAAGAGTGGGGCTGTGCTCTCTGACTGACTTGTATTTGTGACTGAAAAGGGTGGCCGAAAGTGATCAATGCAATTGCTGTATTACTCTATAGATTGTACACAGTCCGGTGCTTTTAGACTTCCTCTCAAGAACATAAGAGAGAACCAAGTGAGGGAAAGTTAATTCCTGTCATAAGAGTGGTTTTTAATTCGAAGAACAAAAAATAGGATTTATTTTCATGAATTTTGGGGCTTTTCTTGATAACAATTCTGGTGGCGGCAGCGGTGCGAAGATCGTTGCTGATATACCCTACAGCGATAGCAACAACAACAGCAATAACAACAGCAGTACTAACATGCCAACCAGTGCAATTGCTCAGCCCCGCCTCATCTCTCAGCCTTTCGCTAAGTCCATGTTCTCTTCTCCAGGACTCTCCCTCGCTCTCGTACGCTCCTTTAGTCTCTCTCTTCTCTCTATCCGAACAACTTTCGCTTGTTTCATTCTTCGTTCCCTGGTTTAAACCATGATCTAATTCTCCTTTTATTGGTTTCCTTTTTAATGGGCAGCAAACAAGTATGGAGGGTCAAGGAGAGGTGGCAAGGATGCCTGAGAACTACGAGACCAATAGTAATGTTGGTAGGAGAAGCAGAGATGAAGAGCATGAAAGCAGATCTGGGAGTGACAACATGGATGGTGCCTCAGGAGATGATCAGGATGCTGCCGACAAGCCACCAAGGAAGAAGAGATACCATAGGCACACTCCTCAGCAAATCCAAGAACTTGAAGCGTATGCGACATGCTTGTTTTAACAAAAGTCTTTCTTGCTTGTACAAATTTTGTAGTTCATACTCCTCTTTTTTTTTTTCTTTTTTTTTTCCTTTTTTAGGCTTTTGAGAGTTATGTTTATTGTTCCTTCTCAAAATTCTTGTTAGTTCTCCAGGAGTGTCCTCATCCCGATGAGAAATAGAAGCTGGGAGCTTTAGCAAGAGGCGTTGCCTTGGAGACTGTAGGCAAGTTTAAGTTTTGGTTCGCAAGAATAGAAGAACCCATATGAGGTCATTTTCAAAACGCTTCGAACTTTCATCTTGCATTACCTTTCTTTTAGGCACCCCCCCCGCCGCCCGTTTTTTTATGGGGGTCATATTTGGTTGTGTCGAATTAGAGATTGAGAACTTTGATTGCTTGATTGCACCAGACTCAACTTGAACGTCATGAGAACTCGATCCTTAGACAAGAAAATGATAAGCTTCGCGCTGAGAATATGTCAATTAGAGAGGCGATGAGGAACCCAATTTGCACAAACTGTGGGGGTCCTGCGATAATCGGTGAAGTGTCTTTAGAGGAGCAGCATCTCAGGATTGAAAATGCAAGGCTAAAGGATGAATTGGATCGTGTCTGTGCGCTTGCTGGCAAGTTTTTAGGTCGCCCCATATCTTCTTCGGCTTCTTCTATGGGTCCATTACCTAATTCAAGTTTGGAACTTGGGGTTGGAGGGAATGGATTCGGAGCTTTGAGTAATGTGTCAGCAGCATTACCCTTAGGGCCTCCAGATTTTGGTGTTGGGATTTCAAATCCTTTACCTGTTGTGGCTCAAACTAGAACAACGGCTGCGGCGACAAGCATTGAGAGATCACTAGAGAGATCCATGTATCTGGAGCTTGCTCTGACAGCTATGGATGAATTGGTCAAGATGGCACAGACAGATGAGCCACTTTGGCTTAGGAGCCTGGAAGGGGGTAGGGAAGTACTGAATCATGAGGAGTACATGAGAACATTTACTCCATGTATCGGCATGAAACCCAATGGCTTTGTTACCGAGGCTTCAAGGGAGACTGGCATGGTAATCATCAACAGCTTGGCTCTTGTTGAGACATTGATGGACGCGGTGAGTAGTTGAGAACTTATTCGTTTGGAACTTACTTTTCTTTTAGCTCGTCGATCTCTTTAAGTTAACTGTGTGTGGTAATAAATCTCACCCAGATTGATGACTTCATGCTGTTGAAAGTTCCTTCCTTGATTTTAGTGCTAGTGATCGCTAGATTACTTTTATTACCTTCTTTCACTTCCTATGAATGCTTAATCAATTGAGATTCCTATGTATGTTTGATAGAACAAATGGGCAGAGATGTTTCCTTGTGTGATTGCCAGAACCACTACTACAGATGTAATATCAAATGGGATGGGAGGAACCAGAAACGGTGCACTTCAGCTGGTACTTTTGCAGGGTATTTTTGAGTTTCATTTATCCGTAACATTAGCAGTTGATCTCCTAACCAATGTTCTATTCTGCTAATTATTGACAGATGCATGCTGAACTCCAAGTTCTTTCTCCACTGGTCCCGGTTCGTGAGGTCAATTTCCTCCGCTTCTGCAAGCAGCACGCAGAAGGTGTGTGGGCTGTCGTTGATGTTTCCGTCGACAGCATCCGAGAACCCTCTGGTGCACCGACATTTCCACACTCTAGGAGGCTTCCTTCTGGCTGTGTGGTGCAAGATATGCCCAACGGCTACTCCAAAGTAAATTTCTATCTGATTACCAACCATTATTTTGTTGGTTTATTTACACAATGTTCTGAGTTGAATTCCTGCCAAAATACTATGTCTTCATCTCATCCATAGAATCGAAGAGATATAGTGGTATTAAGATATCCCAGTTAAAATCTTGAGCATTATTTCAAATCCCATGAAATTTTGTTGGCATAATAAGAAGTTACTAAAAAGACCGCTAATGTGTCAGTGATGGGTTCTGTCTGAATCTAGTACTCCTACTTTTATGGCCGTGAAGCTTCTTAATGTTATATTATATTGAGGGAGATGCTTGTTGTAGTGCAAAATCATATTTTAAGCTTGAAATGTCAGCAAAAGGACTTGCTTAAGATCAGCTTAATACATTATTTTATGAACACCGTACAGGACGGCTTGCAAAATTTGCACCTAGGGACACATTAATTTCATATGATTTGGAGGAAATGCTTTGTAAACGTCAACTTTGGTAAAATAAAATATACATTTGATGTTTCTATTCCAATCTCTGATGCTGTCTCGATCATCCCTCAAGGCTATATTTAAGTGATTTAGCAGTGCACTGCCTGGTTCCAGCCTCATGATGTGTTTGTTTTTCTACTCAAATATACACCTTGTAGTCAAACCCCGAGACTGGCTATTTTGTTGTCACGTGAGTATCTATTGACTCTTGGTGCATGTCTCTATGACTCGCTTACTCCACAGTCCACCTCGTGCCTTCAAATCTTGCAAAATTTTGTGCTTACCTATATTTTATGTCTACTGCCTCTAGGGTTCCATGTTATATCTTGTCTCTCGTTGAACCTAATCCTCACCCATTCCCGATATTTGTCTGATTCCACTATGTCCAGACATTAAGATCTCTCACTGGAGGGGAAAATTATGTTGTGATTAATATAAATTTTCGGTCATTTTCAATGTAAATTTGCTCCCAATAATTGGTTTCCTGTTGTGAAGGATGACGTCCTTATGTGAATTGATCTTGATACACCACTAGCAAATGAAAAGCAATCCCATGTCCACACGTTTATGACTTTGTGTGATTCTAGTGATTGGACGCTGCTAGAAACTTATTTCGCAATCAATGTACAGGTTACTTGGGTAGAACATGCAGAGTATGATGAGACCGTGATACACCAGCTCTACCGGTCCTTGATCAGTGCTAGCATGGGCTTCGGTGCACAAAGATGGATAGCCACCCTCCAGCGGCAGTGCGAGTGCCTTGCTATTCTGATGTCGTCCACTGTACCTGCAAGGGATCACACCGGTACGTACAGAACTATTTCCAAAAGCAAACTTACTRCTCGTTTGGTTCTTCCTCAGAATGTCATTGATCATATTCTTTTCAAATTCATATGCAGCCATCAGTGCTAGTGGGAGGAGGAGCATGCTGAAGCTTGCACAGCGCATGACAGATAACTTCTGTGCAGGTGTTTGCGCCTCGACGGTCCACAAATGGAACAAGCTTTCTGCTAGCAATGTGGATGAAGATGTCCGTGTTATGACCCGGAAGAGCGTGGATGACCCCGGTGAGCCACCGGGCATTGTTCTGAGCGCTGCCACATCGGTTTGGCTCCCGGTTTCACCACAGAGACTGTTTGATTTTCTCCGTGATGAACGGCTAAGAAGCGAATGGGACATCCTTTCCAACGGTGGTCCCATGCAAGAAATGGCCCACATCGCCAAAGGTCAAGACCATGGCAACTGCGTCTCCCTCCTACGGGCTAGTGTAATCCCTCTCTCTCTCTCTCTCGCCCCACGCTCCCCCATATATATATGCAAGTCATAAACTGGAGGTCTTTTAATTGTCGAAGCAGCTATATCTACATGTAGCTGTTGCCATTATAGTTGTTGCGGGTAGTATGTTAGCAATGGTGCTGCCTCATGGGATAGGACTAGGAGGAGGAAGTAAGAAGAAGAGGGGAGCGRGTGAAACTATGTGGTTAATGACGCATGTGTCCGCGGGAGTGTTGGCAGTGAAAAGCTAAGAAGGGATTCACTGTGAAGGACAAACTTGGCACTTGGAACTATCTGTAAGGACAACCCATTAAATGTCCGAATGGGTCAGCCCAAATTTTAACCTTTTATACGTTCTAAATATATAAAAGTCAAAACGGTTGACACCTGTCACCTTCATAGATCAGCCCATGACGGAAAACCGGTTCAATGTTCTTGAAAAGTCCTTGCAGAAGTTGACTCAGTTTTTCAGACTCTCTGACGACACTGACCTCTGATATCTTTCACCGGCTCTCTTGAAAAAATGGCATTTCCATGTAAATACGAAACTGTACTGAGCCTCCTTTTTTGTTCTCTTTCGTAGGCTATGAACGCCAACCAGAGTAGCATGTTGATACTACAGGAGACATGCATAGACGCCGCGGGCTCGCTTGTAGTGTACGCGCCAGTTGACATTCCTGCAATGCACGTGGTAATGAACGGTGGAGATTCTGCTTACGTCGCTCTGCTTCCTTCGGGATTTGCCATCGTACCTGACGGTCCTGGGTCTCGTGGGCCTCTTCCGAATGGCCTAGCAGCAAATGGACCAACTAGTAATGGGGGCCCAAATTCCCACAGAGTCAGTGGGTCACTTTTAACCGTGGCATTCCAAATATTGGTTAATAGCCTCCCTACGGCCAAGCTAACCGTGGAATCGGTGGAGACCGTGAACAATCTCATATCGTGCACCGTTCAGAAGATCAAAGCCGCTCTTCATTGTGAAAGCTGACCTGGATTGAATCTGTTTGTATGATGTGGGTGGTTTATATAGGATCGCCTTTGTTCTTTTTCTTATTTTTAATTCTTTTTCTTTCCTTTATGGTCCGGTGGGTGAGGTGTCGCGCGCTGTGGTGGTGAGAGTCAAGAACGAACCGCGCGAAAAGAATCCTTGCAGTGTGAAAAGAGTGAAGATGAAGAGGCATGCATGTTGAGAGAGGTGACTTCATCTTTGCGCGGTGCAAGGGTGGTGGTTCGGGCATTGACTCAGGACGACCCTTGAGTTGGCTGAACAAGTAGAGGAACCAGAAACGGTTGGTCAATCATATATCACATATGGATGCGGTGTGTGGAATCGGATTCAAAGGTCAAGAGGTTGTTTTGGTCACTTAAAACATGAGTTCATAATTCGACGGTTGTGTTCCTTGTCGGCAGCAAGGTTCTTATAATTTAGTAGTAATTTGTTTCTGCAATAGTAGTTACTATTCCTGGTTTTACCTTGTTCCAGATGACCATATGTTAAGGTTTTGGCTGTTCCAACCTTGGCGTAATGTACTAGTTCTTTTAACAACTGGAATTTTGCCAAKTTTTATTTTCTTGAAGAATCTTGACAAAAACATACTAATAATTATTATTCAYAAYACTGGGGGTTACTTGCAAGAAAATGATCCAAAAGGGTGGAAATGACATTATGGATCTSGAGAGAGRTGGAATTATACAAAATGAATTTGTTAAGACCGGTGGATGATATATTTTAGCTGTCCTTCTGAGTCCTGACRCCAACWWCTTCTTCTTCAGAGTTTGACTATTTGAGACCGGTCAAAAACTTAGCTATATACTATCACATGAGACGGAAAGAAAGGACTTTGTCTTGATGAATTCTTTTTCCATTTTTGAGTAAAATTAAATTAAAATTTTAAGATTTCACCTGTTTAATAATTTTTTTTAAAAAAAGATCGTCCAAATTAATTTAATCATTTTAAATTCTATAAATTACTTAGTGGCATGTAAAACGGAAACTGAGGTTGATGAAATGGACGASGGTGATGATGATGGAGTGAGGAGTGAAGGGAAAGGCATTAAATGAAATCGCAGAAATTGTTGGGTGAAAGGGTTGCCAGCATTTAATGAGCATAGCAATGAATATTGTGGAACGCGCTTTCGTTTCTGGGTTTTCCCTGACACAAACCGGCGTTTTCTTCTGAGAAGCCAACCCCCGAGTCATGAGATTACCAATTTCCAGCAGTWGGGGAAGTAGAAACGGTCCATCACTTTTACCATTTACTATACTAGATTTACTTTTTCATTTTATTGATTCTATTAATTCAAGGCTATAAACGTCCAGAGACATAGACAATGACAGTATTTACACTTTCATTCGAATTGGTTTTCAAATATTCTAATCATTATTTCATATGTGAAGTAAATTTTCATTGGTTCATCCATGTATTTTTAACGTAATATACATTGTATATTATTAAAAAAGTCTCCGAATGAATTGAGCAAGGCCCTTCAATAATTATGGTCCAAAAGAAGAGAATTAATTGACTTATGATAATATATTAAAAATTAATTTAGAGTAAAGATGAAAAAATATATTAATAATATCTTAATAAGTGAAATTTGATATACCATAAAAAAATAAAAATAAAAAACTCTTATGATATACCCTTTTCGTTTTAAATTAATTGTTCCTTTTTTTTACCCGAAGAATGTACTGAATTTTATAAAATTTTAAATAAAATGACGTTCTTAACTCTCTTTTAATCTTTTGTATATATTTAACACTTTGACCAATGTATTATATGTCTAACGCATTATACATGATATTTTAAAGTTAAATAAAATAATTAATTCAATTATTTTTAAGAAAAAGTCTTTCTCAAAATTTGAAATCATGCACAATGTAAGGAACGTTAATCAAAATTTAAAATTACGACATTACATAAAAYGCATTTATTAAGTGTTGCAAAAATGGAGTGATAAAAAAAGGTAATTAATCTTTTACTTTTCAAAATTATCCCATTTACTAGATTTCTTAATATTTATGAGATAATCATAAATGAGAGAGTCAAAAGAAACGAGAGAATATTAAATAATGAATAGAAACAAAAGAAATTTGTATGTGCTACTTCAGTTTCATAAAATGTCATGATAAAGAAGAGGCCTTTCCAAAATATATATTCTTATAAATATTTCCCATATTTAAATGATTTAGTATTGCCTTGAATGATGAAAGAATGAAAAATAAAATGATATTTAGGCTCGTTAGATTGACAAGTAGAACTATAATCGAATTGTGATTGTTCACAATGAAAAATTTAATGAATTAAAATACTTAGAGATTTAATTTTTTTTTTTGGAGCCAATTGAATATAAATGTAAAGAGAATTTATATTTGTACTAAATTATTAGAATTAACCTCGTAAGTGAATATAATAATTTAAAATATTAAATGCTAATAAAGCATCATTAAAATAAGATGAATTAAACGTAGATTTATTTCCATTAAGTAAATAAATCTAACCATTTAATTTATTATCAAATCAAATATGATAGTTATTTCTAGACAATGAAGAAATTATWTTAATAATAAAGAATCATAATATTTTTTTAGTAGAGAATTTTTGACAATTAAATAAAATCTTAAATTATTACAATCTWAAAATACTTAATTTTTTAAACTATTAGTTGGTGTGCATAGATCTAAATCAATCAATTCTAATATTCAGGCAAAAGAAGAAGAAAACAGTGTTTGAAGAGAAATCATAGGGAAGTAGATKGAAACAATATGAAATGGAAGGAGATCAGCGGTCTGTGATAGCTACTCCTCTTTAATACATTCCAATTTATGATGAGTCTCCATCATTCCCTCAACCTGTCCATTTGTGTTGGAAATAGTGCTTCTATTGTTTCACACTCTCTTTGCCAAACTAGACTTGTAGGTTGTCTTCCCAAACCCAAATAGGGGCAGTCCTAAAGGATAATATATATCAAACTCACTAGTTTGGAGCAAAGCAATTAGAAAGGGAGTGATCAAAGTAAAAATAAAGTTTCGTACTCGATTTGTCAAAGCTTTAGATCGAAAATTGGGGATTCCGAATTTAAAGAAAAGAAGGAAAAAATAATTTTTAAACATGCAGATAAAGGAGTAGTATATAATCTTGAAGCAAAGCAACATCTTCTTCCTTAAAAGGGCATTAGGTAAATTTCTCCGATGGTGTAGTACGTAAAAAGTAYAGTTCACCTGAGTCACCTCCTCTAATTGCATAGTTGAACCARCAAGGTGTCGGGTTCTCCGCGTCAAAAGCATTGAGGTTCATATTCTACACGATTGATGTTTAAAGAAACTTTGAAGGGAACAATTACCCAGAGAGGYAAGATTATAATTTATTCCAGGCAATGATTGTTGGAAATTTGTAAGCTTTGGCGACCCTTTRTATGGTTAAAATGGATGTAAGCGGACAACAACGGTTGGCTGTGCACGTTAGATGTTTGGATCCCAATTTGTCTGAGCTTTCTTTTTCCACAAGTTTCCATCCCTTCATTTCATCGCTATGTTTATTAATTATATCATTAGGGACCAGCATGGGACCATTGGGCTTTGCATTTCTGTGCCTTGACAAGTCTTCTTGCTTTCCGATTCAAGATGGTTTTTAGTCACAATTCTTCTTCAGAGGAACTCCTGGAAATTGATTTTAAAAAAAAAAAATAAAGGATAAGTTTGTTGCATATAATCACCCACGGATCGTGGACGAGAAACACATGACTCATCCTCTCTAGTCTCAAGTATCACATCTGAATTTGAGGTCAAAAAGATGGAAGGTCATTGTCTTGACAACTTCGTAGATGGAGATTCAATGGCTTGAATGCATGACCCTGTAGAAAAATCCATCATCAGAGTCTGGAGTATCTCAACTTTAGGAAGTAGAAGCTGAAGAAGATTCATCAAGAATAATGGGTTTATATCTGGAATTATCTAGCTTAAAGTCAATGGTGGACCATTTCTTGCTGCCTTTGGCCGACAAAATCGAATAAAAAAAGGTTGAAATTGGACCCGAGTGTGGAACTAGGATCTAGTTACTACTCTGTTGATCACTTTCACCATTAAAATTGTAAAGGAGGTAGTTGTTTGGGATCCCTTGTGCTGCCTTTGCGAATTCATAMTGATCAAGTGGAAAATTGAACCTCTCCAGACGGTCTTGTTATTGAGACCTCATGGATGATTGAAGACTTTTTGCATTTGTGATGAATTGTCAGGAGTCCTGTGAATAATGTACATACTTTTCAGAAGAATTCTGAGGTTTGATAACTCTCTTTTTGTCTTCTATTCACCGCMTCAAACATCCAACTACAAGACAAGCAACCAAGGAGAATCAAGATGAATGTGAAATCAACTCRTTACTTTTTCTTTTCCCCTCCCTTTTATCAAGGACCTAACTATACGAGGATTAAAGAATCTGATGACCTATTACCCTTCATTGTTCATATATGGAAAAAACAGGGATGGAGCTGAAAATGAAAATGGCAGTTTGGCTTCTTTGAATTGAAGCAGTCTTCGGAGACTTCTTCAAAAGTATGGAAATTGCGGACCTGCAAATGAGATCCCACTCAAGTCCTTTGGAGTGGACAGAACCTGAACAGAGAAGAAACCAGCAGCCTCCCAACCCTTCACATGCAAGTGGGTTCCATTAACAAAATTCTTGAACCAAGGCTAAACCCTCCTGTGTCAAGTCCTCCCTGCACCGTCCCGCTCGTGGGCCATAACTCAATACCACTCCAAAACTTCAGACTAAAGGAGCGGAAGGAAGAAGAAAAACCATTAGCCCACTCCTCTCAAGTAAACCCAAATGGTCGACGTGATCTTTACTAACCATCCTAGTACTCTTTTCTTTTTCCCATTTCAATCTGATTTCCCTTTTTTTTTTTTTTTTTTTGAAGAAATGTATGATTAACACTTCTCTCAATATCCATTACAAGATGAGTCGAGCATAAAATTTTAATTCGATTTAATAATTCATTCATCAATTTTCCCTACTACTAAATTCAATCACCATATTTTCCGTCCATAATAGGAATTGTAGACTCTTCTTGTATTTCAACCTAATAAAGAGAGGAGGCACATGATGAATATCTTGGAGAGCACCTGTAAATGTACTTGTTTATTATATCTCTAAATAGGAGTGTCACAAAGTGTAAATTTGTCCATACTGCAACAAGTATATGAAGAAATAAAATGACAGGAAAAGGCACAAAAAGGAAGATAATTAAAAGGGATACTTTTGGTGTTGACATGAAATGAATGCATACTAATTGAAGAGGGGATGGATGGACTAAAGTGGACTACTCTACCTTTTCCAAATCTGTGATGGAAATTAATGCATGGAGCGGCTGTGGGGCAATTTGGCTATCAATGAATTTCCTTGAACAACTTGGGAAGAGATGAATTCTTCGGTGCAATTAATATCTAGGACTAAGAACCACTTGGAGATTTTTCTTTCTCTTTTTGCTTCTTGAATAAAACCATATTAATTATTCAATTAGTTTTCGAYATTCATATAAATCAGTCTATGTGGGGATTGCATTATGGCTTGTACAAATAAATTGTTATTGGATCTTGTAATGGCTATGTATGGTCCAAAAGCCCACCCACGATGGGTAATGATTGTTTTTGTCAAACCTGAGGAAAATGTTGTATTTCTTTCACTTTCTAATTAGGACAAATGAATTATAAATGTGGACTGGGCCAGAGTCAGGGACGGGCCAACAATTACTCTTTCTTCTTAATTAGTCTGTACCTCCAAATTTTGTTGACGAATCTCCTCAATTGTCATCCAAGAAATGAATTGCTCTCCTTTTGTCCCGAATTAAATGTCTCTTTTTTTTTTTTTCATTTAAATGTCGAGTAGATTTTTATTTTTTATTTAATTTTTCATAACTGATTGATTCTATTAACACGTGTCTCTACTAACAAATACTTTCCTTTCGATGTTTGAGTTCTATTGGCTTATCATTTAGATGAAGAGAAAAGAAAGTAGGAGAAATTTCTTATTTTTTTAAATAAATTTGGGTGTTTTAGGTGGGGAGAAAGGCAGAGAAAGAATTTCATTTCTCTCGAATTTCCAAAACAAAATAAATAAATAAAGGGTATAATTGTAAAAGGATCTCATAACCGATCTCTTACTTTCATTTTTCCCCAACTCTCAAAACAAATATTATTTCTCTTCTTTTTTCTTCTAAACCCCCAAATAACTTAAATGGAGAGTTTTCCCTTTCTCTTCTCTTTTCTTCTTTTCTCTTAAGCTTAGACTCAATTAAATACAGATCAGTCTACCTTGAGTATTGGGCCTACAGTTCGGGTTCTCCATGAAGTAAAGCCGGATATCATGGAATGCAAAACTTTTGGTCCAATAGAATAATTGCCTAGACACAAATTTTTTTTTTCCCAAATAATTCCTACGGAGGTAGAGAAATCTTATCTTTCAATGAATTGCCTACAGCACATACATTTCAATGAAGATTTCTTCAAGAAAACCATCCACCACTACTTCTCTGCAGAAAAATCTTGTCTTTTCATAATTTTTTTTAAGGGCTTTCAAGAGAAAAGCAAGATTTTTTAAGGAGATCGTAATATGAAAGAAGTCTTCTCTCCGTTTGTTTGCCTTTTAGATCGTAATATGAAAGGGTATATTGTCACTTTCAGCGGAAATTGAGCAGCGCATTTGCGTAGAATTTCCATTATTCTAGAGAGATTTTTCCAACTTTCCTACAGAGTTACAGAGAGTGTTGTCTAGTTGTTTTAGACAAGAAAAATCTCAACTATCTTGAATAGAGTTTAGACAAAGAATTCCTCTTTCTTATTCTTCTTCTTCCAGTTGAAATTTACTTTTTTCGATCCAGTTGGTGGTTTAGCTCAAACAGTGTTTCAAATTCGCTTACGGTAATTGCATAATATCTTGGGAAATGAACGTCTTATTACATATGGTAGAAGACAAATTTGTTCTAAGGAAACTATATTTACAGAGGCCTTAGTTACTTTTTAAATTCTACATTAAATTGTATATCTTCTTTTACTCCTTTCTTTTGATTTCAAATTCTATTTTATGATTGATTTTAAATTCTTTATTGAATTATGTACTATCAAACTAATAATCTTAAAACAAATTCCTGAATCAATTTTTAAAACAGAAAAGAAAGTAAATTGATTATTTGTCTCTTGCTTCAGAAATGGCATCTGATCTAACTATACATGTTGTAGCAACCACAGGGAATGAAACCCAAGTTGTTGCTCAAATACCCAAAGCTGTGACTCTAGTAACAAGCTTCGACTATGATTGTTACGGTTAATCGTGGAGATAAACCAAAGAAATTCACTCCGGTGAATTTCAAGAGGTGGTAGCAAAAATGTTGTTTTACTTGACCACCTTAAGGCTCTGTTTGGTTCAAGAATTTTAGTGAGAAAAAGGAAATGAGGAAAAGGAAAAAGAAATCCTTAGAAAATTTAAAAATCCACATATTGTTTGGCTAGCTAAAGAAAATATTAAGGAAAAAGAAAATGATTTCCAAGAAAGTAATTTCTCTTGTTTGATTTGAGGATTTTGGAGTGAAAATGTAAAATATAAAAAATATTTATATCTAATATTTTATTTCATTATTTGTAAAAATGAAAAATAAACTCAAACTTAAATATTTACGCAATGGCATCAAGTTATATTTTTTAATCAATGGATTTCTTATACTAATTTATAATAGTTATTAACTAAAAATGGTTTARGTTTGATCTTACCCTTAGCCTCAATCCTTTTTAGCTCAATTGAAATGAGGAATATTTACTACATTAAAAGTTAATATAAAAATATTAAAACATAATAAAGAATATTCAAAGATATACATTTCTGATTTTTAACCTTTGTAAATGACAAAAATAATAGCTTTTTTTACCATTGTCTATAAGAATTAATTTTGTGTTTTAAGCTGAATAAAGGCAAAAACAATACATTTTCAATTCTTTTTAAAAAATAAAAATAGAACTAAAAAATAAAAAGAGTTCATTCTAATCGGGTCACACGAATAACCAGGTATGACTAGAGATCAAGCCATACATAGATTTAGCGTGTTTGAATCTTGAGTTTGTCAAAGTTTTTTTATATTTTGTAATCAAAATTTTAAGCTAAAAATTCGTATTGCCAAGAAAAGATATCATACTTTTAGATAGATGGATGATATGTTAGAGAGAATTTAGAAAAGAGGAGAGAGAGAAAGTGACATGAAGAACAACGAAATTTTCRTTTAAACAAAGGCATATTGGTCAAATATATCATTACGTTTAGTAAAAATGTGAARAGAAATTTGATTTTTTAAGAAAGATAAAAAATAAAAAATAAAATCAGTCAACGTAGACTTGGTCAYGCGAATCATCCAATATGATTCGTGATTAGGCCACATCCAATTTTGGCGTGGCCCAATCTCTAGGGTCGTTAAATTTTTTTCATCTTTTKTATGATAAAAAATTTTAGCTAAAAATTCATATTTTTAGATGAATCACAACGATTTCTAACCTTTAATCAGAAAACTTTGATTAAGAACTGTAAATTGATTTTTAAATTTATTTATTAGAGAATAATGGAGAAGAGAGAATAGAGAAAGACATTTGAAAAACAATRAAATTTTCCTTTTATACAGGGGTATTTGGTCAAATTCGTGGTTAGGTTAAGTAAAAATGGAATATATTTAGTAAATTAAAATTTATTGTAAAATTCACCCCCTTCAAAATATATAAATTATTTAATATTGTGCAATAACAATTAAAATTATATATTCAATAATCAAATTTATCAAATAAAAATTTTAAAAGAATTTATTAAAACGTGTTTTCTATTTATGTGGAGAGAGAAAGAGAATTTTTTGAATAATAGTTAAAAAAGAAAATAAACAAATTTAATTTTAAAAATTGAATAAAAAAAGGCTCCCCTACCAAACTTTGTATTCCTTTTGATTTTCCTTTTCCTCACCAAAGTGTGGGGAAAACCTTTTTCCTCATTTTCTATTATAATTTTCTTCGCCTCTTTCCCTCTTTTCTTTTCTTCACTATTTTCCTTAGCTACCAAACACGAAAAAAGCCTTTCTAAAGAAATACTTTTCCTTTTCCCTAGCAAAATCCTTGAACCAAACAAGGTGAAGATCTTGTGAGATTTTTGATTGAAGATGCCCCAAAACTCAATGCGGGCAAGGGAGATGCCCAAGTTATCAATGTCATTCAATCTTAGAAGCATTTTGATTACCTATGTCAGAACTTTATTCTGCATGGTTTTTCAAATATGCTGTACAATGTATACGGCGCAATAGAAATGACAAAAGAATTGTGAGAGTCCTTGGAATGAAAATATGAGATTGAGTATGCAGGAGCAAAGAAATTTATTGATCCCCATTTCATAAACTATAAAATGGTCGACAAAGAAATCGTGAATAGTCAAGTTCAAGAACTTTAGGTAATCTTGCATAAAGTTCATTTTGAGGGGATGACCCTGGGTGAAACTTTTCCAAGTGATGGCTATCATTGAAAAGCTACCTACAACATGGAAAGATATCAAAAACTTCTTGAAGCATAAATTGAGAGTAAATGAGCATTGAAGATCTTGTTGTCAGATATCGTATTTAGGAAGACAATAGAAGATCAAAAAAGAACGAGTTCAATCCAGGTGTAGCTAATACTAATATTATTGAATATAGCCAAAGTTTGAGACGTAGAAAAAATAAGTTTGTGAAGAGGTCTAAGGTGRGACCAAAAGGAGAGTCTCGAAGAAGAAGTTCTCTAAAAATTCTTCAACTAGACAAAGTTGGTCACAAATCCTCAGAGTGCAGATTGCTAAAGAGGAACAACAAAAATGAGGTGAATATGGGATCACATCACCCATGATATATCTGAAATGAGCCTTGTAGCAGTCATTTCTGAAGTGAACTTGAGGGTTCAAACCCTAAAAAATGGTGGATTGAAATTGGTGCGATCTGACATGTCTCCTCCAACAAATAGATGTTCATTACTCTTAAGGAGACAAATGACACAAAGAAGCATATGGGAGATTCAACTACCTCGGTTATCAAGGGTCAAGTAAAGGAAATTCTGAAGATGACTTATAAGAAAGAATTGACTCTGACCAACATGCTATATGTGGCACAGATCCACAAGAACTTAGTGTTTGGATGACTGTTGAACAAGCATGGGTTTTGCATGGTGTTTGAGTCAGATAAAGTTATTTTATCTAATAGTCAGAAGTTTGTCGRAAAGGGTTATGGAACTAATGAGCTTTTTAAGCTCAACGTAATGACTCTTAAGCCCAATATGAATAAAATAAATAATTTTTTTGCTTATTTGTTTCTTCCAACTTGTGGCATTGTAGATTAAGACATGTTAATTATGATACTTTGCATAGATTAATTAACTTGAATAGTATACCAACATTTCATATTGATTTTAAGCATAAGTGTGAAACTTGTGTTGAAGCAAAATTGACTAGGTCATCGTTGCAGTCTATTGAAAGAAACATTGAACCAGTTGATTTAATACAATATGATGTATGTGATTTAAAATCTATACAGACAAGGGGTGGTGGCAATAAATACTTCATTACTTTTGGTGATAGCATAAAATATTGTTATGGGTATCTTCTTAAAAGTAAAACGAAGCCATAGAAAAATTTATTCTTTGTAAAAATAAAGTTGAGAATCAACTCAATAAAAATATTAAGGCATTGAGAAGTGATCGAGGAGGTAAATATGAATCACCATTTGTTGAGTTGTATGCAACACATGGAGTTAGACAAGAAACTACAACACCTTACTCGCCTCAACAAAATGGGATTGAAGAACGAAAAAACTGCACCTTAAACGAAATGATGAATGCAATGTTATAAAGTTTTGGGTTGCAATGAACATGTGGAGGGAAGCTATATTGTCTGAAGATCCACGAGTAATTCTGTATTCATCTTAGAGAGTGCAACTATATCATGAAAATCTTTTAAATAGGCAGTTACAGCTAAATCCACTATGGAATATGTTTTATGACTTAGATAAATATGGTAAAGAGGCAGAATAACTATGTCACTTCCTATAGGATATTACGAGATGGCCAAAGTCGGTGCCAGCTACCAGTATACGTTGCAATAGTCAATTTGTGATTAGAAGGCCATAAAATAATATGTATAATGATAACTTTAGACATATATGTCATAGACACAATGCCATAAGATAACTACTCTTAAGTGGAGCTATCTATGTTGACTATATAAAGTCAAAGGAAAACATAAAAAATCCGTTAACCAGATATTTGAATAGCTCTAGTTGAAAAATCATCGAAAGGAATGAGACTTAAGTCTTTGAAAGAATAAGTTGATACAGTGGAACCCCAACCTAATTGTAAAAACTTAATTACATGACTGTGCCATCCATTCCTATGATGTAACAGTGATACTCATAGTTAAAGGATAAGATATATGCTTTCAATGATTCTTATACATTGGAGAATCGAGTGAACTAGAACAAGCTATAATGAATGTGAAATTCACGGTTAAATCTAATAATTTTTGTGCCAATTTAGTCTCTAACTAACATGCATATAATGGTTTAAATGTAAATATTGCCTGTATTTTGCCTTAAATATTAAACCTAGCATTGTCATGAATATGTATACAATTTAGAGATTATTTGAGCAATTATTGAATTTTTAATGTGTTATTTGAYAGGAAAATGACAATATTATCCTTGGCTATTATGAGTCGGAGCACCGAATCAATAGAAAGACTAGAAGAAATATCTTTGAAGAGGGTAAACTGAATGCTATAGTAATTCGACAACAACTTGTTGCTAGATGAAGACCAATGTCTTAGCTAGTGGAAGTCTACTTGGCAAGAAATACAAGGCATCCAATCAACAAGTTACATGTGGAGCACATCTTATACAAGACATTTTACAAATAGAAAAACACTTGGCTTTACAAGAATGAATAGGAAGGACATGTGGTCCTTCATGAGAGAATGTGAGCATACCAAGTGGTTCAAGTGGGGTTTAAGCACTAATGTTACCCTGAACAAAAAGAGTCTCGAAAATAAAGAAAAGAATTAAGCAACCGTGGGAGAAAAAGTTTTTGGAGAAGAACACCAAGAGCTGGGAAAGGAAAGAAAGCTTTCAAGAAGAAAAAGATCAAAGCTTCAAGCCAAATCTTGATCTTCATTACTTAGGCTTTATATCTTCTCATTATTTACTGCTCTATGAACATGAGTGTTATAATTTTGAGATCTTACTAATTAGATTTGTTGATGAAYCTTTTCTTGTAATGATGATTTGATTATCTTATTTTGAAATGCTCAGCTAATCTTCCGGGTTTTATTTAAATGTGCTTCATTATCTACATCTATTCTTTGTGGCCATTACAGTAAGTGTTTAAGCTTTTTAGAATTGGAAACTTTGTAATTATGTGAAAAATTCCTAATCAGGTTTGGGGGAGTTCCTTTTGGTACTTTTACTTAGTGAAATTAAAATAATCCAATGCCTTATGTGACCTGGTAACCAGAATTATGCATGCACCTCAAGTATAGTTTTGCGTCAAAACGCCATATTAGGTGTGAATATGCATAGCAACTCTTTAAAATTGTGATTTTACTTAGTAACCGGAGACCTTCATTACAAAATATTGTTTTTCACATCAAACGATATTTATGACATTGTAGAGTAAAGTTGTGACTTAAAAAAAAAAAAAAAAGAATAGGAATGAGATGCTATGCTGTAGCATTAGTTACAAAAATTTTGAAACTTCCCCTCTTCTTAAGTCTTCATGTCCATGAGCATCCCTTTGTGTCTAGTACTAGATATCCCAAATTTTGTTAATAAATGATATATGAAGAAAATGTTGTCTCTTTGTAGTAGTTATTGCCTCCTTTAAATGCTTTTCATTTTGAAATATGTGTTGCTTTGGGTAGTTGGACTGCATTGAGAATTCCTGGAATTTGTGGATTAAGAAACCCTTGTATGATGACCAT
>MEJB01000006.1:6959535-7020650 GCA_001752375.1 Rhazya stricta
AAGAAATTTTATTGGGGAGCTAAATTACAGCGGGGAGTAAAAATTAGGTTAAAGTAAATTGAAAGGGGAAGAAACAATTTTTTAGTTTTTAATTTGGAAAATGATCGCATGTTTATAATGCAATGATATTAAAAGAATTGCATTTATGGGATGGGATGAAAAAAAACCTTCGCATTTCTTTAATATGTCAAATCTTTGCTTCAAATTCGTAATTAGGACTAAATGCATTCATTTATTTTAAATGAAACACATTTAGCAAATACGATTCATTCATTACAATGGCATATTAAGACAATCAAAAAAAGGACGTCCAATAAAACAAAAATCCAAAGTTCGGTGGGAAGGAAGAAATATTTTCTGCCTCATGGCAGTACTTGTGATTGGTCCAGCAATCGTCACGAAAACTCCAGAAAAAGACAGAATCATTAATTTTAAGAATCGGTGAAGCTGTTCCACTTGTAGTGAAAGGATGAGCTCAGTAAAATAGGTGCAATATCAAGAGTTGGAGGTCAGCTGCATATCATACTGTGAAAGGCATTCTCATCCCTCTACAATGGCAGCAAAAAGGTGTTCCTCCATGGCTTTACATTTCATCTTTGTAGCGTCGCTCGAGCTCAGTTATGGTGATTCTCCCACCTTGATTGTATTTGTGCAGGGTAGCAGTTGTCACAGGGGCAAATAAGGGGATAGGCTTCGGAATCTGTAAACTACTAGCTTCCAAAGGGCTTTTCGTGGTCTTAACAGCTAGAGATGACAAGAGGGGAATTGAAGCTCTTGAGAAATTCAAAGACTATGGTCTTTCAGATAATGTAATCTTTCATCAACTAGATGTCACTTACTCGGCTAGTATCTCTTCCCTTGCTGATTTCCTCAAGAGCAAATTTGGGAAGCTTGATATCTTGGTAAATATCTTTAGCCACCCATTTCTTCTCTGAGTTCCTTTAGATGTATGTATCTGCTCCTACAGGTTTCTGAGGTACCTCTTTGAACTTAATGTCAAGATCAATAATTGGGTATTTTCTTTTCCAGGTCAACAATGCTGGGATAATTGGAGCTGCTGTAGATACCGATGGTTTAAAAGCTGCAGGGCCTCAAATTACTGGAGTAAGTTTAATCNTACAGGTTTCTGAGGTACCTCTTTGAACCTAATGTCAAGATCAATAATTGGGTATTTTCTTTTCTAGGTCAACAATGCTGGGATAATTGGAGCTGCTGTAGATACCGATGGTTTAAAAGCTGCAGGGCCTCAAATTACTGGAGTAAGTTTAATCAATTCGTCGTAATGGCAACTAATGTATTCAATCTATTCGTTATAGAGTAGGCTTAACATCACTAAAAGTTGAAGCTTCTGTTCCCTTTTCTTCCTTGTGCCTTTTAAACTTATGATAGGAAAGCAGAGCCTAGGGTATGGATTTGGGGGTGTTCTGGCTTCTGTTAACAAATTAGAACTTTGTAACGAATTAACTAATCGTTTATTATTTTTATTATTTATTTAGTTATTTGTTTCCGATGTTGCAGCCTGATCCATCACTCTTCACACAAACTTATGAATCAGCTGCAGACTGCTTTCAAACCAACTACTATGGTCCAAAGAGAATGATTGAAACGTTCGTTCCTCTTCTAAGTTTATCGGATTCACCAAGAATTGTAAATGTTTCCTCGTCGGCGGGGAAGTTAAAGGTCAAAACTTTCTATTATCCTTCTCTATATTAAAGGCTTTTATCTGCTACTTAGTTTCTATGATCTGCTAATGAATGGGTATARAATATTGACCTTATCTTTTCTTTTCTTTGAATGATTCAGGAGCAAGGCAATGAGTGGGCTAAAGGAGTACTGGGCGATATCAGCAACTTGACAGAAGAAAGTATTGATGAAGTGTTAAATGAGTTTCTGAAAGACTTAAAAGAAAWCTCTCTGCAATCCAAAGGCTGGACTCATGTCCTTCCGGCATATGCACTCTCAAAAGCAGCCCTCAATGCATTTACAAGGATTGCTGCGAAAAAGATGTCTAATCTCAAGATCAATTGTGTTTGCCCTGGTTATGTCAAAACGGATGCAAACTTCAATACGGGCATACTCACAATTGAAGAAGGTGCTGAAGGTCCTGTGATGCTAGCTTTGTTGCCTGATGATGGGCCTTCTGGCTTGTTCTTTGATCAGAAGGAAATAACATCTTTCGACTGAAAATCGGTTCTTTGTTTTGTGATTCACTATTTCGATGCTTATGTTGCATCTTGTTTAGATGGTTTCTTTGGAAATGAGATCTAATAATGCTGATGAGAATGGCGTTTGACTCATTCTCCATTCTTGTATGTGCTCATCAAGTCAATTGAGATTGCTAAATAAAGGAATCAACATTGTGTTCAGGCTGCTCTAGCTTACTTGCCAGGTGTTGTGCAAGCATGGCTGGCTAATTTCAAGGCTGCCATGGAGTTTCTATCTTATGCAAACTGTAACAACTAACAAGAGTTCAATTTCTATTGTACCTCTTTTGTTCTTATGTTCAATGATCTGGGAAGTAGAAACTATATGCATTCGTTATTAATTATAAAGAACCCCCTCTGGAGATTCTCAACTAACCCTCTGTTTTTGCTAATACAAACCTTGAACCCTAAATTTCATGAACGATCAGATAAGCACTCAACTGCGGATTACCTTGCATTTGCCAAAACGGGTTGGTTTCCTTCCGACTTGTTTGGTTCAGGCATTTGCTCATATAATCTTACTTTGGTTATTACTCTTTCGTCCACGGCATGAGATCTTGCAGATGTGCTAAAGGTGGATATACGCCATCCACGTCCCCGAGTTCCGGACCAGCAGCTTAACCTTCCTACTGAGTAATTATTATTATTTTCTCCTTTTGCTGCTAATTTGGGAAAGCCAACAACCTACCACGATATTCTCAGTCCTTGGACATACCCCATATACCCCAATTTATGACGGATGGCTGGACAAAATAAGAGTTGTTCTACAAGAAGGTTCTGACGTCTTGTGCGAAATGTACATGTTGCCAAAACTCATCTTCCTGAACCAACCAAGATTTACTTTTCCTGTTCTGCAGGTATGCAGTTGTCACTGGGTCAAATAAGGGGATTGGTTTTGAGATATGCAGGCAATTAGCTTCTCGTGATATCACAGTAGTGTTGACTGCTAGAAATAAGAACAGGGGACTGGAAGCTCTTGAAAGGCTTAAAAGGTCTGGTCTTTCCGATATTGTGGTCTTCCACGAGCTTGATGTGGCTGATCCAATCAGTATCTCTTGCCTTGCTGAATTTGTAAAGACGAAGTTCGGAAGGCTTGATATATTGGTAATTGATAATTGCTGAATTCTTGAAGATTTGCTTTTCTCTTTCGATTCATTGKCTATTAGAGGAACCGWATGGAACGTGMTTCTGCTTTTCCGCTTCACCAGCAGGTTCAACTGDATAAATTGGTTTGGATATCGACAAATCAAGAAATTACTATTGATTTCTAGGCCATATTCACCGGGTTGATTGATATATATGTCCGATAATAATCGTTGATTTCTCTGTTGTACCCTAGATATTGTAGCTTTTTATTTTATTAGTCGATTGATTTGTTGTAATTACAAAGCATATAGTAATTGGTCGATTGTAAATACTTGCTCCTCAAGTATTCCCATTATGCTGCCTCTTCCTTTCAGGTGAACAATGCAGGGATCATTGGAGCCAATGTAKATGGTGATGCTTTAAAAGCTTCAGGTTATGGTGCTGATGGGGTGAGTCTACGGTTTTCTCGAGGTTCCTCAGTTTACCTTGCCTTATATGCCAGCTAAATCAATTATCAATTATATCAACTGAGATTGTCTCAAAATAAAGACATTGTGGCTCATGCTTTCTCAGCACTATATTTTTTCCTTAGAGGACAAGGATAGGAATGATAACATCAAGTCGATTGCCTAAAAGATGTTATGCAGACKCTTCTTCCRAGTTTGTAAATGGCTCATAATTAGCCTAGTCTAGCAGTTACTATTTCTTGCTGCTACTGCCATGTWCATGCTCATAATATTCATATTCTGATATTTTCTTATTATGTGGCTGCTAATTCCATATAACGTTGTCTTGTTTCATACAGCATCGCCCCAAGTTTTCTAAGGTCATAGTTATCAAAAAACTGTTGCCCTCGGGAATCAAGTCATATTATTCTTGTTTGGGAGCAATTTTATTTTCGGCTAAAGTTGGAAAAAATGCTTTCTTTGTCTTGTTCTTGACTATAGTCCTAGTAAGCATTTTTTTTTCCCCCCCCCCCCCCCCCCCCCCCGTTTGGTCTTTTGGACAAGGGATTTTCTAGGCCGACCCAAAATTGAAGAACTAAATACTTCTCCCACGTGAAAATTTGAAGCTTGATTTAATCCCAGATAATCAAATGCATTCTGAAGTTCCCGTATATAAGCATCCGAGAATTAACTTACCGTCCTGGATTTTGCAGCCTGAAGGAGCGAATATCAATTGGGATGGTATCCTGGAAGAGACATACGAGTTGGCAGTAGAATGCTTGCAGACAAACTACTATGGTGCAAAAAGAATGACGGAAGCGTTTCTACCTCTACTTCACTTATCTGATGCTCCAAGAATCGTCAATGTCTCATCTGCAATGGGAAAGTTAAAGGTACTAAATCTCACCCTATTCTTCTTAGTTGAGAAATTACAATGAGCTCAACTTTGATCTTGACCTTGATAACATTTGGTTGCAGCATTATAAAAGTTAAGCTGTCCAACAAATGCTAACTAGGTGATCTAAATCCAGTTGGCCTGAAAATTCTATTARCTGAGCATGCAATTTCTCTTTTAAGCTGAATGATTATCTCTTCTCTCTTCAGAATAAGCAGCTTACCATGAAACTCAAATTACTGGTTGGCATTGACATAGTTTCACAATGATCCAGAATATAAACAATGCACGGGCTAAAGGAATACTAACTGATGTTAAGAGCCTTACTGAGGAAAGAGTGGATGAGGTGCTGAATGAATTTATAAACGATTTCAAAGAGGGTTCACTTCAAGCCAAAGGCTGGCCTACTTATATATCAGCATATGCAATCTCAAAGGCAGCCATGAATGCATACACAAGGATTCTCGCAAGAAAGCAGAGGACTCTCCGAATCAATTGTGTTTGCCCAGGATTTGTTAAAACAGATATAAACTTCAACACTGGTAAATTAACTGTTGAAGAAGGTGCTGAATCTCCAGTGAAGCTAGCTCTCCTCCCTGATGATGGTCCTTCTGGAATTTTCTTTATTAGAAATGAAGTTTCTCCTTTTGAGTAATACTGTTGATCCTTCACGAAGACAAGATGGTAAAACAATCTCAACAGAACTTGTCTGTACTTKGTACATTTTCAATGTAATTACGTGTCAAATAGTGTCCATAGGAGCGCGAGCAACTGAATCCCTCCTCGCTCCTCCATAATTGCAGTCATTCTAGAAATCAAAATGCCATTTTCCATGACATGAAAAGGACCTTTTATCAATGCAATCAGATTCGCAGGGATAAAATATCATCAAGTGATTGGTTAGAGATGCTAATTACTAAGCAGAATTAGCAAATTTACAAGTAAGCCGAGCAGTGAGCAAAACTGAAGTCTTTGCCACACATGCATTTGATCAGCAACGAAAACAAAGAGGTTCGAGATACTTCATCCATAGATAGCTTCTTCCACAGTGGTACGAGATACTTCATCCATGGATAGCTTCTTCGCAGTGACTTTTTTAACCATACAAATACTTATGAAATTTGAAAGTTCATCTGAATCCCACGGGGTAGTCGCCACGTGATTAAATGCTTTTTGAGTAAAAAGCCAGCCCCGACTTCCTCTGGGGATCGAGCATTTTGAAGATTGCCCTAGTTCATGGTCCCCTTTTTCCTGCTCGTTTAATCAAGAACATAATGTTTCTATGACATAATATTGTTAATATTTGACATAATTTACCAAATAAAAAGCCCGTGGAGATCTGCTTCACCGGGAATCATTGAGGGTCAATATCACACATGCATCTGCATTCTGACCAATATATGATTCAGTTGTTGTACACTACAGCAATTGTTCCAGCAGTCCAATGGTTTCGCCATTCATAATATGATTATGGCGGTTCGTGAATCGAAATTATTTAACCTATCCACGATTCCAAATAAGACTTGCCTTATTGAGTTCCTGGCCTCATAATAGGTAAGACTGAATCTCATGGCAGAAGCGATTTCGAGCCACCCAGGGAAAAGGTAGCCCACTAAAGAGTTCCTGGTGAAGAGTTGATGTATAACCATTTTGCTCATTTTGATCCTGATACTAACCTTTTTCTTTAGCAGGTATGCAGTGGTTACAGGAGGAAACAAAGGAATAGGATTCGAGATATGCAGACAATTAGCATCTCAAGGAATCATGGTGTTTTTAACAGCTGGGGATGAGAAGAAAGGCAGTGAAACTGTTGAGAAGCTCAAGGATTCTTTCTGGTCCTTCTGAAAACCTTGTCTCCCATCAGCTCGATGTTATCGACCAAGCTAGCATAGATTCCCTTCTTGTTGACATTGTCAAATCCAAGTTTCGAAAAGTTGATATCTTGGTTGGTAGCGTTTGAATTTTTTCTTTTGACACTTCATAGTTGATAAGAACTTAATTATTGCTGCCATATTTGTTGCAGATATAGTACGAYATGAAATAAAGTTCTTYCCTTACACTGGTTCTTTTCCCTCGTACAAAATTTGCTTTCCTAGATTATCTGAGGCATTGATGTTGCTCCGCATCTCAGGCAGAACCAAATAACTCAGGCATCTCTTGCATAGAAGTAGAGCTTTTATATGTTGGAAACACTAATATAATGAAAGTTCAAAGTCAAAACTAAGATTTTTCTTTTCATAGTTTATGAGTTATTATTCCGGTAAGAAATCTCGTACGTCCAGGTTAACAATGCGGGATCGGACGCCTAATGTTAGATGGCGACACTTATACATCTTAAGGAAATAATAGAAGGAGATGCTGCAATTGCTTCCATAGTAGCGAGGTAAGTCTTCGCCTCATTGGTAGCTTTTTCCTTTTGATGCAAAATTGCGAGTCTTCTCCTTACTAGTATGTTTCTCCTTTCGATTCTGTGTTTATCTTTGAAAGCTTCATGTGCAGAGTAAAATCTCAGAACTATGAAACTGAATAAGGTTTTATCTTTTCCTTTTAGTTTCGGTGCCATTGGTCTTTTTGTTTATAGTTGCATCAATTTGATCAGTTCGCACCGGGAATTGTTAGTGTTTCTACTGATTAAGGCAGTAAAATTCAATCTATAACATCCATATTCACTTTTTGATTTATGTTTTAGTCGAACCTATTAGGCATTGATTTGACCTCTTCTGCGTTGCATACTGAAGAGAGACATACATTAACTAGAGATAAGGCCTGTACTAGCTAGTCTGAACCATTAGGATGGAAGTAGTACGCAAACTGATTCTTGTTTTCACTGATGTAGCTAGAAAGAGCCAACTTCCAAAGCAAAGGAAACACTCATCGAGGCCCACGAGTTGGCAGAACTAACTATCATGGTGCAAAACGTATGATTGAAACTTTCATTCCTCTGCTTCAGCTATCTCCTTCACCTAGAATTGTAGATGTGGCTTCTTTCTTGGGCAAACTAGAGGTAGTCACTTAAAAGCACAAAACTTAAACTATAATAATCTCTGTCAATCTGGCTCAGAGTATGACATTCTAACACTTATGTTCACGACCACGATCTTGACTTTATGAGCTGTTATCCAATGAATGGGCTAAAGGGTGCTGAGTGATGCCAAGAATCTCACTGAAGAAAGAAGAGAGCAGGTGCTAAATCAATTTCTTAGTGACTTCAAGGACGGTAGAGTACAGGCTAAAGGTTGACGACGGCATTCTTTGCTTACAAAGTCTCCAAAGCTGCCATTAACGCTTACAAAAGGATTATAGCAAAGAAGTAACTAACCTTCCGCATCAATTCCATGTGTCCAGGCTATGTAAAAGCAGATATAAACGCGCCAATACAGGGAATCTGACTTCTGCAGAAGGTGCTGCAAGTCCCGAGAACCTTTGCTGCCTGATCATGGCCCTTCTGGCCTGTTCTTCTGTCGGAAGGTGACTACTTTTTAATCAGGAGATCCGTTTAGAATCAGGGAACTTGAAGATGAAACATTCCTGTAGGACTCATGATGCCCACTTTTGACACTTTAATTTTTTGGGTTTCTTGTTAAAAGAAGGCAAAGTGTCAAAGTCTTTAGTTGTTTGTTCGTCTTTCTGTTAATAAATCCTATTTGTTAGGATGACGTTTATAGAAGTGTAGAACGTGGACTGTTACTTCCTTATTTTCTTGTTCCAGTTTGTAAGGTTATAGTAGTTGATAGACATGTCTACTACAGTAAGGTTATAGTAGTTGATAGACATGTCTACTACAGTAATCTACTGTGATGAGTATATTAGTGTGTGATCATCATGGGAAGCCATCGTGATAGACATCTCTACTATGGTGGTCTTCTATGATAATCACACAACAATATATGTGCATCACAGAAGCCTATCATGGTAGACATCTCTATCACGGTGGCCTGTCGTGATGAATATATTGACGTGTGATCATCACTGAAGGCCACCGTGATAGACATATCTACCATGGAAGAGCTATTATGATGCATGGTGTGTGATCATCACAATAGGCTATCGTGGTARAGATGTCTATCACGGTAGCTTTCCGTGACGATGACCTACCGTGATGATAACACACGGTATACTCATCACAACACACTGCCGTGACAAACATGTCTACCATGATGACCTACTGTAATGAGTATATATTAGTAGGTGATCAGCATGGCATGCCACCGTGATAGAGATGTCTACCATGGTGGATATCTGTGATGATCATACACCAATATACGTGCATCATAGCAGCCTATCGTGGTAGACATATCTATCAGATTGCCTGTTGTGATGCACATATTTCAACAATATCAAAGAGTTTCATTTGCATTAACTTTAATTCAGTAAAAAAACATGCTTTCTTTCTAATTATATCTTGATTATTGATGTTGTATARGTTCATTACAACAGCCCACCGTGATTGGGATCATATCACGATTGGCCTGTTGTGATGAGCCAAAAGGATTTCAATTGTAAAGATTTTCAATCTAATATATAGTTTTATGTTTTTGCAGGCATGGAATACTTTATAGATCTAGCTAAGCATTTTAGAGCTCTGATCACTAGCCAGTACACTTTGCCGAAAATAAATGAGGTGACAGATGCTTTAGACAATAATCATATTGAGTTGTTATTCGAGTTTTGTTTTGGCCCCTTAACAAGGATAGGGGATTTGAAGGTTAGGTATAAGCTTATTCATGCTGTGATGCTTAGGTGCCTAAGAACAGAGAAAAAAATGAAATGTGGTTTCAATTTGGCGATAGGAGGTAAAGGTTTGGATTCTACGAGTTCAATCTTATGACTGGCTTACCAACAATTAAAACTAATGAGAAAAAGGATCGTAAGAAAGGGGAACAAACTGAGCTGTACAAGAAATACTTTCTTAAGTGTAAAAAAAAAAAAAAAACTAAAAAGATAAGTGGTTCTTGATCAGTTTAAGAAATGCGTCGATTTGAGCTACAAGTACAAGCTGGGGCTTTTAATGATTTGGATATATGTTTTACATGTCAAAGAAGAGAATACAACTGTCAACTTATAGTGGTTCTATTTGGTGGATGATTTGAAAAGATTTAATCGCTATAAATGGGGAAGGAAATCATATTCCGAAACTATTGAGTTATATCGACGAGATTATATGGAGGCAATATAGAAATATAAAGAAAAAAAAAACCTATAAAATCAGCTACAATGAATTTCCTCCATCCATTATGGTATAGCTATGAAAAATCACCCTATTATATTGTTTTTCAGTTCTATTTATGCATTATTTAATACAATTGCATATATTGTGTTTTGACTTTAAGTCTTTTTTTGTTTCTATAGATTTGGGCATTCAAAGCCATGCCAGATTTCATCACCAAGTTTGAATTTTGTTTTGGAGAGAGAATTCCAAAAATTTTGAAAATTGACTTTAAAGGCAAAGAGCCCACTACCGAATCATGCCTCGATCACCCAGTTTTTTCAGGAAAGGAATTTAAAAGAAATTAGAAAGTTAGTCCCTTTTTCCCGAGAGCCGAGGAAGAATTTTGATAGAAATTTCTTTCATTCTTAGATAACAAGGATGAGAATGTGGATGAAGAAGTAAGTAACACCCCCAGATTAAGAAACTTTATCCTAATAAGGGAATGTCACCATTTACACACTGACACGAATTTGCGAAAACCCAAGAAAATTTAAACCAAATAAGAAATACTTAATAATAAACAAAACCATTATAGTCAACAACCATCTTAATCATAACATTAATTTAAATTAACTTCAGGGTATCTTGGTTTGCCCACAAGCGACCTCCTCGCACCATCTGGCTAAACATCACTTGAAATGTAAAATGAGATAAATAGAATGAGCTACTAAGCTCAGTAAACAAACCTCATGCATGAATGTGTGAACATGACCTACACGTCATGAATTATAAAACTTGACATTTCTCATTGAAAACTTTCAAATCATTTTCTTATATAATCTTTCCATAAAATATTTCCTTTCAAAGTGCAAGAACTTGTAAAAACCTTTCATTCCATTACTTTCAGGAGCTCACTGAGTGTAATGCCTAGCCATTAGGCTTGCAATGGTCCATTTTTATTTGGAACTCGATTATATTTCTACCGGTAGTATCGCAAAGTGGTTAACATTCTTTCATYTCTTCACCATCCCAAGATGAATCATTACCTACCCTCCCCGAGGGTAGGGTCGGGTGCGTCGTCTCCTACGCTCCATTTCCCACTCACATCCTTCATGGCTAGGTTTACACTCCTTTCTAAAAAATTTAACATTTTTTCTGGACACATTACAATTTATAAAATGCATTTCCTTTCAAAATTTCATTTCCTAAACCATTCACTTCTAAATGTGTGAATGGCTCATGCCAAGAATAATGTAGAACATTAACTACATGCCCATGACATGAAATGCATATCACTGTATATAACATATCATTCCATATAAAAATAGTACAAGATATGAAACACATGAAACATTCCACACAATTAACACACCTCATAATACAATCCTAKACACAACATATTAAACCATCTAAAAGAATTCGATTACATCCATTCATAAGCATTAATGAGATGTGARAATTTACTTACTTGGAACTCAGATTCAATRACAACAACACGTATGTGAGAGTTTACTTACATAGAGTTCATAGACAACACATCCACTTTCCCACAAAGGAATTTAGAAGCATGTATGCATTAATGGAATGTGAGAATTCACTTACCCAGAGTCTTTTATGTTACAGAGTTCTTATTTGAATTGCAAAGTAAAATCCCTTGATTGTTCTCAACGTTAAGGCACTCGAAACAACCTAATTTTTATTACAGAAAGGAAGTCTATTAAATTCGACCGTCCCAATTTGGATATTATGTGTTTAATCCAAGAATGTCCTTTATCAATTATAAGTCCATATTTAGTCCCTACATTACCAATTATCACGTCTTTTCAAGCTTACAATTTAAACTCCTTAGCTCGGGTATTACCTAATCTACGTTCTCCCAAAATTTTACTTTAGGATATAATTTCATAGGTCATAAATTTTAATATCAAATGTTAATGTTTTCACAAATGTTAATGTTTTCACAAGTGTTATGGGAATGGTATTGGCATTTCGAACTTCTAGGCATCTGGGCGTCTGGGCACCTGGCATTGGGACTCGCTGGGCATTGGCGCTAGCTGAGTGCCTGCACCTGTTGTTGCTCCTTGTTCCTGGCTGAAACTCATTAACTGGCCAAAATAGTTGGCCATCGGCAACAATAGCTCAATAACAACGACTGAGAGCAGGGTGACATCCAACCGGTGAGCTGTGCGCGGCGAGGCTTCACCAAGCAGTCGCGGTTCTGATGCACAAATCACAACTTGGCGCGGCTATGGAACGCCGATCGAGCAGAAAAGAAGAAGGAGAAGATGACGCCAGAGCTAGGCGAATCGCTTCATCCAGAGTGGCTATGGCTTCCGATAGATGCGGATCACAGGCCTCTGGCGTGCAGCAACTCGCCGTGACGTGACCAGAAGCGACTGCGAGCAGCAACCGAAGGTGGACGACGCACAACAGCGAGGAGCTTGGCTATGCGGATCGCGTTTTTTGCGCTTCTCCGAGCGATTACAAATCTAATGTGAGCAGATCTGGTCACTGCTCCGAGAATCGAGCACTGGCGATGCGTACTGCGAGCAGCGTCCTTTGAGCACCGACGTGGAAAGGCGGATCTGGCAGGGAATTTGGTGCAGCGAGCGGCCTGTCGATCGCAAACAGCGACCAGCAGTGGCCACTTCAAGTGTTTGCAGTGGGAGAAGGGGAGAGAAGAGGGARAGARGAGAAGGAGAAAGGAAAGGCCACGACGAACAGCGTCGAGCAGGCAAGSGAGAAACAGTAGCGGCAGCAAGCAAGGAAGACGACACAGCAATCGCTTTCCAGAACTTCCCCTTTTGGTCTGGATCGATCACTTGGCATTTCGGAGGGCGCGACCGGGTTGATGTCGCCATCTGCAGCGGAGCCCGACAACAGAATGTCGCGGATCTGGTTAGCTCTCGGCCAGACCAAGCGTCCCATCTCGTTCTGGTCGAGCAGCAATAACGCGGGGTGGGTGGCTACGTCATGCAGCAGCCTCCAAATGGCAGATCTGATGGTTGGTACGAATCGGTTGATGAAGATTTGTTCGGATCTAGCGAGGGACTTCGGTGCGTGATAAGCGGCCTGCCGATCGCAAACAGTAGCCACTTCAAGTGTCGACAGTGGGAGAAGGGGAGAGAAGAGGGAGAGAGGAGAAAAAGAAATAAAAAGCCACGACAAGGGCGTCGGGTAAGCAGAGGAGGAACGATAGTGGTGGTGGAGAGAAAAGAAGAAGAAAGAGGCGGGGAGGGTTTGGAGTGGGCGGCGGTGGCGTAAAGGGGAGGAAGATGAAGATGGTTTAGGCTTTTTAGGTTTTTCTCTTTTTTTTTATAACTTGGGACCCAAATCTTTTGGGCCTTCTCATTCGTAACTAATACAAACCTTAAATTAAATTCAATGGGCCTTTCTTTGGATAAAAATCTAGTTTTTCGAATGAAAATGAATGAGCCCAACAAGTTGAGCCTCTGACCAATCAAGGCCCCTAATCTGACAGACACAATAATTTCGTACTTATTAACGTACAATTAAAATATTAACCACATAAAATTTTATCGAACCCTAGTTGGCTCATAGATTCGCACGATCAAACAAAAATCCATAAAAAGGATCTCGGGTATTACAAAGCATCTTCAAGTGCTCCAAATGATCATCTTTCCCTTCTAAGGTCGCAGTAAATGAGGCAGATACAGCAAATGCTTCCCCTATTCATGATGCCCCTCACACTTACCCCCCCTCCCACTTATCCCCTTCTCGCCATGATTATCCAATCGAGAGGATATGGGTAATAGTTTAATGGAGGATAGAGGGGATTGAAAGTAAAATAGAAGGAGTTCATAGGAGATACACGGGGTTGAAAGGAAAATAGATGTAATTGAAAAGCAATTAACCGTTCAGCTAAATCAATTARAGGCTAGCCTAGATAAGTTGATTAATCAGTTAGCCTTAGGAGGTGATAAAGAAAGAGAAGAAAGAGAGGAACAATCCCCTCCCACTGTTAGCGAAGAACAAGCCACAGAAAGGTGGGGAAATTTTTTCGAATAAGAACTAAGTTTATAATTATAATTTATAACCTTAATTTTGACCTATCTTCTACCTATTTCTGTAGCTGAGGTCGAAGAAAATAATAATGTGGCTAATGATGACAATGCCTTAAGCTTAGTTGTTGTTACTTCCCCCCATTAAATGTTGGTTCCTTTTTCTTTTTTATGATTATTTTTTAAAAGTATCACAATGGTAGAAAAAAGTTTATAATCAATGATTATTTTTTGAACTTATTTGCTAGGAAATGAAATGGCATCTGAGACTGCCACAGTGACAAAAATGAAATGGTATTTGAAATTGAATAGTGATAATGGAAGATGATTTGCCTCTACATAGAGGATTGCGCAAAAGATCAATGCCCCTCCACTACAGTCTCCTTCCATTAATCCTTCAAAGAGTGAAAAAAATGAGAGGGTGAAACAATTTGATCCCTTTGGGCAGTTGATCCCGCAAAAATGGAATATCTCAAGTCATGGCTTCATGATAAAACTGTCAAGTAAATTTTCCTTCTTGAAATTCATCCTATTTAAGTTTTGTCATGCCTTGTTATGTATACATTTAATAGCCAATTAATAGAAAAATGCTCATCATAGCATTCCCTCATGGTAGACAGCTATGATGATGGCATGCTATGATGATCATTATTTCATAAAAATGTCCTAGTTATAATATATTTTAATTCTAAATCAGTTTAAAATGTTTAATTTTTTGGTAATATTTCCAAATTATGAAACATATGCTCATAACAGCAGCCCATCGTGCCAGGCATTATATCATGGAGGCCACGCTATAATGAACAATATTAATGAAAATATCACTTGTGGACATTTTTGTGTAAAAGGAACCCTTGAAATGTTTCAATTGAATGTTATAATGACATAATTTCTATTTCTATAAGTTGTATTGCCTAAATAACATGGTAGTTCTCTTTCTACTAATAACATATAGTAGGATAGAATATATTTCTCGATGCTATAGATGTATAGATCATAATTAGTCCATTATTCCGGTTATAAATCAGTATGAAGTGCTATCTCTTTAATAATTTTGTCAACTGATGGAGTAATGCTCATCACAGCATCCCGTCATGGCAAGCAACTTATCACGATGGCATGCTGTGATGAGCACTATTTCATAAAAATGCACTAGTTATAGTATATCTTAATTTTAAATAAGCTTAAAAGGCTTTTTATTTAGTAATATTTTCAATTTATAGAATATATCTTCATCACAACAGCCTATCATGACAGACAATCTATCATGGTAACATGCTGTGCTTAGCACTATTTCACAAAAATATACTAATTTTAGTATGTCTTAATATTAAATTAGCTTAAAATATTTTTTGTATAATAATATTTTCAACTTATGGAATATATGTTCATCACAACATCCCGTCGCAGCAAACAACCTATCACGGTAGCGTACTATGATGAGCAATATTTCACACAATATATACTATGTCTAGTATATCTTAATTTTGAATCAGCTTAAAAGGTTGTCTGTTTAATCATATTTTTAATTTATGTAATATATGCTTACCACAACAGCTCGTCGTAGTAGACGTTCTATCATGGCTRCCTGCTGCGATAAGCAATATTTCACAAGAATCATTATTTGTGATCATTTTTCTGTAAAAGGAACTCTAGAATTATTCCAATGGAATGTTATAATGACACCATTTCTATTTCWACAAGTTAGATTGCCTAAACAACATGTGAGATCTCTTTCTCCTATAACACAGAGTGAGATAGAATATATATTTTGATGTTAAAGATGTATAGATTATAACTAGTCTATTATTCCATCAAATATGTAATTATAAATCAGTATAAAAGGTTGTCTCAATAATTTTTTCAATTTATGTAGTAATGCTCATCATAGTAACCTGTCATGGCAGGCAATCTATCATGGTAGTATACTGTGATGAGCACTATTTCATAAAAATATATTAATTTTAGTATATCTTAATTTTAAATCAACTTAAAAGATTTTTTATTAAGTAATATTTTGAAATTATGAAATATATGCTCATTACAACAGCCAGCCACGGCGGGCAACAAATCATGATTGCCTGCTGTGAAAGCATTATCTTACAAATATGTACCAATTTTAGTGTATCTTAATTTTAAATGAGCTTAAAAGGTTTCTATTTAGTAATATTTTTAATTTATGGAATATATGGTCATCATAACATCCCGTCGTGGCGGGCATTCTATCACGATGCTCTACTGTGATGAGCAATAGACTAATAAGTGGAGTATATGCTCATCACAGCAGCTTGCCATGGTAAATAATGTATCACAGTTGCTTGTTGTCATGAGCAGTGTTTCATAAAAATCTACTAGTTTTAGTATATTTAATTATAAATCAACTTAAAAGGTCGTTTATTTAATAATATTTGTAATTTATGGAGTGTATACTCATTACAACAGCCCATCGTGATAGACATTCTATCATGGAGCCTGTTCTAATGAGTAAAATTTTGTCTATACTATGGTTGTGTGAACTCTAATTATGTGTAAAAATATGTGTTTAAACATGATTTTATTTATGAAATATATGTACATTACAACATACAACTTGTGATTATCAAAATTTAACACACTTGAAAATATAAATAGATATCTTCACTTGAAATTAAAAAAAGTCAGATCTTACATTTATAATATAAGATAATTAAATAAAAAAGCATATATCAATGTCTTCACTTCTCAGGTAAATGGTTTGTATAAGTATTCCTGTTGTGATAAGTTTTTGAACACCTACTACACTTGTGGGGCCTGCCTAACTCTCCAATTRATTTTTTTGCAGTTTCAGTGGTGTCCAGGTTGTTTTGTTAGTAGTCGAAGGACCACTCTTGACAACAATTCTGTAGGAAGTTGCTACTTATTCTCATTCGGCAATGGGTTAATAAACTCCGAATATGTAGCTCTCCAACAATGAGTGGTATAAAAGGGAGAACAAAGAGTATAAGTGTTGTACCATCCTGCCTAGAAGCGGCAATTGCATGTGGACAAATAAATTTATCAAGATCAAATTCCCTACAAGTAGAGTACACTTTTCCAAAGTTAATCACATATGATTTCAACTTATGAACAAATTGAACTTAATCAACGATATCCTAATTGCATTCCACCCAATTGCCTCAAGATAGTTCTAATACATCTTGAGCTCGATGGGTGGGGTCAAGTGGCTAGTGTAATTTTCGGCGACCTCATTTCTTTCATAATATCATTTCTACAACAATTGTCTAATGTACTTAATCAGACCAACTATAGAAAAATCTCGACCTCTTTCAATGCGGAGTTTAAAGATTCTGCATTATTTGTTATCATTATATTGTATCGAGTCTCTCTAAAATGTGTTGTACTTCAATAATGTAAGCTAGCAAATTCTAAGTACTCAATGACCTCATTTTTTTTTTTTAACTGCAAAGTGTTGTAATGTATGCCTCAAAATCTATTAAACTATAAGCCTCTGCATTCTTTTTGAACAGTAAGAACAAATCAGCCATTAGAAATCTAACCTTCAAGTTATTGCTCAAGTGTCATATGCAATTCCCATGATGTGCAAACTGATAAATATTCTAAATGCATGAGGAATGCTTTTGCTACGGTCCCAAATAATGGCAAGTTTCTCCGTGATCTGTTATTTTCTGAAAATGACTAAAGAATCACATCCATGATGCTTCACTCTCCGAGTCAACTACACATCATGCAAGGGGATATATTTGATTGTTTGCATCTTGACAAGTGGCAACAAGTAGAGTACTTCGATATCTACTTGTCATTAATGTACCATATATGCAAATGACGGATCTCGTTGATGATTGATATCCACGTATACTTATCCTAGTGCCACAAAAAGGTACTTGCAATAAAAATATTTTTCAGTTTCAATGAATAAGATTTGTTATAAAATAACATCTTAGAAATTATAACAATACAAGAAATGTACCTAAAATGTATACTATCGCTAGTTCCAGTGGACGTCATTCTGTTAGGATTAGTTTGTTCTAAAACGTGACAATACGATGACAGTTTGGCATAACTATCTTCTGCATTCCTCAGATAAGCTCATAACCAAAATATTTAGCCGATTATGTCTTACTATAAGTTATAGTTATGCAAACTTTTCAGGAACAACATTGATGATATTTCTTGGTTTGTAAATCCTTCTAGCATCTTCAAACTTARAGGCAATATGAGTTCCGATCAGTGAATAGGTAGCATGTCTATAATCTCRACGATAACATGCATGAAACATGTGTCTGGCTATAGTAAGTATGAATTTCAAACATTACAAATTCATTGAACTTTGTAACTCACAAGTGCCACTTATTGCTCTTCTCAAGTCAAATAACTATTTAAATAGATTTATTTGACTTCTTAACTTTAAACTCAAAGTGTCCACCCCATTGTAAGCAATTATGATCCTCAATATCAAAGKTTTTTTTGTTGGGGAGCGATTATTTCATTTGCAAATCTTCACATTCTGGTATCCTCGGTGATGGCCCACAAGGAGTTGAACCTAAACCACCTGTTAATTTCTATATGTTCTCACCTGTCACATGAGTATCTTGTCTTTCAGAGTCCACACATATCCCAATCTGTTTGCATTTCAAACAATATCGCAATAGGTGCTTTCTTCAAACCATCGTTTGCAATATGTGCTTCGTTCAAACCATCATCTACAATATGTGCTACTTACAAACACATATCCATGTCCATCATCTCCATGTCCACCCACARCTGTCTTCTCTTTCAATAAACTCACAAAAGCAACAAATGGATATCATAAATTATCCGAGGCAACAATAACTACAATTCATTAACCTAAAATTAGCACTTACAAACATTCTGAAACTGATTTATTCATCACAGAAGTCCACTATGGTAGACATATTTAGTGAAATTGTATTAGTTTTAATTTTTCGTAATTCTAAATCAGTTAAAAAGTATGTCTAAGAATAAATTAAAATGATATTACATATATCATCACGGCACCCCATCGTGGTAGACAGTCTATCATGGTGGCATGCTATGTAGGAAATATTTCATATTGACCGTCACTGAAGCACTTTTGCAGACATTCTATGGTGGATTGCTATTATGAACCTATGTCGATAGGTAACTTAAATAATTTCGTGATAGATACTATTTACTTATACTTATAGACGAGAAGAGAGTCCTTAATTCATATAATATAGTATATAGAAGAAACAGATCAACATGAATAAGGAAGAAAACTCTTGGTTTTGCTTGTCAATTAGCTAGAAAATAGACAATTGGAATAATAAGAAGGCATTTTGATCATTTTGAAAAATTTATTGAGATGCAATAATTTAATAATTTAATATAAATGAATATGTTAATCATTTAATAGTACATTTTAAATATTTTTAATAATAAAGTATTTTATAAAGATCAGATTTTTTTAAAAATATATTGATAACTAAACTCTAACGAGAAAGGTCGATTGGCGAGCTCATTCGTGTATTTTCTTAATGAATAAATGACAACTATACTAGTGTAAACTATTGTTAATGATTAGAGAGCAGCAGGATAAGATCAAAGCATACCTTCGAAGTCATCACTCCATAGCCGATCAGCAATCCTCTTTTCGAGCGACTGCACTCGGAGTGTTTTGACCTTGTAACTCGATAAGGAATCGATTTTTCCTCTCTTCGGAACATTAATGGCAGAAAAAAGGTGTCCACTTAAGATTTCCTTGGCCAAGCTTTGAATTTGTTGGAGAAATTCCCAGCAGTTCAGTCATCTCATTTAGCATGTTTTGGTTCTTATATTAACATCTCATTTAGCATCTTTTCGTTCTTATATTAAGTAGCTCTGGGTCGTTTTCAGGTACGCAGCAGTTACAGGGGGAAACAAAGGGATAGGATTTGAGATATGTAGACAGTTAGCAACTCAAGGAATCATTGTAGTATTGACAGCCAGAGATGAGAAGAAAGGGATTGAAGCTCTTGAGAGGCTCAAACATTCTGGTCTGTTTGAAAATCTTGTGTTTCATCAGCTTGATGTTGTGGATCCAGCTAGTATTGCTATCTTTTTTAACTTCATCAAATCCAAATTTGGGAAACTTGATATTTTGGTTGGTATCCCTTTATTTCTCTCTTCTTTTACATGTCTTTTGTGACAAAAAGGAGCATGACATGAAAAAAAAAAAAAATTAAAAAACTGTCATAGTGCTGCAATGAATTGCTCTTCAACCTGTGAATCAAATGCATTCAACCAAATGTATAACCTAGACAGTTGAAGATCTTTCCTGCCATCTACAAATTTGCAAACTAGAGTTAGAGTAGATTTAGAAGGGAAAAGAATCTTCTTGTTTCTTTTGTAATTTTCATTCATGTCGTGCATATGTGTACAGACCTAAATGACTGGAAAGGAAGAAGAATCGAAATTGAGCAGGGACAGCCATTCCACAGGACTAAGAACAGTGGAGGCACAGGAGAAATACCAAGAATTGCCTCTAAATTCATGGCAAGGACATAGGTTGCCCTACTAAAAGTTTGCTCTTGATTGCCAGCCAGTCTTAATCTCGGATGTGACCTATAGAGACTATTACAGAAAATCGCCTGGCACTTCTACTAGTTGATATAATTGCATATACAAAGTTGATAGTTTGAGCATTTCCATAGCAAAGAAATTTCCTGATTAGTTGTTGAGATTGAACCCTAATTAGAAATTTTGAATTCCATGAAGGTGAATAATGCAGGGATTGGAGGAGTAATGCTGGAAGGAGAGATTTTATTTCTACAAAATATAATTGAGAGAGATCTACATGTCCTAGGAGCTGGTGACCATGAGGTGAATCGTCTCACTTAGTAAGTAATTCGTTCCTTTGTTGCAAACTTGTGAAAGTGAATAGGAAAGATTTTTAGTTGGTTAGATATATTATTAATTTGTTCATTTCATCTCTGCTATTGTTCTTCCATCTGGTATAGCTTGCGCCAAGAACTAGCAGTATTTCTACATGAATATTATGCCACCCTGCTGGGGTTCAGTTGAATCTATGATGTTCATCCTCAGTTGCATTCTTTTAGTTTCCATTATTCAGGTACTTATTCTGATTCTTATTTCAACTGATGCAGAAAAAAGTAACTGAGAGCAAAGCAAATGGAGCATTAATTGAGACACATGAGTTGGCAGAACCTTGCCTGCAAACTAATTACTATGGTGCAAAGCAAATGATTGAAGCTTTCATTCCTCTCCTTGAGCAATCTTCTTCACCTCGAATTGTAAATGTGTCTTCTTTACTGGGAAAGCTGGAGGTAATTACCTGACATAGAACTTCTTGAATCCTAATACCTATCAATTTTACTTTAGTAAAATCTGCAGATAGATAGCATAGCAGAGCGGAAGTGAAGTCAGTTCGAGTAGTAACATCTTTACACCTAGACTGAAAATAAAACTCAAAACTTTGGCTTTTGATCATGCTGTTCAGCTATTATCCAATGAATGGGCTAAAGGGGTGCTAAGTGATGTCAAAAGCCTCACAGAAGAAAGAGTAGATAAGGTGGTAAAGGAATTTCTCAAGGACTTAAAGGATGGCACGTTGAAGGCTAAAGGTTGGCCACCTGAATTGGCAGCTTACAAAGTTTCCAAAGCAGGCATGAATGCCTACACAAGGATTATAGCCAAGAAGTACCCAAGTTTCCGCATCAATTGCCTTTGTCCAGGGTATGCAAAAACTGATATAACCGGTCATACCGGGTTCATAACTGCAGCAGAAGCTGCTGAGAATGTCGTGAAGCTCGCGTTATTGGCCGATGATGGTCCTTCTGGGCTGTTCTTTAGCCAGAAGGAGGTGACGTCTTTTTAATGAGGAGGTCCATATATAAATCATAATCAACTCTGTTATGAATTATTTTCTTTTTGGATATTAAGTAGGGCAGTGATGGAAAATTGCTCTTGCAATATCTCCAGCCGATCAGAAATTTCAGAMTCCTTGAATGATGCGATCTCCTCATTCCACGTTAGATGTAGGAGAAATTTATATAGAGTGAATTAAGGTTCCCCAAAACCCGTCCAAGTATTTCTTGCATGTTGCTAAATTCACGGGTCCAACTTCTTTAATCCACCATTACATCAAATTTGGTTGTCTCGAAGAATGATGGAAACTGAACTGATGTCCAAGAAAGAGAAGCTTCCGTCTTGCTTCAGACGAGCAAAGATTATATTAATCAAAGGGAATTAAAAGAAAGAAAAAGGCATGCATATGAACATAAGGGCATGGAAGATAAGATCACCGGCAAACGAACAAAGAGATTTCAAATGAACATCGCATAGTGAGAAAAGCAAGGAAGCTATGACGAGCCTTGAAAAATAATAATAGAAAGCATGCAGCAGGACCAAGCACAGAAAGCAAGAAGCATGTCAAAATGCCAAACGGTAACGTTGGGAGTTAGACCTCTTATTACCCTTTTTATTAGATATTTTTTTCTATATTAATATTTATATGAGCATAAGATGTGTATGTATATTCAATTTATCTAAAATTTATTCTATCTTAAAAGAGTCAAATATAATTTATACATAAATACATCGTACTCTATTGATCAATATATAGAAGAGTTATAATCATTTCAAATTTTTTAAAATTTTTTTAACATGCTTTTTATACATTCTTTACTATATATATAGTTCGATACGAAGAGAGTAATAATGAGAAATGTATTAAGGAATATTTTTTTAAAAAAACTTTTTGTTGCCATTAGTCGCTTTTACTAGCAAGCAGCAACACCAGAGGGCAAAGGAAAGTAAAGAAATGGGGCTAAAATTGGTAAAAACCCAGCATTTGGCTGTGAGTGAAAAGGACGAAGGCCCTTTATGTCTTTTTGCACATATCCCAAAATCTACATCTCAAGCCATTCCTTCCGACTCACACTTTCGGACTCAAGACGATATATATATATATATATATATAGGAGCAATTAAGTCTCTTGGAACTCAACAAGATCGAACATGCATCTGGGCTATATTTCTTGCGAAGTTTAAGAGATCTATCTGTAAAATCCAATTCGACCCCAATCTGTCTCCTTATCTACTCAGGTATGCCACTTCTGCAACCATTGATGGAGTTGTATGCAGAGAGTTTGATTATTGATTCGTTATGTAGTGTCATTATCGATGCAGCGTACTTTATTTGTCTTTATCGCATGGAACTAGAAATCCATTTTCCATTCTAGCACAAGAATTTGGGGGTAAAATCTTTCTTCTTTTTTTGTGGGTGAGTGCAGTTATTTCGAAATGGCTGCAAGAAAGGCTGGTAAACTTGCCCTGTTTGATGTTGATGGCACACTTACAGCTCCACGGAAGGTATTACAATTGTTTATCAGACTGTATGATCTCCTCAGAATCATGTTTCTGCATTTGAATTTCCCTATTTAAGTRATTAACTCGTTATAATTATGGTGATTGGACTTTATTTGTTAAGATTAGATGGCATAGGGGAATGGTTGGGGTCAATTTACAYGTGCAGAACTCGATCGAGGACATTATACTTCAACTGCTTCTTCAGACTGGAAAATGATTTATCCCTTGGAAATACCTTACCTGCTTTTGTTGTTTGTCATTTTGAAAATTATCCTTATTTAACATGCTAGAGTCCATTTATGACCCAATGCTTCTTTCTTTAGCTACTTTTTATCCTGTTCCTTTTGTTTGTCTGGTTGTTGTGAAGTTTGTTGGAGTGGCAAGGCTGTGAGTCTTACCTTCTTTGATACTTCATGGGTTTATTCAGTATCTCCTTCCTAATTTTCAGGTGGCTACTCCAGAAATGTTGAAATTCATGCAGGAACTAAGAAAGGTGGGTTTAATGTTCTCAAAATATATTTACTTTTGAGATTATTTAACTTGACAGCTATTGCTACCTTCAGGTTGTCACAGTTGGTGTTGTTGGAGGTTCTGACCTTTTTAAGATATCAGAACAGCTCGGAAACACTGGTTAGTCCAACTTGAACTTTTGAATTTGGGATTTTAGGGCATAACAAAAGAAAGCTATAAAGGTTGGATTATTGCACTTATGGATGTAAATCTGTTCTACATGATTGTGGTGCTCCAATCAGGAGCTGCAGAACACCACCATCTTTCTGAAATCATATAGTAGTTCGGCACTCAGGCTGTACATGTTTGTCATTGTGACTTGCTTACAAAGTTCCTAACCTTTTTATTTTTTGAGGTTATCTATGGTTTCGCACATATAGATATATATATTAATWTGGGATCTCTAGGGTATTGCTTTCTTGGATGTATGTATCCATTTGATATCACTTCTTTAACATCTTGAGTTTGTGCAACCTTAAACTGATTCCCCTTTTTCTCCTTCCCGTCCCTCATATTGACAGCTGAATTTATGAGATATGAAAAAGAATTTGCTTCTGTTTTGAATAATTTTTTGGCAAATCCTTCTCTTTTCTCTCCTCCGATCCACACCATTCTCAAACCCAGAAAATAGATAATAAGCTTTAGAATTTTCTCTAAAGCTTGGGAGATGTGTTTTCCTAGCTGACTGCCTATTTTGACCATTCTATTTGACCTTTTTTCCCCTTCCCTGCAGTTATACATGATTATGATTATGTATTTTCCGAGAATGGCCTTGTGGCTCATCAGGATGGGAATCTAATTGGAACCCAGGTATTGCCCAAGATCTAGACCACTTGATGATACAGAATTAAGGTTGCTTGTTTTCTTTCCAATACCTTTAAGGATTAGGTTCAGGAAAGAGAAGTAGTTGTGGAGTTTTTCTCCCCGCAAGAATTATTTTTGGAATTTGGGTGTACATCAGTTGCTTTTATCATTGACCTTGTACCTTTACTACTGAAGTTGTAATTTATTATCTTTTACTACCACTCTTTACTCCCTCTGTGCAGAGTTTGAAGTCCTTTCTTGGTGAAGAAAAGCTTAAGGTATGTATTTACCTGACCATTAATTATTAATTTCAGAAATTAAACTGAATCAAGACAATGGAATACTAAGTTGGTTGAAAGTTGGATTTGCATCAAGTTGACGGTAAAAAGTAAAATCTGATTGAACAGCAAGGAGCTGTTTACATCATATAAATAGCTTGGGGACAGGATCCATAGTTTGAATATTAGAAAATTTTCCACATCAGAAGAATATTTTGGAGATGGGAGCAGCTACTTATCTTGGTTCCCGACCCATATAAGTTGCTGTTGCCCATTTATTAGTTCATCTTTGTGATAATCTGAATCTGATGCTGCAGGAATTCATTAATTTCACTCTCCATTATATTGCTGACTTGGATATCCCAATAAAAAGGTGGGCAAAGCAAGGACTATGCAATAATTTTTTGCTTATGCATTGTTTGCTTACCTTTTTCTTTCTTCCTTCCAGAGGAACATTTATCGAGTTCCGAAGTGGGATGCTCAATGTATCACCAATTGGGAGAAATTGTAGTCAAGAAGAAAGAGATGAGTTTGAGAAATATGACAAGGTATCAATTCACGGTTCATCAAATATTTTTTCTTGGAATGTACAGATGACACTCCATTCTTTCAAATAGTATGATGAAGTAAATCAATGTATTCAGATTCACAACATACGCCCCAAGATGGTCTCAGTGCTTTGTGAAAAATTTGCACATCTTAACCTTACCTTTTCAGTTGGAGGACAAATCAGCTTTGATGTGAGTGGTTGTTGGGCCATTGTATAATCAATGCTTTTTCTATTTCTCGAATGTGTAAGAACATTAAGAAGGATTACTAAACTGCTCGTCACAGGTTTTTCCTCACGGGTGGGATAAGACGTACTGTTTGAGATACCTTGATGATTTTCAGGAGATACACTTCTTTGGAGACAAGACATACAAGGTGGCTTTAGCTTCAAACAAGTCTTCCTTTGGTTTCATATGAGTTGGCTCCTTTTGTCTTTTACCATGTACTGCTTGTTCAACATCCCTTTCCCTTGGTGGTGCCTATACCCAACTAAAAGTATGGAAAGCAATAAATATGATGCTATCATGATTACTTGGTTTCTTTCTTTGACAGGGAGGAAATGATTATGAGATCTATGAGTCTGACAGAACCATTGGTCACAGAGGTTTSCGTTATCAATTTGATGTCTTTCTTAATATGGCTGTTTTGTTCTAATGCATTTAGTTCACTAGAATGTTTGAGAAAGAAAAGGTAGATCTTGCTTTAACCATATCTATGGTAAGTCCTTCCATTGTTTGCGGAACAAAAATGCAACTCTTCACACAAAACAAGCCTTATGTATGCCTTAGGATAATGTATCTAAATTATGTACCTTAAGAAACTGGAGGTGGAACTTCTTTAAGTTGCTTCGTGGTGATGATCATGCTCCTTTCTGTCTTATTCCTTATGAAATTCATTACAAATTGACTGAAGCATCTTTTTTTATCAGTTACAAGCCCAGAGGACACAGTAAAGCAGTGTTCAAGCCTATTCCTCAACGAGCAGGATGGAGATGCCTGAGTTTGTTTATTTTTTGGCTTTCAATTGTATCTTCTTGTAAAGAGATCTTATAGTTGTCATCATTTTATAAAAAGATCTCAGAGCTGTTGTACCTTTCTTATACTGTATTTGCATTCTTATGAATGTTGAAGTAATAAAAGGTCTGCCGAAGAACTTACGAGATAAAATCCAGATTTCTTTTTTAGATTCTGCATGCCAATCAAGCACCTGATGTTCCCCAGAAAACCTTTTACTTCAACTTCAACTACTGACCAAGAAAACTTTTGGTTAAAAACTCATTTTGCTTCAATAACAGGATTGGATTCTGAACCATGTGATGAAGGTAAGGTACAAACCAATCATGTTTTCTCAAAATGCAATAAATTATATAGTCTACCTATCTCTTGATTCAAAACATCTATCGACATCTAGGGCTATGGTATAAATGACGTTTTGCAATCTTCAATTATAAGACTCTTCATAAGATCACGCAGCTCTCCTGGTTGTTCACCCCACCAGCATCATGGGTATAGTAGGGTGGCGCATAAGCATGGTAAGGTTGTTGTGGGTAAATAATCGGTTGCATTGTTGGTCTCCAAGTAAAGTCCTCCCAGTTCTCCATCTTGTAATAAGGCATGACGCTAATAAGTTGAGCAAATCCCAGTTTCTTCCTGAGCAGGATGGTTAGAGAAACTGCATCGAGGTCATCACCTATAACAGTTAGTTGATTCTGCTTCTGTCCTTGCAAAGAAACTATTTCAACACCTGCAAACATTATCAGAAGCCGTCGAGAACACAGTTGTCATTTCAACTATATAGAAAGCCATTGCTGCTCTGACTCAAATACCTGGGACACCAGCAGCAAATTGCATGGCTTTGGTGTGGTCCTTCGAGTTGCCGGCTACGACCCTTATAACCACTCTTTGCTGCCAACCAAAATGGTCACGAAGAAACAAAACTTTTACATAAATAAATCGCATTATAATGTTCATTTAAATGATGTCATACCTTCATCTCTCCAATGAGCTTGATTCTGAATCTTTTTCTGCATAACCTTGATATTCTGACTGGWCAGTCCCCTTATATATGCACATAAATCGAAGAATCTTGAAACCCAACCGCGTAAACCATTCCACTTAACAAGGAGTTCATGTTGTTTCCTTTCAATTTCGATGATGAAAGTTTCAAACGTGAAGAGATCAAGAATATATCATGTTCGTTATTCTCTTGATGAATACTCCGATTTGTTTATAGGATAAACCGGGAGCGTTTTCATATAGAAATTAGGTTTCCCTTCATTGAGGAGATAATATTTTGGCAATTATTATTTACTTCGCCAATGTATACACGTTATATGGAGGAAGAAGATGCTGTTTAGATACTCAAATACTTAGTAATTTATTACAGTGGGAAGCGTTGAACGCTTTCCAGAGAAGTGTGCAAGAAAATGCTACACGGAGAAGCAACTGTTTTGTCCAAACCAACGCAGCATTATCCCATTCCTCGTTTCTAATTTTCTTCTTAGGAAATGGTTTGATGACCTTAAGGTTTTTGTTCCGTTTTTATTTCATTTTGATTATTGATAAAATCCTTCCCTCTTTCCAAACTAACCATCCAATTGACTATTATTTTTTATTTCAAATTAATTATCTTTTCAAGAAATTAAAAACATATTRAACGTCTTTCTTCTTATTTATTTATCTTACATTGACTATTTTATTAATATTTTACAACTTATTCAACTTTAGAAAATCAAAAACATATTAAATAAAATTAAAATTATCATTTTATTTAGAATTATATAAGAATCAACCTTATTTCTTACTATGTGTAATTATGTCCCAATACACAATTAGCTCGAAAAATTAACTTTAAAAAATTAAATAATTATTGAGGGTTTAAACTATACTCTTAAAATATCAAACTTTAAATTTTTAATAAGTATAGAAATTAAATTTTAAAAATTTTGAAGGCCATGTGACTCCACCACCATCAAAAGGGACTCATACAAGGAGTAAACTTCCGCCAAGTTCCTTGCCAACAAYCATGGATATGTTTTTCTTTTTCACTGGTTAATTAATACTCTGAAACGCACCAAATTCGAAGTAATACTCTAAAGAAAGGAAGTTAAGTCAACTTTTTAAAACTACATGGGTCTATCTGAAATTGAAAGAAACTTCAGGGGTGCCTTAGTACTCGACTTAACTTGCTGCGGCCAGGAGCATTGGTCAAGATTTGCAGAAATGGCCGTCGAAGTTGCTGATCAGAGCCCTAGTTTTTTCGTCGCAGTCCACGTCGGTGCGGGATATCACTCGCCTTCGAATGAGAAAGCTCTCCGTTCCGTTATGAAACGAGCCTGCCTCGCAGCAGCTTCCGTCCTCAGCAAGGTCTCTCAGTTCACAATCACACACGTTCTTCAATAATACTTGCTAGAAATTGTCGAAGAGAGTAGAAAGGACGTATGAAAACAAAAAAAACCTGAAACAAAGTTCCGATGTTCATTAAGTTTTCTGCGTTAATTTCCATTAATTTATGCATTCATACTTGGGCTTGTGTATGTAAGATATAAGTTATATGTTGAGATATGCACATTGATGCTGGTATTTCTCGGCGTGGTTTAGGGCGTTGGCGAATGTATAGATGCTGTTGCAGCTGCAATTCAAGTGTTGGAGGTGCGTAATATTTTAGCGGTTGTAAGTGTGTGTGTTTTGTTTTTTATTATTACTAGTTCTGGTTTGACAATGGGGAGAGAGTTCGAAAATTTTGTTAATCATCTTCAATGCACTCTTTGGAGCTGAGAATTATTGTCCTGCAGAATCAGCTGTTATAACACTAGGTTTCTATTTAGGCCCATTGATAATTTAGTTCGTCCGCCTATCTATGCAAATTTGGTATTTTCCCAAAGCTAGTTCTGAAGTGCCTGGATTTGGTGGTTGGTTCCAATGACAGTCCAAAAATACACGGTTTGGTWATTGAGTCGTCATACTACAAGAAATACTAACTAYATAACTAGCTTTCTCTCCTTTTGTGGGTATTTTGAGGTAAAGTTGATGATTCAATATCTATATCTGCCAGCCGAGTWTGGTACTAGTGTGCAGTGAACTTACATTGAATTGCATTTAATACAATAATCTCTTAACCTGTTTGCGAGCCTGGGGTTTGGTTGACCAAAATTGCATTCTTGGATTGGAACTTGATATGTGCAAGAGGATGTGTTATGGCTTATTTATGACTGAGAAAAGATCCATTTCACATGTGTAAAACTGTTCTGGTTTATCATTGTGAACCATAATGCTTTAACTCTGAGTGCATCATTTGCTTATAGGATGATCCTTGCACAAATGCTGGGCGAGGCTCAAATTTGACCGAGGATGGGCATGTGGAGTGTGATGCCAGTATTATGGATGGTCAATCTGGAGCCTTTGGTGCTGTTGGAGCTCTACCAGGTTTCCTTGGTGGCCCTTAGTGATTTACGTTATACATTACGAGTGAAATGCTAGAGTTTGTGAGATGTGAACCTGTTGATTGCAGGTTTCAATACATATGCAGTTGTGGTTTCCATTTTCATTTGGTTCTTTATGTGTTTCTATGAAGTTAATGGTTACCAGGTGTGAGGAATCCTATCCAAATTGCTGCACTGTTGGCCAAGGAACAAACCTCAGGTTCAGCACTACTTGGTCGAATAAGCCCCATGTATGGTTATGCTCCATGTTTCAAAGCCCATTGAACACCTTCCATCGATGTTTATCATATGTAAATTAGTTGCAATTTGAAATTTTCCCTCTTTCTAGTCCATTTTTATTGATCCTGTAAGAAATAAATATCATGCCCTTGGGATGTGATTAGGACACCATGGTATGTGTGGTAAAATTTTGGTTTAAGTGTGCATGCATGCCTGAAGCATTTGGAGTGCTTTAGCTGGTAAAAACTAGTTGATATGATAGATACAGTGTTAGCTTGTTTGCTCAGATTTCATTTTAATTTGTGATTCTTTGGTTGTCCTTCACTACTGCAATCATTGGGGATGGAGAAAATCTTCATTTTTTATTTTCAAGTTTTTCATAATGTGTCCATGTTCTTCTTTTTATCCACTAGGGTCATTTAGTGTGATACAATGCAGAAATATTTGTGTTTGTCCATGTAAAAATTTATTTATGGTCTATCAATCAATAATTGTGTAGTGTCTGGTAAAACTTTTAAAGCTAGTCATCTCGCCGTTGGTGGATTTGGCGCATCTCATTTCATCTTGGTATTTTCCTTCCTTCATTTTCTGGTGGATCCATTTCTTTATTGCTTAGGTTTTTGGTTGGTGAAGGTGCACGCCAATGGGCCAAGTCAAAGGGAATTGTCTTGCTAGAAACTCTCAACGAGACCAATGAGGTATTATTTCCTTGCATTGCCACTGTAGATTTCTCTTAGTTTTTGTAAGGGAATTTTCTAACCCTTTGTGTATGAATCAATGGATGAAATCATATTTCTCTTATCATGAGACAGTGGATGGTGACTGAAAAGGCAAAAGCACAATGGATAAAATACAGAGAAATGCTTGAAGATGCCAAATCTATGATAGATCCTCCTGTAAAAGTCACTAGCAGCTGCCACGAGACTGCTGTTGTATCAGGTAATGTCAGTTAAATATTGGCTGTTCTATGATTCAAGTTTTTGATTTAATAACTTTCTTTAATATACTTCCAGTATTTCTAATTAGAATCTTCATAACCTCCTGTATTGTATTTATAAGCCTTCATGACACAGTAATCCAATTGAAGTATATCTATCATGCACTCACTGCTATCTGGCTGCGTTGGGCATGTTAGTGTGTTTTTATTGAATCTAACTTTTCCTCTGTAATAGAGGTTCCACCCAGTAATCATTTATTGGGAGATGCAGTTGGCAGTATATCTACTGTACAGAGTGTTATGGAAGAGGATTGCATAATGGACACTGTTGGGGTTATATGTGTTGATTCTGAAGGACAGATAGCTTCTGGTGCCTCAAGTGGTGGTATTGCTCTGAAGGTGATTTTAGATATGAAAGTTTATTTAGTGCATATTTTTCTACTTTCTTCATCTTTCCAAAAGCATGAATCATGTTCACTTCTACTCAAACTAAATCATGTATGCTTTTTATCACAAATACTGTAACAGGTCAGTGGCCGGGTAGGATTAGCAGCAACATATGGTGCTGGTTGTTGGGCCTCGTCAAAAGGACCTTTTGGAGCTCCTTTTATAGTTGGTTGTTGTGTCACTGGTGCTGGAGAGTTCCTAATGAAAGGATTTGCTGCCCGAGAGTGCTGTGTGTCCTCATCTTTGTATGTTTTACACCTAAGTTCCTGCAGTATTATTATATTTTTCTAGAAGAAGATGAGATGCCAATTTACCCGCTTTGAGTGACATTCAGCTTGGAGTCTGATAGGGATTTTTTGATGCGTTTTGTAATTTCATGTCTTTTATTAGCTAAATTCGATTTTAATATTCCATTTTCTTCCTATCTTTTACTTGATATAATCATGTCGATCATCCCTGGTTTATTGGTAAATGGTAGAAATCATCTGGCTTTGTTATATCTACAGAAACGGAACTATATTTGTGAATAAGAACAACGATAATATAATGTTCTGAAAAGAATTTCCAGCTCCTAGTRAAGAACCATGCCACTTGGAATGGTTGAAATCATTGTATCATTTGCTTWTGTCCAAAATGTAAATCTGGAGATAATATTGCAGGTCCCAGGCTGRTCCAGCTTCTGCTTGTACAAAATTTTTGCGCACTTTAATTCAAGGAAATAGTCATTGCAGCAGAGAGAATGGTGCTGGAGTCCTTCTAGTTGAAGCTGAGACTTCTAATGTGGTTGGATGCATTTCTTCCTTTTTCCAGTCCTTCCTTTCCTCTTTGTTCCTGTTTCTTTTTGTTTTAGTTTTCCAAAAGACTTGCTCAATATTGCTTTAGGTTCCTGGTAGTTCGGCAAAGCTCAAAGCTGTCGAGATTGCTGCTGCCTATACTTCTTTGTCTTTTGGAGTAGGTTATTTTGGAAACACAATGCAGCGGCCAAAGGTGAAGTACTAGAATACATCTCTATATATATAGATCCTCATCAATGAATTTTACTGGGTTTATGACTTCCAATAATTTACAGAAACTCAGTGATTTTGAAAATAATGGTTTGARGAGATGACATCCTACAATGCAAGTGTATAACTTCAGCTACTAGCAGATCAATCTTTATAGCCCTTTTCTTCCCCTCGTTTGCTCTGTCTAAAGGGAAATTCTGTTTGTTTGCAAAATGCCTTGTTACAATGTACATACTGATCGATATTATGCTTCAGAAGTTGATGGAATTGGTTTTCAATGTTTGTCCATATTTCATTTTTCTGTATTTTCCTCTTAACCAACGCCCGTTCTCCTTAGAGCTAAAACATTTTTATTATCTGAGCAAATATGGTCTATCACTAGTGTATTTGCATTGTCAAGTAGTGCGACTAAAAGAGATCTTCTGTAAAGAGCATCTTTTGTGCTTCTGCTTGTCAAATCTCAATGATATTCTTGTTCTTTGTGGTTATCACTTTCAGGTTTCAATTCTGAGGACTGGAAAGCAGCACAACAAAGAAAAGATAGACCAGTTTGCTGCACGAGTTAATCTTGTACCCAGTAATTAATTGAAGGGGCTTTACCGATACAGATGGAAAGATGGGATACGAAGCTCTTCAAGTCCGGTATCACTATAGGGTTCGGGGGTCTTTTTGTGGAATTGATATGATATAGTTCTCTCATTTGTTGAAGATTGCAAATAAGTCATCCTATTACCTTAGGACAATTGACTAAGAAATGAAAAAAACGTTTGCGACTGATTCTGTTTGTGTCTGTCCTGACCAACTGTTGTGAGGTTCCAAGGAGCTCTTGAATTTTTTATACTTCATTCGTCATTTTGTATTTAGATTGTAATTCTCATGCCTCATTTATCAGTGTTTAATATCATGCCAACGGATATTAAAAGAGACCTGATTTGTCATGCCTATTGGTGGATATTTAGTGCTTATCAAAACGAAGCCAGGCCAACAAGAGGACGTAATATCAAACAAAAGGGCTTCAAGTAGCCAGACTGCACATAAAAATGGTGCAAGCATCAAACATGAATCTAGAAATCCTAATTCCTTTGCATATTCCCATATTGGGCTTGTCGTCAAGAGTAACAGAAGTTCCGCCATTCTCTATCACAGCCAGAGGGCATCTGGCTTCGGGCATCCACTGCTTTGCAGTTCTCGCTGCCCCCAGATCTAACTAGATATCTTGGGTCTTGGACGAGGTTTCCCATACCTCAACTATCCTTACTGAAGGTGTACGTATTGTTGGATTTTCAGCCATAGGGGCCGAGATGACATGGATATAGCGTAACGAGCAGGAAGCTTAACAACAATATGAATTAATCCAAGAAAATTATCCTAGTTAAGCCGCGAGACCAAAGAGGTCAGTTGAAATTGTTAGCTCTCTTTGCAGATATAAGGGTGTTGGAGAGCAGCATTGCAATGGTCATTGGTCCGACACCCCCGGGAACAGGAGTGATGGCCGATGCAATCTTGCTTGCCTCCTCATAGCAAACATCACCAACTAATCGATAGCCTCGAGGACTTTCAGAATCCTGCAACGAGGCATACAAATTTAGTCCAGTTCATGTTGACTGTTGCACGAGCAAATTATCTTCATTGTACAAGAAATAATAGTTCTCTACAACACAGATCAAAATGCTTAACTGCAGCTGACTCGCGACACTTGTAGAAACCCAAAGCAAACCTTTATGATCTAGGTAGATTCCGGCACCCATACCATAAATGAGAGCCTAGGAGTAAAGGGACTTCGGGAGACAAAGAAGAAATACATAATAATGATAAAAGAAGAGAGTTCGAAAGAATTGCTTCCATACCTCCACAGGATTTATGCCAACATCGATAATTACTGCACCAGGCTTTATCCAGCTGCCTCTCACCATGTTTGGTTGCCCAGCAGCTGCAATYATAATATCTGCTTCTCTTGTAATTTCTTCAGGATTCATTGTTCTAGAATGAACAACACTGACAGTCGCATCTTCCCTCTACCATCAAAGGCCAGAAAGGTAAGTTAAGGGAATCAAAAACCATCTCACTAGTGCGTAGGAGTCCTAAACTTCTACCAGATGATTAAACAAGAGATGTTCAGCCACTAGTCTTACTTGCAGCAACAGAGCAGCAGGCGTTCCAACAATATTACTCCTGCCAATAACAACAGCTCTCATTCCTTTRATGGCAACACCATATCTGCGCAACAGCTCTATGCACCCTTTAGGTGTACATGGAATAAATAATGGTTCTCTACCTCGCATGGCAAGACGTCCAATGTTTAAAGGGTGGAACCCGTCCACATCTTTCTCAATGCAAACAGCATTCAAGACATTCTGCTCATTCATATGCTGGTCCAGGTACAAGCAAATACAAAGGTATTAACAGAGTGATCTTCAAACTACGAATGTGCAGCCAATAAATTACGAAAGCACAGGAAGCCTCTATTCAAGAATATAAATCAGGGAATAGTCAAATTAACCTCAAAACTCTGCACTAGCTTAACTCAGTAACCTCGGAATGTTATAAACAATACAATTCACCAGGAATAAACACTAGGGAGAAGAAAAACATACAGAAGGTAGAGGTAACTGAACAAGGATTCCATGGACGGACGGGTCATCATTGAAGCCTGTGATATGCTTAAGCACTTCTTCTTCGGATGCAGTTTCTGGCAAACGCACTTCATAAGACTTAATTCCTACAGACTCGCAAGCTTTCTTTTTGTTGCGTACATAAGTTGCTGAATCCTTCCTATCCCCAACTAGAATGACTGCTAGACCAGGAACAACACCAATAGAATCCTTCATCCTAAATATTTCTCCAGTTATTTCATCTCTGATTTCTTTTGCGGTTTTCTTTCCATCTATAACTTTAGATGAGGCTTCAGTAGCCATTGCTGCTGTATAACAATTTAACCGCCAACTCAAACAAGTTCATATAAAATCGGATAACGGAGAGCGAATTACACGAGGAAAGAAAAAACTGAACTACCTGCAATAAACGAGGGAGAAGAGTTGCAGGTATGGGTGAAAATATTGGATTTCTTAGACAGGCCCACATGGAAACGCAGGAGTGGGTTGGATTTGTGGTGGAAATGGAAGGTCCTGCAGGAGGAGGTGCTGCTGCTGAAGGGGAGGAGCCGAGCTGTGGTATACGAGGAGGGCGATGATGACGATGCTATGGAGAAGTCGGAAAACAGTGCCTTCGTCGTGGTCACCGCCATAGAAGAGGATGGCATGATTTGACGTAACGATTGGAGTCTCAGTCTCAGACCTATACTTGCTGCTCTATTCTGCTTTGCTCTGTTTCAGCTTTACTTTCAACGACGACTCCTCTAGGGTTTTAGCTTCCGCCGGAATATTTTCAAAGGTTTTAAAACCCAAAAGCTAATTGAAAAGAAAAATAGAAAAGTTAAAAAGGAAAAGGCAGWGCCAGACATTGGAATATTTTCCATCAAATTCTCTTTCTATTTTTTCGAAAAGAGAGAAGGGAAATAAATGCTTTTGAGCAAACCCACCATTGATCATTATTTCACAAATTACCTCCTCCTGCTAGAGAATCACGATTTTACGTATCTGCTTTTTCTTTTTTGTGATTGTTTCTTAAGAGATTTGTATTTGAAATTGAATTTTTTAAGAAAAGATACTTTCTTATTGTTCTAAAAATTGAAAGAAAAATCAGATACAGCAAGCAAAAATTTTGCTAGAGATTAAATTCCATGACTTCATATAGTGAAAGAAGTATCAATCAAAATTTATCAAACAAAAGAATCCACGAGTTTGTCTGCCTGTGCTCCGCGCAATTTCTTGCTGCTGTATTTCTGTACAATTGATATAAACGAGAAAGTAAAAGGCTATACAAATGCAGCAAAGGTTTTTTTTCATTACTTTTTCTGGGTTCACTAAAAATCCCCCTAGTCTTCATATGTCTAGCATTGGCCAGACGTGTTATATTGCCAGCGTTCCTTCGCTGACTTGATTCTCATCTGAAGACTCTGGTGGTGAAGATTTCGGTTTATTGACGACCCTYGTAAATCCATAACCTAGAGAACTTCCACTAGTTTCGCATAGCTGGAAAGCAAAAAACTAAAATGWTGAGAATGTCGCTGGGTGTGTGAAAGAGGTAAGACACAAGTAGACGATGTGTTTGTAAATCCATAACCTAGAGAACTTCCACTAGTTTCGCATAGCTGGAAAGCAAAAAACTAAAATGATGAGAATGTCGCTGGGTGTGTGAAAGAGGTAAGACACAAGTAGACGATGTGTGATACCTCAGTAAGCTCAGAAAGATGTCGTGATCTGAACTCATTGATTGTTGCTGCTATCTCCGACATTGGCAGTTTAGCCTGAAACGGAAATTTTTGCAGAAGTTAGAGCAAAATAAAGAGAAAATGAGAATATCTCTGTATGGTTGTGAATTCAAATATTTGATAATGCTCCATTACAGTTATATTTTACATACTTGAGCAAGAACAGCAGCTGCCAACTGTAGACTTGGTTCCAAGGTCTCAGGAACAACCTGCAGGTGAAAAAAATCTTTGTTGAACTCAAATGTGATCTTTAAAGATTGCATGCGTAGCTACTTAAACTTAAAAACAGGCGTTCAGGACGTATGTAGTTCTCATGAAAAGTTTGTAATTGAAAATGATAAATGAGATCTATCTACCAGAAATAAAATCAATACAACAGAACGAATAAGTTCATATTATATAACTGCAGAATACAAATTAACAGAACACTGGTGTGAACAGCAATAGAAAGATGACAAGGAGTGGATAATAAAATAGTTAAGATAAAAATACCGCTGTTGCCCCAGCCTTCTCCAAATTCAAGCCATGATCCACATCATGGGCGCGGACAAATGTCTTCACATTAGGAAAGTACTTGTTCAGAGCCCATACAGTCCTGTAATTTGCACCAGGAGTATCTAAAGTAATTGCAGCAGCACAAGCTCTTTCAGCACCAACTTTATGGAGGACCTGATAGCAAGAAAACAGACTGGATCAACAAATGGATTCGAATGGAGCATGATTCAATCTTGTACTTGCTTTACCTCGCGGCTACCAGCATCACCAAAATACACTGGAAGGTCAAGTTGGCGTCCAAACGCGACTCGATCACTGAAATTACAGAAGTTGATATGAACTACCTGGTTGCACCTCATAACAGGGCTACTAAATACTATATCAACAAACTCGCCTTTGTTTACCAATTGCTCCTTACTCAAAATATTTGATGTAATGAAAAGTAAATAAAAAAACAATGAAAAAGATTAACAATCCATGATTTCATCTGCAAGCACAAGCATCAAAATCTAAGTGTAGCGAATTATTAACCAGTCCTCCACTAGCATTGAGTATCAAAGTACTCCATCCTCATATTAGTTATTGGTCATGCTTTCTCAGCCTTGTCTCAGCCTTGTTCCTCAGCCTATTTGCAGTACGTTGCTCTTTGCCCAGGTTCAACATATACTCATGACTCATTTGATCAATGGGTTTAGTTTACCATTGAATCAACCTATTTATTTCAGCATTCCAGTAGTTCTTTTGTCCAAATTGAAAGCTTAGTACAACAAACCTACTTTACAGCAACCCTGGCCCTCCCCTCAATGGAAAAGAGGATTGGCAGAAATTTGAGTTGGTCCTTTTCTCATGCTATTTCAACCATGATAAAAAGTTGCTGATAAGCATTTAAATATGAATGCCTAATACTGTAGTCTGATACCTATCAAGAGAAGCAAGCAATATTAGCCAGGAAGTACTAAGGATTTCATCAGGAAACTGCAAAACATTAGAAAATCATGAATCTAGGAATCTCCTTCCAACCCACTTAATAGAAATGAAAGAGAGTAAACAATTTACCTCCTCACATCAAGAGCAACAAATGGAATTAGTCGTTCAGAAAGAAGCTGAGCAATGATCTGTCGTGACAGAGTGCAAAAATCAACTATTACAAGAGGTAACCAGATAGAAACATGTACTCAACATAAATCATTTTGAACAAATTCATGAAATAAGACAAGGAGATATTAGATTACCTGGCCAACACGTCCAAATCCACAAATAATTATATGATCTTGCAAATCATCTGTCTGGAAAATGCAGATAGCAAAAATGCATGAGTAAACTAAATGAGTTATAAAGGGAAGATGTAGCACAATGATTAAGCACTTAACCATCAGGAAATAGCAAGAGTGGCAGCAAAAGGTGTGGATACTTTTAGTCAATTTGCTATAAGCAAAAGGCTAGATAAACTGAAGTACTTTTATGTAGAGAGAGCCCCAGCAATAAGATTGAACAACCAAAAAGAAGATATGAGGATAGAAGGTGCATATCTTTATTATCTGCATAACCTAAGATTCAAATGAGGATGAAAAAAATGTACTACGCTAAGCTCCTTTAAAAGGTAATGCTGTCAGAGTCCAAATACAAACCAATTCCACTCAAACAAATCACTTTCAAAACTATCAAAACAGAAACTTGATCCACATCGACCAATATGTACATAAACAAAGTTTAGTATTTTACCTCACTTTCCACAGGTAATAAGCTTCGGACATCATGGAGCTCAAAACGAGAAGCTATCAGCTGACCTCCTGCAGCTAGCCATGGTGTGAGGGCCATAGAAATTCCCACCACAAGAAAGAGCAAAGACGACAGCTGAGAAGACATTATTCCCTGCCAAAAGGAATAAAAAATAAAAAGTTAGTTGCGAGCACAAATAACTGTGAGTTGAAAAGCTTCCTTCTGTTTTTAACATTTAATTTGTCCAACTACATTAAAATTTCTAGGGAATCCAGCAGAAATTTGGACAACCAAATATGTGGGATCCAATATGCTAAATCCGGTCAAGATGAAGAAACTCTAGGGGTATAGATCTAAAGATTCAAATTCCTAGTCCTGCAGAATGTTGAGATATTTGCAGGTTTTAACTCTAGCTCCAGTCCACATCTTTCCCTGCTCCACTTCAGAGCGTGGGGTTTCTTCCAGAACCACATACTGAAGCTTTTGCCATTATGTAATTACAAGCTTTGCAAATTTCAACAAGTAATCAAAGATCACAACTAGTAGTAGATACATATACCAYATAGGTCCCTCCCCATTGCTCCACATTCTTCAACAGACAAATCCTACATTCTCCAATTAACAGATAGATCAATCATACAGTGTCACCCACGTTAACCATTGGGGTATTTGGGGTTATAACCTTCTGGGTATCATACATATTACCAATCACAATACAATATGAAATTATTGACTACTGGGGTACTCTTGGTTATAACCTTCTGGGTATCATACATATTACCAATCACAATACAATCTGAAATTATTGACTACTGGGGTACTCTGGGATATAACCTTCTCGGTACCATAGATATTACCATTTACCACAAAATCCCACAGTGCTGCTATAGATGGTCAAATTTGATGGCAGATGCAAAATCGATACACGTAACATTGCACCTTTCATGAAATATACATATTTTTAGTATTTTCACCATTTTTGTTTCGTATCAAAGAATGAGAATCTTTAACTTTTCATTTTATAATTGCAATAAATTTTGGAGGTTTTCTAGAACATAAGAACTCACACAGGACTTTCATATATAGCCAAGGCATTGAATGGGCACGGGAAAACAGAAGCAACCATTACACTTTGAAGAATTTAGACTGGGAAAGATTTTGAAAGTTTAGACACTAAAAGAATTTCTCACAGATGAGAAGGGAATATGGCTAGCAAACCTGGTTAACAGCTTCACCAAATGCTACAAAAGCAAACTCCCCACCAGGAGCAAGTAGAAGACCAACTCTTATCGCAGATATAATTGAAATTCCAAAAAGTTTACCAACTAAAGCAACCAATATAGTCTTCCCAGCAATTARAAGTCCTAATGTTCCCGCTATAACGGGGAAGTTAGAAAGAAGAAGTTTAGGATCAATGGACATTCCAACCTGCAAATAGAAAATAGAACCGATTAGTTATAAATCTGCTAAGAGAATCCCATTCATCGTGTTAAAACGGGAAAAGTTTAAGCCTAACTTTCAACTGCAGCAGAAGAGAAGCCATTTTAAAACCAGCAAGCAGAATTTAAATGAATCCACCCCTACCATCGTCAAACTCTTTTATGTAAGAGGGGAATTTCAGGCCAAAACTTTCTACAGGTTACACATGCTCCTCACTGAACCACTATAAATGCTTCGCCTGATGTAATGGCATTAGATATTGGAGCTACAAGTTGTAGGGATCAGCAGCGACCTTGTTTATCATGGTAGTGCAGTATGACATGACATAAGTGTAATCTCTCAAAAGGGGAGGCCTTAACTTTTATAGCATGATTGAACTAAGGGATTTCCAGAAAAGTAGACAATGGAATTAATGGATGAGGGAGTACAAACATGCAAGACGAAGTACAAATACTGGTGCCCAAATGGGCCAGAAAATGTTCAAAACAAGAGCCTAAATATAGGATATAGTTGAAACTATTCTGAAGAAGATGAAATAAGAACTTCTTCAAGTACATCAGACTGTATATGTTTCAATAACAACTGATATTTTAGACTTTCAAATGTGATGACTTACTGTCATGAAGAATAGACCCAATAAAAGACCACGATATGGAGCAATATCTGATTCAACCTGCAGAGAAAACTCAGTTTCTGCTAGAAGTAAACCAGCCAAAAATGCCCCCAATGCCATGGATAGGCCAGCCTGTTCAGGTAGTGCAAGAAAAATAGCCACATTATAGCATCAAGAAAACCAAGCATCAAAGCAACTACCTTTTTGCAGAATACAGAATAACTCAGACTACCAAAAACATGACTTTACCTACCCTGGCAGTAAGGAGACTAGTCCCCAGAATAACAAGAAGTGTATTGGCAGAGAATATTTCTGCATTCTGATTCTCAGCAATCTCCTTATAAATTGGCCGAAGCAACTGCAGAATGTCACAGGTGAAAGTTTGAGTTCTATATATGTTCAGCAAAAATATGAATAATCTATTTAAAGTATACATTCTTAGTATATCAATATATGCCCCATCAAGAGCATAGAATGCCTGGAAACAACTAAAAAATCTAGTTAGTTTCTATGACTAATAGCAAGCAAAGCATACCAAGCGTCCCCCAGCAATTATAGCAGTAATAGCAACAATAGCTTTTACGGCAGCCAATCCAAGGGCTTCTGCAATCGCTTGGAAACCAATCTGAAAATGGGAAGTGATGATTATCAGGGCAAGAGAAGCAGCAGCAACAACAGAGACATTTATTAGGCTAAAAAACCAGAATCAGGCAGATGTTAGACATGGAGAGATGTTTTACTATTACTGCTACCAAGAAAKAAGCATTAAATAATGACTACTCAGCCAAAATGAAACTTTTATGCAGATGTGAAAGTACCCAGATGGTCGAACAATAAAGGGGCTGGTAAATAAGAGAGTGAATAGAGAAAATTAAAAGACGCATACAAGTTTTTAGCGACAGCTACCACAGATAAAATTATTACCCCTCCTTTAGAAGAACTGGGTGAAATTAGCGGTATAAGAATAAGCAAAACCACCACAGCCAGATCCTGCGAGGAAGTAGAAATGGAGATACCTGAGTAAGAAATCAGCCTTTCGAGCGGAATCGATTGGTAATACAAAAGGAAAATGGGTTCAAATAGCTAAAGTTCATACCCAATTAAATAAGAGAATTGTAAGAAAAAGATGGAAAAGAGGTGAAAAACAAATAAGAACTTAAAAAGTATCCTACAACCGATTTTGAAGCACATAAGCACATACCTGGAAAAGTAGAACAGAGAATGTAGCTCGTCCATGGCGTGATGTGCTCTCACCCCGCTCCTGCAATACCTGCATTTATGATCTATAATCAGTTTGTTGCCTCACCCCTGATTTCAAATTTTGGTAACATAATTAACAGAGGAATCAACTTCAGATTCAAAGTGGATGGGCGAAAATGTGAGAGAAGAAAACATACAGCTTAAAAACTTGTCACCCAACTGACAAGAAATGTATTCTACACTAAAATTACAAAAAGGAGAACATTCGAGATGAAGTTCAAGAATCTATGCAACGCAACACAAGCTTTGAGGATCCCGAATGCAGTTAAGACCCATATCAAATCGACCATTCATGTTTCATAAATGTATTAACCTCAAATGAGACAATGTAATTGCAGCAAAAACAATTCCCAAGCACAGCAGGACAGAAATATCTCAAGCCAAAGTTTATCACAGCAAATTGAATTCTTTTATATCAGAAGGCATCTCAAAACCTTCTGAATKGAGGATATTATTTCATGACGACAAACATCAAATGGCACMATAAGGATCACACGGAAATCATCCGGAAATGAGAGAACTTGCAAGTGGAATTAGAATTACCTGGAGGACAACAGCTGTTGAAGACAGTGCAAGGCCATTCCCAATGACAATTGCAGCAGGACCAGGCTGCCCAGCAACAAAATGAGTTACCAAACCAACCACCAAAGCTGTCACCAAGACCTGCATTCCCATGCAAAGAAAAGATCTAACATTACAAGCTAGTCATCTAAGTGCATCAACCAGCTTCCTTGTGGTGAAGATAGTTGTCCTAGGAATACACTTTCTTTGGATCACCTGAGCTGTACCCAAACCAAAAACGTACTTCTTCATGGAACTCAATCTTTCAACAGAAAGCTGCCAAACAAAAGAGGCAGATATCATCACAATTCTTGGGCAGTTCCGGAAACAAGTGGACTATAAAATAAACAGAATCAAATCTAAGTTTGATGGTTTCCACCTCAAGGCCAATATTGAATAGCAAGAAGACAACCCCGAATTCTGCTATTGCCTTTGTCCCATGTACATGACGAATAATGGAAAGACCATAGGGTCCAATCAAAATACCAGCAGCAAGATACCCAAGAACAGGACTCCCTAAAAGTTAATAGACAGAAATCCGCAATAAATATGACATTAGAACCCATATTTCACAACAGTGCTAAACCTCAAAGAAATGATATGTTGGAGTGTTCAGATAGGCAAATTAGTGAACAAGAGATTCTACACAATTCAAAATGTTCTRCTTTATAGATGGTTCAAACTGATTAGCAAAAGATGGCCTSGCAAATGATAACAATTATGAAAATGTGTATGAACAATAAAYGGTGTAATGCAAGCTTTTTAGAGTCCCAGAAGAGAACAACACTTGCATATACATATATTACCTCCAGGAATTTTCTGGAAAAGCGGCACAAATACAACACTTGCAAGCAATAACCATAGCATGTCAAAAAGTGAAGCCTCCTCCTCATTTATCTGACCAACATAGAAAACTCTGTCAGGAAAAGCAAATATAGTACGGAAACATGGTCAAACCAAAAATGACCAGCAGGCATTAACCAAATGGCTGGTGAAAGCAAATCTGAGCACATGCCTCTTGATGAGGAAGCATCTCCATTAGTTTCTTAATTTGTTTAGGCAATTTACGTATTTGTCGTACGATGGGCTTTGCATTTACAGAAACTTCATCAATACTAGAAGTGATGACATCTGGCTGCTGAAATAGCAGAGAGAACCTTTCTGGTCGCTTGATATAAAATGCAAACCTGTAGATTTTTGGTGGGAAATCAAACAATAAATTCTCACATCAACTGTAAAATCCAAAAGTAAGATTAAATTTTGATTGAAGAAACATACAAACTAGTGATCCAAAGCAATAAACTTTAGAGGGAGGTGATTTCTGTAGTAAAGAGATGTAGCATCATCTAGTATCAATCTCGTTGTTATACGTACCCTGCTCCCACAAGCAATGAACCAACCACCAAGTTTGGCAATTGCTTCCTGGCAAACTCCAGAAGACCCTGAAAAACTGAAACTGGTGTGAACTCCTCATCTGCAGGAAAAGAAAAGAATGAAGCTGAAAAGAAGCGGGACGATTTCTTCAGTAATGCCTTTGGAGCATTCAACGGAGAGCTGTCCTTAGTTGGTTCCCTTTGCACTTCCTGCTTTTTAAGTAGTGCACTTTTGGACTTGTCTACATCTGCCTCAATATCTCTCAATCCATTCTCTTCATCACTTTCATCAGATGAAGTACCTTCCTCAGACTTCTCACTGTATGTATCGAGTTGGCCATCTTGGAGWGTCTCAGAAACTATCCTAGAACCCTCAATAGCCATCTCTTTCCCTTTTTCACCTACAGTGTCAATTGGTCCTTCACTGAACTCCTCAAGTACCACCTCATCACCCAGCAACAATTCTTGGGATGATGATCCATTTTGGGATACTGTGGCCTCAGGAATATCAACATGAGAAGCAGCTACATTCTTCTCTGCTCTTTGTAAGGTAATCTCTGCATCATTTACACGCTGTGCAGCCTCAAGTTCAAAAGCAACAGCTTGCTCTGCTAAAAGCATTATGTTTGCAACATCTTCCTCTGCTTTCAGAGCATTTATCCGTGCTTGCTCAGCGTCTACGTTTAACCTGTTCACTTCCCTTTGCAGTTCTTCCTTTTTGTCCTGCAACCGCTTCAGTTCAGCCTCACAATTTGTTAAATGATCCTGACATTCTCTTATATCTCTCTGAGCAGCCAAGAAGGCTTCCTCTTTCTTCTCCCACGTACTGAATTCTTCCTCTCCATTTTCATCATCCAAATCATCTATAGAAGTTTGCGGAGGACCACTCCTTTCTTTTGCAGTTCTTAATGGATCAACTGCTACCTGAAGTCTTGCTTCAGCCAAAGAGAGAGCCATTGTTGCTTTTTGGACAGCTTCTTTGGCAACCGTCTCTTCAGTTACAATTTCTTGGACGCTATCTAGTGTATTATTGACATCATTCTGAGCACTTTCTGCATCATCCTTTAGTGCAATAGCAGCTTCTGATATCTTCTGGGCTTTTTCCTCAAACATGGTGCTGTTAACCCGTGCAACCTCCAAATCATTAAGTGCCTTTTGCAGCATTTCCCGCAATTCTTCCAAAGCAGGCACCTCAGCTTCTTCATCTCCTGATCCTTCTTTTGAAACACATAACTCAGCATTGGAGGTAGTAGTGGTCCTGCAGCTCTCTTCACCATCTCCTTCAGTGACATCTACATCTATCTTACTACCATCAATAAAAGCTACTGAATCATTTCCCTGACATTGAGAGTCACCTTGATTTGAATTCTGATGAAGTCTTCCAGGATAATAAACTACTGGTCTGTAGGTATCATAGTGCCATAATGGGCAATTTATTTTGCCTCTAAATATGCTATCGTAACAAGCATTGGTTTGTTTCGATCTTTGCATAGGAAATGCTCTAGATACAACTCCTCCATATGTGAGAATTTTTTTATGAAAACTCTTACTTCTAAAACCTGGATATATATGAAAACCCTGTAGATTACAGTATTTCACACCATTAGTGGCATACAATACATTTGCCTGATTAAAAGTATTTGCCAACTCCATTCCTTTTATGTGTTTCACAAATCAGACTGCAGAAAATCCATCAGCATATTCGGCAAAACAAATTTCTACTTCCCGGAGAGATTTCCATCAAATCAAAAATCTGCATAATAAGTCATTACCAAAACAAAACATATATCAATTAAACAATCACACCTAATGTGTATGTTGAACTCAAAGTAGTCGTCAATGAGCCATGAGATATTACACATCAAACAACTATTTCAGTAATAGACATGCATAAATACATGTCATGTAAAAAGATACAATCCTCAGTTAATAAGCTGTAATACCATATTTCCTATTTATTTGTTGCATTTGTCTGCCAAATTCACTGACCATAGAGAACCAGAGCCTTTCCACTAAAAGTATTTCAGAAAAAATTAAACTAAAGTCTTACTCTGTTTAGAGCTCCAGAATTTCGCTCCATCCAGAATCGATTTGTTTCGTACATAATCCATCTCCGAACGCCGGTAATACATGTAAAATTGCTCAAGCGCCTTCCGCATTTACTTAACTTTCACAAATCCAAATCTATTTCAAATACTAATTTGAATTTGAATTTCGCGTGAATTTTTTGTCCGTATACTGCTATACCTATCAGTTCATTATCTACCCAACGGTCATAATATTAAAGAAATTTTAATTTTAATTTATTCCGTTCATAAGAAATTTTGCAGCGTCGCTGAATTTTCATTGACCTCATCGGAAAATAACGGCAATAGAAATTGAAAGCGGAATTAGGAATATACTATCTCAATCGATACTTCTTATGCTCAGCCTCTTCCGCCTTAAAAATCAGAAATGAAGCGATATAAACATTTCACATATATACATAGTTACACACCAAATATACAGAGGCATACATCATACATATTACATTTGTAGTGCATTCCAATAGGTGGATAGTGAAGAGTGCAATAGAGAGTTGAACTGACCTATGAAGACTGAAGTGGACTTGGTATGAAGCTGTGGAGGAATGAAGCCTGAAAAACAATTGAAGCTGAATTTATGGCGGAAATTTGATTGAATAGAAATTTTCTGTACTGAAAAAGCGATCGCTGGCGTGATTATATAGTGTTGGAAGGGAAATGATGCAACAAAAGTTAATGACAGTTTCTGTTGCTCGCCGTCCCTTCTCCTCGGTCCAGGACGCCAAGCGGCCAAGGTAGAAGGCGTTGAGTTGAGTTGGAAAGGGGAAAAAAAAAAAAAAAAAAAACCAAAAAAAAGAAAAACAAAAGAACTAAAAAAATGGATAAATTACTATTGTACTTACTAAAATATCCTCGAGAACCACGCTTATTTCATTTTACTCCTTTTTCATCTTTTTCACTCTACATATATATAAAATAACTCCTCTAGATATATGTTTTGATATACAAAGTATTCATCAAAAATAGAAAATTTTGTACTTTTGAGAAAGAAAATATTCACAATTAAAATCTTGTTTGAACTTTGTAGTCACTGAGTTCAAAAATAAATATTTTCTTAATATAAAAAAGAAAGAGCACAATTTGTACGGTCGTTGCAGAGAAATGGGGAGAAATTGTAAGAAAATAAAATTACAAAATTATAAAATTATTTTCCCTTTGGGGGGTTTTAGTTGGAAAGAAAAGAAAGGAAATGGAAGGGAATTGAGAGGAAAGAAAGGGGATAAATCCTATCAAAAGCGGGAACCAACTGGGAGAGAAAGTGAAGAAAATAATTATTCTAACTTTATCCAAAACTTACACCACTAATAATTAAAAATTTTAATTTTATTTCTCTGTAACCCACAAACAAAATAAATGGAAAAATGAGTATAATTGTAAAAATAGTTTATAATCAAATCTTTTCTTTCCCTTTTTTTTTTTTTTTCTCTCCTGATTCCCAAACTATGCCTTATCGATAAATGAAATAACTTTTTTGGAAAATGCCAATTTTTCTAGTGGGATGAAAAATAAATTATGATCCTAGTTAAGGAAATGATTCTAGTATTTTTGTAATAAAACTGATCCTATGCAATCTAATAATATTCCCTTACAAAATCTAGTGAGTAATTGATTGGTAGAATTTGTTGACGGTCAATAAATTATACTCAATCAAATAATATGAAGTCATATATAATTTATTATCTCGATTAATTTAATTTTTATATTTATTCATTTAATAAGTTATGATTTAATTTATTTATTCTAATTAATTTCATATATTGTATTGAATATAACTTATTCTAACTCGATACATTCTAATGGTGATTCCTATAGCTACACGAGTAAGACCTTATCCACCCAAGGAGGGGAAAAGGAAAAAAGAAGCATGGGCCTCGGGGCARCAACTCCTCTTTATACTCTTTATTTTTTATTAGCGGAGAGGCACAGGCAACTAAGTAGGGCWTAGTCACAGCCTTGTCATCAAAAGATAAACTAGTGGTTTAATTCTTTTGGGTSATTATACTAAATCAAGTTGGTCTCTCTCKGCAGCGTGGAAAAAACCAATTTTTTTGGSTGGGAAATTTGAAGTATTTTTCCCTAATTTTCTTAGAAAATAAAAAAGCGTGGCAAACAATCATAATATCTCAGCTAGCCTTATACAATATGCCAGTGAATATTCTTTTTGGAACTTTCTCTTTCTGCCTCAAAAAAAAAAAAAAAAAATCTCTTGCGAATTTTTCCGGGTAAGAGGAAAAGTACATTTTGAGAACGTGACTATAGTGAAAAGGAGTAAGAGGAAAAGTACATTTTGAGAACGTGACTATAGTGAAAAGGAAAAAATCAATCGCCCTCAATCATCATTACAATTAAAAAAAAAAGAAAAATCAGAAGAATCTTTGTCAGAGGCAATTTGAGACATGGTATTGGTGGGGGTTCATTAAAAAGGAGCAATTGTATTTTCAAAAATTGAGGAATTTTTAAGTCCCCCTCCTGTTTGCATTTTCAATATTCCAATTTTTACATTTTTAACACATGGTTACGTTCTTTTTCCATTTATGTGTTTAATTTCTATTTTTGAAAATATTTCAATGTCCTGCTTTTGGGTGGTTTTCAAAGTGTTAAAAACATGTGATTTGGTTGTTATTTTAAAAGTAATATTTAGAATAAAAAATTTTAAAAAAAGTACAGATATAAATTTGACAGGGAAATATTTTATTATTTTAATGAATTACTTATAAAATAAATTTTAAGTATTATTAAATTAATATTCAAGAATATTTTTAAAAATAAATAGAAAAAATTAAGTGCTGATCGTGATTATTTGAAGGTTTTTTAATAAATAATACTAAAGAGAAATAAAGATAAAATATGTTTTGATTATAATGGGAATGTTTTTGCTTAAAGATACTCGAAACAACATTGTATTATTTTTAATTTTCAATACAAATTTTTTTCTTGTTTTCGCATATGCTTTTTTTAAAATTCGAAGTAGAATACATTTTTAATATTTTAAAAAATTAAAAACAAAAAATACCATAAAAATAACAAAGAGAAGATGCCTATAAATTTCTATTTAAATGACTGTTTTTCAAATTTATTGAGAATGCTTTTGATTTGTCATATAATAACGAGTTTCGAGAATGGAATATTAAGAAATACGTCTTATTTAGAATTTGACAGAAATCCTATATGGACTATTTTGAATAAATATGCTTGTAAATTAAATTATAAGTATAATGAATAAATATCAGCATATGTTTAGATTAAAATTAAATAAAAATGTAATGTCATGTAAATAACTAGACATATTTTCAAAAACACGATTTGAGCGTTTTGAGTAGGGATAACTAAACTAGGGAAAAATTGGCACAAGTAAGCTGAAAAATAAAAACATTTACTGATCAAAAGGAATAGTATGAGATTGTACAAAAAAATTTGTATAGGAGAAATACATAAAACCTCTTGGCACAAGCTTTAAAACTCAATAGAATGTTTGAACAACAACACGTAAAATCTGATCCTCCATGAATGAAGGATTTTCCAAGCAACAGAAAACTGTAAAGACAAATTCCAGAAGGAGAAGGACAAGAGAGATCAGCTGTCAAAACTTTTAGGGATGCTCCTCAGGTTCTTGTTCTGGTTTGGGTTCTGCTTCATGATCATCTTCTGCTGYTTTTTCTTTTTCTGCTCCCTCCTCGCCTTCGTCTGAGTCATGATCACCAGCTGCAACTCCACTTTTCTTATGAGTTGCCTTGAGTACATGCTGATAGTTCCCCTTTTCCATGAACAGCTGAGCAAAATGGTGCTTGCAGTAGAGAATTCCATCAAGGGCAGCATATGATGAATGTGTCAAAGCGCAGCCTCCGTGAGCACACTTGAAGCATGACTTGTGGAATGAATCTCCTTCCATATTCACCTATTCATTTGGGATATGCGGTTCAAGATCATATCGCTCGATCGATTTTTGCAAGAGAAGTTTTCAGTGAATTGCATGCTTACCTTCTCTAGAGGATAGACGGTTTTACCACAAGCCGCACATTTGTCTTGGGTTCCAGAGAATAGAGCAGAGAGTTTGCTTGGCGCCTTTGTCTGCACAAATTTCCAAGTATATATACATGTTTAGCTTAAATATCTGAGGATTTATAAGAGAGATCAGTTCTTGAAATTGAGATATAGGCTAAAACGCACCAGCGAATTTTCCCTCTCAGGCTTTGCTGCAAGGGCAACGATGTTTACCCAACAGATTAGTGAGGTGAAGATGAAACATGTAAAACCAACAAATATATCAGGAGAAAAAGTCTCTAATTACCATTTTGAAAATTCTTGCTAAAATTTCCAGATTCCTTGAAAAGTTGCTCAAAATGGGGCTTGCAGTAGAGGACACCATCCATGGACGAATAGTTGCTCATCTGCCAAACATGAATGCACTCAAAACATTGTATCAAATTAATTTAACGAAGAAAACGAGACTAGTACAGAAGCAAACCACAAGAGTCCCTTTGCAATGACTGCACTTAAAGCAGGATTTATGAAAAGTTGAACCATCAGCCGACAACAAGTCGACAAAATACACAGTCTTATCGCAAGCCTTGCATTTATCCAAGGTTCCTGTGAACGCCATTCTTGTTTTTGTCTTTTGTTTTTTTTTTTTTTTTTTTCTTCTTCTTTGAAAGTTGATCTGAATCCCAGTAACACGACCCGAATGAATGAATAAGAAGAATAATTTGATTTGTTTACAAGATGGAGTTTGTTTGCCGAGGATCAAAGGGAATTTTCTAACAAAGAAAATGTTTGGCCCCTTATATCAACCTCGGTTTCTATTGAGAGTAGACAAAATCTCTGTTTTGTCTTAACAAAACTGATTCTGCGTAAGCCAATAAATAACAGATTATCTTGCACTTGATTTTACTGCAATGGCGAGAGTTAATTTGAACTTTACTGATGAAGCCATGAATAATGGACACGTGATTGGAGATCCCATTATCATTCAGCTAAAGGTGGAGAGTTTCAGAACTGCAGGATGTGGTTCTGAATCCGCATCAGTTGGAGAGGAAATAGGCTCGTGTGAGGTAGAAACTCACCAACTTATAGCTACTGCTAATTTCTTGCTTCTTTTTGTAATATAAATAACGATTTTTTGGCAGTAAATTTTATTATCTGCCCACATTTTTCCCCATCAAAAAAATGCTTTATCAATTAAATTTCATAAACATATTTGACAGTTACTATTTTTAAATAAATAATATTTTTCATTAACCTCTTTCCCGCCAAGGTTTGCTGTCCAATATGATCTACAACAAGCAAAGGCTGCATTGACTATTTAAGGTGTCATGTCATAATTTTATTATGTTATTATACAATTTTTTTAAAAAAAAAGAAATACAAGCCTACAATTAGGAATTTTGATATGCTAATATTTTCTTTATAATGATTTGTATCGTCAATTAAATAATTTCGATTCATAAACAGTCAGTTTTAATCGAAAACAAAAATTATCAATTCAGGAACGATTCTAGATATAATGATTAGTCTTGATTTTGTTGAACCTTGGTCACCGTTCGTGTTAATGTAGGCGGGAAAATTAGCTCTGTCTATCGCTATGTCCATCCCACAAACTTTTCATGCTTTTGGTTTTGTAAGCCATAGGATGAAAAATTAGACCCATTGGGCCTTTTCTCTTTTTCTCTATTAAGCTTGAACTTAAACAAAAATCATAACTATAATTAAGCTAAAAGATTCTGCTAAAACTTGTAGTAGATTAATTTTTTTTCCTTATTTGATACTAATTTGGTATAATTTCCGTTGCACTTATTTTGTATCACACTCTTATATTAATTTATAAATTATGTCAATTAATATTTTAAATGTGTGACTAAAGATTGAAAAAAGTGTAAAAATATATCCCATCTCACCATATTGTATTACTTTATAGAGTTATCTTTTGTTGATTTTTGATTATCTTAAAACTTTAATATAATATTTTTTGCACACTTGAGAACGACATTATTATTACCTATTGATTACATATTGTTCTCCRTGTAAAATATAAAAAAGAATATTATGACTAATTGTATCTTTCACAAACACTTTTTGATGAAGAAATCAACTTTTCAAAAGTTGTACGAAGAAATCTTTTGAAAAAAAAAAAAATACTATATGAAGAAAAGATCACCTTTGGGCTACGGTATCTTGTCTACAATTAATGTTTCACAAAATCTCTGTTCCATCCTTTTAGAAAATTACAAGTTTTGCACTTGTAAGGGTAATATCGCCAATAACATATTTTTATATATTTTTTAAATTTTATCAGATATATGTATATTTAGAAGTATTCCTAGAAATATACATTTATCAAAATYCACGAAATTTTAAAAGTCCATTTAAAAGATATAATAAACCAACAATCATTGGGCATCATTACTTTTCATAGTTATGAGTCGCACATTCTTTAATTTAAAATATTTTATCTATTTAAAAACATTGTTAATTTTAATTTGTTGCAATATGAAACATATTTTAATCAAATACTTGTTTGAGTGAACTTTTATATTCTAAATAAATTAAATAAGACTATTATTGATAATTTTTAATAGGGTAAACGGTCTAAATTCTCCAAAATAAATTTCTATTATATTTTAATATTTTAATATAATATATATCAATTGTACTTTTGATATATAAGTTCAATTTATCACTCTCCTTGGCATAAGATCTTGTTTAATCCAGCAATTGAAATAGTTAATAAGTGAACTATTAAGTTAAAGCGAAATTCGATGTTCAATTTTTACTTATGTTATCATCTTAAAAAAGCTTAAAATTAGATCCTCATATTATAATAAAAGAAAATCTAATTAAAATGTTAATTTATATCACCGGTGAATAGTCCATCCTGACCTCCAAAGTCAAATGSAATCCTAAARAGAAACAAAATGAGAGTAAAAGCAAAATAGATTTTATTGCTAAATATTATTGTCGTTGACAGGTCATTGCAAGTAGTATTATGAAGGACCAAAGAGGGTGGCTATTTGTGTTTCGGACGTGAAGGAGTAGGTCAGCATGAGAAATAGTTTATTCGTTCTCTTTGTAAGCATCTGCATTAAGAAGAAGCTGGTTACGTAACCCAAGGGTCCATTTCTCATGGGGCAGCACAAAAGTGTCCAAAACCCATTCAATCAAAGATGGTCCCACCCCACACTTTCTTTTTCTTTTTTTAATTCCCTATTATAACAAATTTGAGAAAACTCTCGTTGACCGAATCTTGGTCCAGCTCTCATAATTTACCCGGTAGTAGAACTGTTTGGCTCTCCTTTTTCTATTTTTTAATCAGAGCGTGCTTATTTAACTCTGTAAATAACAATTAATATTCATTTCATCAATATAAAAATATTGAACTTAAAAGAAAATTAACTAAATCTAGTAAATAAGTGATTGTGAGGTAGCATATTTCGTACGTTGATGTATCCCAAGTATTGTTACTAGGATTAGTCCTAGTAGTATAATTCTATGAAAATCCATGGCGTATGGATAGAGTCAATGGGGATCGCTTTCAACGTGCCTTACAGAGGCAGTGGGTTGGAAATTTGGCCTGCATTTCACCAACGTAATGGCAAACTACAAATATTATTCTATTTTTCTTCTTCCTTTGCCCCTCTCTTATTTAGAATAATGCATGCAATTTCCATTTTTTATTCTTTCTTATATCGATGTTCGAACATTTAATTCAATATTCTAATTCGAAAAACAGGTACAGAATATCCGTCCAATSCTGCAATTTCCTATTATGATTTCCATTAGCGTACCTATTTTTCAAGCCTCATTATCATCAAGTGTAGAACTAGAACTTGGAACGACGTCTAGGGTCAAAAAAGGTAACCCCGTYATTGACATCAACGTCCAAGTTCATCGATACAAAAGAAGCAGAACACATAAAGGCTGTAACATCGGGCAAGCCAGATTATCGAATGGAGAACTGCCAATGCTTGAATGAATGCGCAAACAATTCATTAAATATAGTAATCTCTTATTTGTACAAGGAACTCCTAGAAAACAACAATCAAAGACAGTTCCAATAGTTGCTTTTTATGTATTCTTTTGTCCCAGTATAAACTTGTCCCCAGCCCAACCACCATATCCCACAACATACCCCTCCAGCCTGCCTGTCTTGCTTCGACACTCACTACTGCTATAAGAAGTCAAGMGTGTGCTCAAGAAATCTGTAATCGGGTTGGGGTTATGGATTTGAAAGGCGAGGAGGGAACTGATCAGGTGAGATCAAGGAGCTTTCGGTATGAGGATTACAATAACAGAAGAGCCTTCCTGAGAAGCTATCCTCTGTACTGGGGAGGAGAAGATGAAAATAACAAAGAGGCGAAGGAGAGTGCAAAAGTTGAAGCAGCAAATGAAAACAACTCAACGAAGCACATGAAGAAGATCRTTTTAGCWGTTTTTCATTGGGGAGGGGAGAGGGCTTTAATCTTCAGAAGGTTTAAGCATAAGGTCACACTTTATGTTATAGCTTGTCTTCCTGTTGGTCTCAAAGCTCCTGCTCTGATTTCAGTTTAATAGTACCATATCTTTTGCTCTCACTACCACTTTCCTTCTCGAGTTTTCACTACTTTCTCGTGTATAATCCTGTATATTTGATAATAGTAGACTGCATAGCAATATTAGAGTGTGATTTGATCATTTTGTTAAGTATGTCAAAAGAAAAAAAAGGAAAACAGATGACATACCCAGRCTCCAGAGTAAAGTATTTGAAAGAACTGATAGGACACCAACTGTAAAGCAACTTCTCATTCAGAGGTTCCATTTCAATTCACTCATCAGCAAAATGGAAGCCAGAAAGACAAAGACATAAAAGCAGTACACAGAGAGAATAATCCACGCCTATACAGCAAATACCTTAAAAGAGCGAGGACAAAAGAAATCATTCTAGTCAATACACAAAATAATACTACCAAGTAAGCATGCATTATTAACTCCAACTAACATAGAATGGCATTCTGGACTTCACCACTTCTCTTTTAGAACAAACTGGAAGTTGATTTTCAGATACATGACTTTTCTGAAAGAAGATAAACAAACAGAGAGATGGTACATAGAAGGCCACAATTCTAAGCAGAAGCATTATACTTGTTGCTCGAGAGTTAAGATGGGAATTTTCCAAATCCAAGCAGCCACTGAAACAAATGTCATCCAACATGCAATTCATCCCCCAATTCAGGATCATTAGTTCTTAAAATTCAACAGAAAACTACTGGAATAAGAAACACCACAGTCCGAACTTCAGCTAATAATCCAATGTTTTGCCCAGACCTAATAAATCATCAGCTCCATGAAGATGACCAACAACTATGCATTTCAGGGTTTTTACTACGCCTTTTAGTAGAAGGTTAAAGGTTAACACCTCCACCCGACCATTAACTCCCTTCCCCCATAGATAACGGAACTGTGCTTCTTCCTTCACGTGTTGTCATAGGCACATCCTTTCAAAACCAGCTGCACTGAAAGTCAATTATCAAATGCCATTTCCTTGTGAAGTAGGAGTGCACTGCGAAGTTATCTGGACTGCATTTTGTATCAGCTTTTCCCAAAATAGCAGGCGCATGCAAATTTTGAATAAGAACTTAAAACAAGATTTCAATCCTTTGCTTCTTCTTGGTTATGTATGAGTTCCAGTTCTGGAAGGGACTGAATGAATCACTCTGGGSACTATTAGAATAATATAACATATAAATTGAATACATAGTCCTACTTTCTGATAAGTTAACAAAAGTATAAACTATCATCACCAGACTTTCCCGATTCGCAAGCCAAGAAGTGACTGTTGGCATATATTACAGAAACTTGACAATGGCCTTATTTGTCCACAGAGGACAGCGACCTTCGTTACGTAAAAGATCCAAAAATGAATAATAGAGCACATTAATAAATCAAACAAACATGTAAACCAAATRAGATCACGTACAAACTCCCATCATTCACCTCACATTGTCATCATGAAGGAGGCAATACAACTAGCTGGCACAATATCAGATCAGATATGCATTTTCCGTGCCTGTCAATTCTACGTGAGCAATTAACACCCCCATCTAATATATTGCGGACAACAACATTCAAAGAATGAATCCCTCTCACTTCATAGATCTCAACTATAACGTGTTCGTTAACCCATTTGTTTCTTTTTTCAATATCATATGCATCAGGAAATGAAGTGGGGTTTAGAAGAGTTGAAACAACTTCTTTCACCCATTCTGGCTTTATAACCTTCTTTAGCCTTTCAATATCTGGCGGGTAATGAGGGATAACGGAGAAGTTCAGGTCATTTCCTTTATCACCAGTTCTGCTATGAGCTACWTCATAGAGAGGAATCTTCTGACCAGAAAGAGCAGGAGACCTTGTAAACTGTTGCATTATATCCTTYTGAGAACTGGATGTATATTCAGTTGGGAGCAGTTCGGAGACTAAACAATTATTCTTGCACTTCTGCTTYACATCTTCAACTCTGGTATTCTGATTGTTTGAGTCCCTTATCTGGTTTGTTCCTGATACAATATGCCAATGAACATCTTCACGTCCCACCTGAATGAAAGAGAAGTTGAAGTAACCGTACAAAATTGTAGTCCTAGTGAGTTCAGGGCACCTCACAAGTTTGGCACTGGACTTTATAAACTACTTGAGAATGGAAAAAAATATGAGAAGAAGATTAGGAATTAGATCATGCTTTCCCAAGCAGAAATTTGTTGTTTTCATGGTTTATGCTACGTACATAAACCTGATAGATTTTCCTGTATTTGCAATCTAGACAAACTRCTCAAACTGAACTATGCCTAGACTTTCTGAACCATAGGGAAATCAGCAAAATAAGAACAGTAAAGGTAATTAACCCAATACATGATGGTGGATCGCAGGCACCAACCAGAAAAATGAGAGACAGCAATCAATAGGAGGTTGAAACAATTCCTAAAAGACTGAAGGCACAAATTTTTCACAAATAACTTACTTTTTGTCTACCTCTATGTGAGAGAGAGAGAGAGAGTGCGTGTGTGTGTCTGCAAGAGAAAGAGAGAGGAGAGGAGAGGGAGACATACAAATCCTTTTTCAAGAATAATCTCTTTCTTGTGTCCAGTGCTGCAAAGGAAGAAGGATGAATAGCATAAATAGATGCAAAAAACCAAAAATAATTGGGGAAGTAAAGGTTCATGTTTACTGCTTCTTGACGAGATTTKTTGCTATATTAAACCAAATTCTCGCATATACTACTGGGGAACCAGTAAATRATGAAATGATCAGATAAAAGAAGTCCAATTGAATCAATAAAAAGAAAAAATTGAGGATTGGTTAGCATTCCCCAAAAAAGGGGCTACGTCCAAAGTTTCACTTCACAAGAACAGTGCAGTTTTACAAGGCAAACATAGAGAAGCAGTAAAAAGTAATAGACCTRATACCACCACCACCGGCTGGGCCATTTGTGTATAAAGCGGTGAATTCTTTTGTGAATTGGATTGCCTGGTCTTCTCGTTCAAATAAACCATCCATGCGTAATCTAATATCTTCAATATTCCTTGTGAATAGAGCATTTTCTCTGTTTGCCTTTAGGCTATCCAGTCCAATTATGTAGGAAATAATATGATTACTCACACCAGGATATATTTCTTCCATCCATGATTTTACCTGACAGAATTTCRAAAAAAGAAAAAAGGATTGCCATTTGCTTTAAGAAGAATATGAAAATGAAGAATAAAAAATTAACCACATTATTCAAGTCAAAAGCATGAATATTCACYAGATATTCCTAAATACCACAGTATTATTTACCAAAAATTCAGCAGCATTTGCACGTTTTATACATTCATATCCCCCATATGATATTTCTCCCCAGCCTTTCCAGCCTTGGTCCTGGAGATTGAGGGCAAATGAAAYGTCACAAATGAAACATAGACACACAACAAACATACACGAGTCCATCTATAAATCAACCTTTGAGATACAATTATAGAGAGACAGACAGAAGAAAAGAGGAAAAGATTTCCAGCTAGGATAAACAAACCTTTTGGAGATATTTCTAAGCAATCAGCTGTTAAGCCAATAACAAGAAGATATAACACCATTACCAAAAAGCATTAACTTTACATCATATGGTTTTTGAAAAAAAAAATACATTTTATTTTAGGAGAATTGCATCATGAAATTCGGCTTTAAATCTGTCTGGCCTGGACAAGAGTAGAAAACAATGATGCATATATCTTGTCAATCAAAGAACTKCATTCCAATTTTAAGAACTGCTTTAAACTGATTCATCCATGCAGAACACAATCTTCTATTACATGCATCCCGAGTCAGCCAGAGAAATTTAACTTTCGGACTGAAAAAGAAGATTTCTTCTAGAAGAGTGATTTTAAGATGTTAATATCATATATTGTCATAGTTGAGGTTCTAGGTAAGTAAMAGAAGAYGATCCTGCATCAGATTGCTACCATACTTTTGAGGCAAGCAACAACAGCTTGTCAGTTAAAGGTTTAGCAGATGGCTTTGCTCCAGTGCAAAGAACTTTGCTGTCAGGTAATTCCTGAAATGAAACATCACGGAGATCTATAACCTGCACAGRAAATGGGTTGTCAACTGCCTACTTATTTTCAGTGTAAGTCTCTTCACTTTCTTCAGGTAGGCTCAAATGGTTGAAGAAAAGATCATGACTAAGAAAAGATCATGACTGAGGAAATCTAACTTACCACATCTGGAGTGATATAAGCACTAGGATCTCCAACTTCATAAAGAACCTGCTGAGCGCAAGTACTCGAATCTAAAATGCCACCACTTCCTTCTGCCTTTGCTACACATACTGTCCCATCAAAGCTGACTTCCGCAAAAGGAAGAGACAAGTCCAGGAGATCTTGGAAAGATATGTCTCGGTGTTTATCACCTTCAGTATTAAAGATACAACAATCTAGTAATGAAGGTCAGGAAGACTGGCAGCCTGCAGTTCATTATTTGCTGGCAACTGTATCTTTGGGCAATAAAAGATAAAGGATAACTGAAAAGGTCACCTGGATGCATATAATATCCTCCAGTAAGTTGGCAACCGCATTCTAGTAAGTGGCCAGCTAGTGACCCTTGGGCCAGAAGTTGATAGTCATCCCAATTCCACCCTAGTTCGTAAACCTACTCATTCACCAAAAACAAACTCAAAACATTAGAAGGCTTGCAACTAAAATTCTAGATGGCTTTCTTATGCAACTYTGAAAGTCAGACATCAATTAAGTTGTAGCCGAATCACCAACATAGGCAAGATTATGAGTATTAAACATGAATTTTCAATCTTAACAAAAAAAGGTCGACAACAGTAGGGTCTAGGGAAAAGGAAGACAAATCTCATACCATTGGACCTAAAAATAAGGCAGCATCAGCAACTCTAGTGGTAATAATAACATTCGGTCTGTACTTCTCTAGACATTCAACAATAGGAGCTGCTCCCAGATATACACTTACATCCTGCGTAAGTTAGGCAAACAATAAGGTAATTGTTTAATTAAGAAGAAAGAGATGAGACACAATATGAAGCAAAAAGGTAAAKGCATTCAACACAACGCTTTATATTCTTTTTCWGTTTTCCTCAAAACATAGGGAAGTATTGGTCCCTGACTGAAGTCACATCTTAAAATTGACTCAACCAGGTAAACAAAAAGCATATTTAGCAAAAACATGACTTTTCCAGGCAATTTTTCATGACAGTAATGACAAGTTGCAAAATCAAACAGAAGAACAGATACAAAAAGAGTACCAAATCTTACACCGTCAACGTCTCTCAGGTGATCATCATTACCTGATTGTGCCAGAAAGAACAAAGATCTTGTAAGAACTTCAGTGGTTTTGTTCATATGAATAATCAAGAGGAAGTTTTTTAATATATATAGATAAAAAAGACCTTAATTGTCAGAATGAAATATGACATGATTGGCAACGAAAAGGTATTCATTACTACCTCAAATAAATGAAGAAAAATACCTGATCCAGAAACAGCAGATTGATATGCCAGACCTACGGTGATGCTAATTCCCAGTTTGCTTGCAAGACGTAAAACTTCTTCCTGAGCACCAAATGGACTCTCTACCAGGAATTCGCATAAGTAAGAACATCCATTCAGTCAAGCATAGGCAATTAGTAGAACAATGAGCCTATTTAGAACCCCTTCAGTTTCTTACTTGCWCCCATGTTGGTAATTATGCAAACACCTTTCTCAACAGCCAAAGGTAACAGCAACTCCATCCACTCAGAAACTGCAACGATGATTTTAACCAAGGAAGAAACAGATTAGATTCCCATCACGTTGCATTCTCTATTTGACTGTATACCTGCAAAAAGTTATGATTCTGGAACTAATGTAAAGTTATGCAGGAAGTAATCAAGAGCCATGTATGAAATGCCAATCTTTACTGGAAATATCATTAAGCACAAGAAAATACTGAGTTTTAAAATGCTATTAGGTTATASAGGACCAGCTTTTAGATATGCTTTGCAGAAGAACWAAAGCAAGGATATACATCCCCTTCTATTGATAATGTGATATACAGAACAAAAGAGATATATGATCATGATGACTGGTAGAAACGTACTTCGAGGATCATAACCCTTGCCACCTGACTTCATTGCTTGGTAGCGCTCAGCAAGCGTGCGCTCTGCTAGGCACTCAAGTACTAGATAGTCCAACTCCTTTACTCTCTGAAGCAACTTTAGAGCTGCTCTTGGTCGATCACCTCCGAAGCCAGCCCCACAACCAATATAGACCTTTTCCTTTCGCCTTTCTGGGTTCACTCTCTGCAATATAAAGAGCTATTTGAATGCATTTGTCTCTTTATTTATGTACCTAAGAAGTAAAAGGATAAACTAACCAGTCTGACAACACAGTCGTGGAACTCCTCAGAG
>MEJB01000006.1:7020687-7093694 GCA_001752375.1 Rhazya stricta
GGAACAAGTTTTAGTCATTATTTTATCTATCTCCAACCTAAAATCCCATATCCGCAACAAATTCAATGCCTCAAAGGTCCATCTTTTACCAGGTCTTGAGGACCTCATTTCCCTGGAGAAACACATGCAAATAGATACGGTATCTGAATTACCCTTTTTCAACTTAAACTACTGGACCCGCGGTAAAGCTACAGTAAAGGAAACAGACAAAAAAGGCCAGCAGGCGTAGAAGAAACTCTGGTATAAACGTTGCAACAAATAGAAAGTACCAGAGACAATGATAATTCCCCATATCATTGGGAAGATCACATTTTTCTTGGTGCTTCTTCACCATTCGGCAAATCCTATGATACCGAAGTTGTAAGACTCTAGATGCTGCACAAACAACACTAACCTCTGATCGCAACTCAACCCTGTCCAAAGAATTAGTTAAGGTCGCAAAGCATTTAATAAGTGTGGGGGAAAACAAGAAGGCGAGAAAAAGACGAGCACCAAGAGAAGCTTTTTTTGAGCATTACATTTGGGTCCCCCGACCACGAAGAATGTTGTATGATCTTCCTTCCCATGGCGTCGTCCCCGATTGGCAGAGTCTCTAAACTACAAAGGAGAAGTGCTGAAATTGGAGAAGCAGACAATAGAGTCTTGTGTTAGCTCAACTGCACACTCTGCAAAAACAACGGATTTCCTCACCTTCTTTGTCCTTTTCAGCCCCGTCTTCAGTTAAACAACGACGACTTGTAATTTGTAAAACCTCAGGGAGAATTTCTAAATATCACTATATTTCAGGAGTCATATGCAAATCGCTGAAGTTTCTAATTTTGGCGTCGACCTGCACAACTGGGACCTGTTTGTCTCCGGAGTTATCCAGTGTTGCCTTTATCTCGTTGGATAATCTCACTCACATTCTACATACCTGTAACTGAAAATGCCACCGCCCAAATCCAATCAGGATATAAAGTCCCAGTTTTTTGATATTTTTTAGTTTACTTATTTTCTTAAACATAATTGATCGCTTAGACATTAAAAATTATGAGTAAATTATTCGTTTCCAAGAATTTTTAATTATATATTAATTTTCAATTATTTGTATTACTATTTGTCCATACAATGAACTGAATCCTATTTTTCCAATTAAAAAATTCAGTGACCCAACACATGTGAAGAAACTTAATTTATAAGAAAATAATTAAGATAGATAACTCCTGGCACGTTTTAGTAAGGATAGGTCTGTCCTATCTTCTCAAATATATTTATATATTTCGAATTGATTTTCGAGTCTTTTAAATTACTTTTAATTTTAATAAATTTTATATATTTGGGGTAAGAATTTTTTTAATTTTAATTTAGTAAATACTCGTGAGTAAATAAGTCAAGTAAATATTAAAGTTATTTCATCTATATTTTTGTTATTATTTATTTATTATGTATCACWAGTATTGAATGATGAGAATTACTAAATTCATATAAATAGTTTGTAGAGTATATAAGTAAGGTGATTTTATATTCATTTAGAAGGTAAAGTTTATAATGCTGGATATTTTCAATTTATTTGCTGATGGTTCTTGATTTGGTGGGTAATTTAATATTATTAATATTACTACTCGGAAACTCTATGGATAAAGAAATTTGACCGTGAGTTTATGAAATATTTTATCAGGAGACGGTAAGCTTTTCTTCAGGGGTTTGCAGTTGAGGTATCAGAACCGTTGGTTCGCCAACTACCTTTTGATTCCTTCAGTTTCCTTTGGTGTTTGCAGAGTTTGAAGAAGAAAAGRAAAGAAAGACCTTAAATTGTCATGATGTCAAGCTCTGGCTAGGATATGTTCAGATACGATCCATGGTAGGAGCTTCATTCTCAAGTTCCATGCTTTTGCTTTATATGAATTTCGTTGAATATAATGGTAATGAGAATGTAATTAATGATTCAAGTGTTTAATTCAAGAAGTACTGTAATATGTATGCTATGCATGAATTTGTCAGAACGACAGTATTATACTACTTTAGGTTTCTTCGCTTTCTCATTTTCTGTATGTCTTCGTGGGTTTGGCCTCTGATCCTTGTACTTAACTTTATCTCCCTCCATCAGTTTATGTTTTGATGCAATCTGAATTTCACAGTTCTTTCATTCTGCATGCATCTCCACTCTTACGTATTTGCTTTGAGTCTAAGAGTACAGTTCTTAGAGCATTCTCCATCAGAAAGAACTCTGCAAGTCGGGTTCTAGAGTTACCTCTTTTTTTTCTTTTTTAATAGTTTGGGGGGCGTTAGGACTTCTAGATTATAGTTTTTCTTTTATTCTTGTTTTTACTTCGATTGAACATCTGATGTGTGAATTTTTAAATGCAATGTTTGTGCAGATATACAGTATTTGAAGCATCAACTAGTGCAGTTCTGATATTTGGCAAGTAAAATTAGAATTTGAGATGACTACATTATCTATAATTGTTGGAAATTGTGGACGAGGCAAAGCCAACGACATCACATTTTCTGAATATGGGTCTAGTTTTTCTTTCGGGAAGGAGTTACTTCTGAGTAATAGCATTACATCTAGCAGATTTGGTGGTTTTTGGTTTGGAAATGCTAAACAATCAAAACTGAGAAGTGGGGAGAGATTTCGTACTGTTGCAAAAGTTAGAAAGGGGAAGAAGCATGATTACCCATGGCCTGATGATATTGATCCAACCACTGACAAACCATTGAAGTATCTCTCTTACTTTAAGCCTCTGGAAGAGAAACCTAAACCAGTAACACTTTCCTTCGAGAAGCCACTGGTTGATTTGGAGAAAAAGATCACTGAGGTGAATTATTTCTCGATTAAACACTTTCAGATTTCTATTGCTAACTCTGGCTTTTATAACAATTTTCCATGATCTGTTGACCATTTTTTCTCTGCATAGATACGGAGAATGGCTGATGATACTGGATTAGATTTCAGTAATCAAATCAATGCTTTGGAAATCAAGTATAAGCAGGTATCTCGTAGGGGTTCAGTTGATCTTCATATATTTTTTCCACTTTTCCAACTGAGTCTACTAAATTTCGTAGGAGAAGTTGATAGATTATGATAATGAACACTAATAATGCTACTTCTCACTTTGCATATATTTCCAAGGAAAAACAGTAACTCCAGCTACAGAGATTCAAGTTAGAAATCATTATATGTGCAGTTCTTATGACTGCTAGAGTTATGGATCACTTATTTTGCATTTAACTTTGCTGTAAATAATAGACACCACAATTCRCTCCCAAGATTTTGCTTAGAGTTGCCTGTTTCCATGCCAACACAAGATTTTGAGTCGCTGCCAATTATACTTGCAGTTCCACTTTTAACTCAGGTTTGATACTTTCAGGCTCTTAAAGATCTGTATACACATTTGACACCAATCCAGCGTTTGAATATTGCGAGACATCCTCACAGACCAACTGTTCTTGATCATATTGTAAACATAACAGAGAAGGTATATCTTCAGAGTTTAATCATATTTTCTTGTTTCTAAGAGTATGTTTAATAACAAGTATAAAGTCTTACTTGTTTCACCAACATTATAAAGTGGGTGGAACTCCATGGAGATCGTGCAGGGTATGATGATCCTGCAATTGTGACTGGTATAGGGAGCATGGAGGGGAGAAGCTATATGTTCATAGGCCACCAGAAAGGTAGGAACACAAAGGAAAACATTATGCGCAACTTTGCAATGCCAACTCCGCACGGGTAAGTGTCAGAATCATCTTTTTAAGATGATGATATCAATTATGAGCATTCTTCATATTTTATGAATTATTGAGCAGTTCATTTGCCAATTAAGCATTCTCCATTGCAGACTGCTAATAGAGTTGGGTATTTTAGAAGGATCAATTTTGACTGTCCACTATTTTGCCTGTTTAGGTTATGAATTTATGATGAACTTGAATGTGTCAAGCCACCAATGGGCTTCAATGCCATCTCGAATGTAATTTGTTCTATTTCTAGGGTAGAATCAGAGGATAGGTTCTTATTCTGTTGGACATGGTCTGACGACGTTGCTTCGATTGAATTGTATTCACATTTCACAATTAGTAGCAAGATCACTTACATATAAATTTCTAATGCTTCATGCAGCTACAGAAAGGCCTTGCGGATGATGAAATATGCCGACCACCATGGTTTTCCTATTGTTACCTTTGTAGATACTCCAGGGGCTTATGCAGATCTGAAATCTGAGGAACTTGGTCAGGTGCATGAGCAAACATAGCATGGTTTTCTCTGCAAATCTAAAGTTACTATAATTCTGCATCTATATATGATCATGCTTTCTTCAAATGGTTGCAGGGTGAAGCAATAGCCCAAAACTTAAGGACAATGTTTGGCTTGAAAGTCCCAGTTATAACAGTTGTGACCGGTGAAGGTGGTTCAGGTGGTGCCCTTGCCATTGCTTGTGCCAATAAGTTGTTAATGTTGGAAAATTCTGCATTTTATGTTGCAAGGTGATGCTTGTCTATAAATCTTTATTTCTTTTGTTTGATCCAAATTCTATTTAATGCTTATGTGTGCCTTGGAAGAAATTTGCAATGTGAAATCTAAGCATCTGATGCAGCAACATAATGAGGTTAGCGATAATTCAGAGGAAAGCACTGCATAGTTTTGATAAAGCAGTATACTACCAAGAGTAGTTAAATTTTCTTTAGTGTCCACTCTTGTCAGCTAGTGGGTTGCAGATCACCGTCTTCTCACAATGGAGGCCTGAAATTTTCTACCCAATAGCTGACACTAAGTGACTGGATGAGAATTACAGACTACCTTTGTCAAAGCTTCTGCATTGTCTGAGAAATTCACCGTTTTTTTGTTTAACTACCAGTCCTGAAGCATGTGCCGCAATTCTTTGGAAATCCTCTCAAGCAGCTCCAAAGGTATGCATTCAAACATGACTTGGAGTTTTAGGAATTAAAAATTTACAAAATTATGACAACTCTATCAGTACACTTGCATAGGCAGCGGAAAAGCTGAGGATTACGGCTCAAGAACATTACAGGCTCAGGATTGCAGATGGTATCATCCCTGTAAGTGCATTCATCTTCGTGTGCTACTTCTGTCTAAGTTTGTGAGGAAAAAATAATTTTAACCGAAAATAAAACAGAAAAATCCAGGAGTTTAAAGACAAGATAGTTATCTAACATTGTGGTGAAAGTTGAGGATTATGAACTTATTAGATATCTTCCTAATAAAACCTCTGATATGTAATTTGATCCCAGAAGTGATTCACCTTTTCAATTTCTCAGCTCTTCCAATTTTAGTCATGTTAAAATATTTGCAATTGTCTGGGAGATTTCCCAATTCTCTTTGTTCATATGAATCTTGCGCTTCCGTCTCCTGCAGGAACCTCTTGGTGGTGCACATGCTGATCCCCTGTGGTCATCCCAACAGATTAAACTTGCAATCTTTGAGGCTATGAAGGTAAGAAATTAAAACTTCATGAACCAAAAAGAATCATGTTCTCTTTGTATCCATAGTTAATAAATAGTGCGTTCGTATTACATGAGGTGCAATTACAAAGCAAAAAGAGAAAAAGGCAAAAATTGTCCAGTTTATCAGAACTAAGGTTATTTTCATGAATCCAGAGTTAAAAATCTCCTGCTAGAACATGGCATTCATAGTTCTTCTTGATATTTTGTATCTATTTAGATTGACAGAACAAACTACTACTCCTGAAAGATGGTTAGTAATTATTTCTGATGATCTTATTCTGCACTGGGATAATCTTGCACGATACTGTCTTTTCAGAGTTTTCTCATACAAATTCCTGCCATTTGCATTTTAATTAGCCATTTGGTTTTGTTTCCGAGGTTCACAATTAGCTTAATGATCCAGGAATTAACAAAAATGGATGGCGATGGGTTACTTCGACACCGGATGCTTAAATTTCGATCAATTGGGGTTGGAGGTTTTAAGGAAGATGGTCAAGTTCAACCTGAAAGAAAACGTAACATGAAGCCATCTGAAGTAAATTCTCCAAAGACTAGTGACATAGAATCTGAGCTCGAGGATCTGAGACACAAGATTTTAGAAGCAAAGGGACCAGCTGATCCAATCACCAGGGAAGCAATTGAGAAGCTTGAAGAAGATCTTGACCAGGAGATGACCAAGGCTTTCATATCAATGGGCTTGCAGGATAAGATTAACTCACTAAAACTTGAACTTTTTAGAGCTCCCGATCCAAATCAAGCCCTCGACAGAGCTCTAAAGGAGAAAGCTGATAAAATAGTGCAAGAATTTAAGCAAAATTTGTCACGGCCTGCGGCCTATCTTGGGTTAAAGCAAAAGCTACAAAMCCTCAACACAGTTAGCAGGTTCATTAAGCTGAAGGAGAAAAGTGAAAAACTGAAAACTGAGGTAAATGAGAAAATTCCTCCCGAGATTAGAACCAAGATGGATCTTTTGAAGAAGGCTTGTGCAAACTCATCAAAAGACAATTCGTTGGACGGGAATCTAACAGAGGAGATACGGATAGCTGAGAGAAAACTGAAGGAGGTTTTGAAGTCAGCTAACTTGAAAATAGTGGGAAAAACCAGAAGAAAGCAGGAGATTGCACAGCCTGATATAAAAGAGAAGATTGTGAAGATAAATAAAGAGATTAGCGAGGAGATTGCCAGTGTGGTAGTTAAAGCAGGGGTCCGGGAAAAAATTGAAGAACTGAAAGTGGAGGTTGCAAAAGGCTCAAGTTCGGATAAAGTGAAAAAGTTGGAAGCAGAGATCAAGAAAGAAATTGCCGGTGCTCTCAGTGTCAGCCCCCTGAAAGAAAAGGTTGAAAGTTTAAGAATGGAGCTGGCATCAAACACTAGAGATATTGTGGAAGCTGAGGTCGGTGCCGAAAATGGCAGATGGTGAGATGCTGATTCTATGGTTACAACATTCAGTTTTTATGCAGGCAAGATCATGCAATGATACAGATTGAACCGGTAACTTTTGCTTCATTCAGGAATTAGAACATGAGAGAGATGGTAACGCAGTATTCTGATAATTGAACTTTATAGGTATTGCTCTTTTCTTAACTGAAATAATTGTTTCTTGAAGATGAGAAGCACATCTATGGATGGTCATTCCTAGTCTAAAGAATTGGTGCCAAAAAGTAATTTAAGGTGAATCTCTCACTTATGATATTATCAATATTAATACTTATAATGTTAGTATCGGAACTGCATTTAAAATCATTAACTTATTGTAACATATAAGTAAAAMAAAAAAATAGTRGAGAAAATTTAATTTGCACATTATTTTGGACCTAATATGTAATATTTATTTAATTATTTTTATTTTTATGAAATTTTTAAAAACATTGAATATATATAATAGTTTAAATTTAATCTATTAAATTAACTCATAGAAGAAACATTGAACTTAATGGTTGAAATACTTTGAATTTAATTGAACTTATGACATAATGGTAATTAAAATTCAAGAAAAATTGTATATGAAAATAATTAAAATTAGATCATTTACCATAGATGGAAATAATAATTAAGGGACAGGGTGCCAATGTTTTCTGGCTGGAAGCCTCTAGAAGATAATTGAAAATTGAGGTTCTTACGGAATTAAACTAAACCAGGTGGAGGTTTCTGAATATTACCGAAGAAGTCGGTTGTGGCCGTATTTGTATAAAGTCAAAAAATCACCGACCATAATAGAAAAAGGTATAAATATCGGGTCTTATCTGGAATTTCAGAAAATGGTTCTGATGCCCTAAAACGGTCGTATCTCCCCTGACCCATCTCTAACACCACCCCCGGTCTTTCGCAGCACCCTCAAATCCCATTTTCGTTAATCACCATTCTCTCTCTGCGATTAATGTTCAAAGCTTTCTAAATTTTCCAGTGAAAATCTGCAAATTTTGGTGTAATTTTTTTTTTGAAGAATTTCCTTCAAAATCTAGATTTTTGGTCTTTGGGTCTTAAATCTCTCACCTTAGGCGCAGAAGTTGTGGCACTTTTATTGACCACAAGGTTGCGTTTAGTAAACCTAAAGTCCTACCTCTCAATCGTTCTATACAGGCTGAAGAAATTTGTGTACATATTTTAGGTTAATTCTTGGTTTGGAGAAACTGATTTGAATTGGGTTTCTCAAATTTCGGTCATGAATTCGCGATCGAGGTATCCACCACCGGGGATCAGTGGCCCTGGCGCTGGGAGGGGTAGCGGGAATATGCACCCGAACGCGAACCCTAATTTTCAACAAAGAAATCCTCACCAGTACGTACAGAGGAGTCCAATGCAGTTCCAAAATCAGCACCCGCAGCAACAACAATGGCTTCGAAGAAATCAACTAGGTGGCGATCCCACCGTAGACGAGGTTGAAAAGACCATTCAGTCAGAAGCTGTTGATTCAAGGTAGGTTTTCATTAAAATTTGTGCTTTTATGTTTTGTTGTGACTTCTCCTACACTTTTACCTTTCATTTTGTGATAATTTTTATCTTCTGTGGGGAAATGAAGTGAACTGTGTCAACTTATGGTAATCTAGGTTATTATTTACTTATTTTATTTACTTTTTTGGGGAGTGGTGCTTAAGTGATTGATATAATATGAAATGACTCAGTGTTGTTCTGATATTGATACTATGAATCTCAGCGGGAAATTGTGGAGAAAGGCATCTCAGTTGATTTAGGTATTTCCTAAATATAGTAAAATTAAAATCGTCCATGCAGAGATAGATGGTTTTCATCATTTCCATAATCCTCCTTGGTTATAAAATGGAGGGAAAAATTATTTTTGAGCATTTAATACTTTTTCTTCAGTTTGTTGATTAGTATAGAGTTTATTACTAGGGCTAATTTTATGCTTCGCACATTGAATGTGATCTATAAATTGGGCTGGACAAAGAGAAAGTTGACCATATTTGGGGCGATGATTTTCTATCTCATCCATGTTTGTTTGAGCTTCTGTTTAAAGTAGCGCGAGGTACTTCTGTTTTTATAGATTAGTTGGTTTTTTTACCCCATCATCAAAAATAATTGACTGGTGCTAAAGTAAGCTGGTGGTTGTCCATTTGGAGTGCCTCTTGAAAATTTAGAGTCGTAGTGGATTCAAGCTTGCTGGTAGAACTGTATTGATCAACATCTACCCAGAGGGTGGATTTTTTCCGTCGACTGTTACACTTTGTATGATGTTCTTTTTTCCTTATAAATTATTTCCATTTTTTCCCAGCAGTTTTTCGTTTATAATTGACACGGCAATCTCATTGCTTTATTTGTAGTTCACAAGATTGGAAGGCAAAGCTAAAGATACCACCGGCAGATACGCGGTACAGAACAGAGGTAAGAGAATTAGCGTGATGTTTTCGTTCAATTAGTTCTTAATTTTTTTACCTTCAGTTAAGAAAATACCCAAGCACTAATTTTAGTATGATAACTTGAGAAGCTATTTTTGAATATTGAATTGCATCTAACCTTTTTTGCAGTTGTGTATGTTAGATCCACTTGAGTTAGTAGTTGTTTGTCAAACCTCTTTTTAATTGCAGTAAAAGTGTGTATTGGACTGGTTGGGCTTGAGATCGTCATATTACCATTTGGCTCTCTGTTCAATTAATTTTATGTTTTAGGCAAGGTCCAAAAGTCATCACTTACCTTCTCTCTCCGCTCTAGGGGCCAAAGTTTGGGATGGGCATGGTTTGTATATGGTGCTGTTGAGCCTGCTTAAATTTTTCCTTTTAGATGCTGCTTGGCCGTAAGAGTTGATTTTGTTGTCTCTTCTTCATAGAAGTTGGATTTTGATTCTTCCGGGGCATATGGTTCTGAAAAATCCTTTTCTGCGTCAAAATTGGTTATGGAGGGTTTGTAACCTCTTACTAGTGCATTTGTTCTGCTCATTTGTGAATTTAGACCTTCTTTGCTAAGAAGAGTAATTTTGTGGTGGTTCTCTCACCCACTTGAAACTTTTTATGCGACACTTATTTTTTATGCACAAGTACTCTTGCTTGGGGGTTTTATTCCTGATTTTCCACTTTTCAATTGGCATTGCAGGATGTCACAGCTACCAAGGGAAATGAATTCGAGGACTACTTTCTGAAACGTGAGCTACTTATGGGCATATATGAAAAGGGTTTTGAAAGACCATCTCCTATACAGGAGGAGAGTATTCCGATTGCTCTTACAGGAAGTGATATTTTGGCTAGAGCTAAGAATGGAACAGGAAAAACTGCTGCCTTTTGCATTCCTGCCCTGGAGAAGATTGATCAGGACAACAATGTCATTCAAGGTTGTGTCCAAGCTAACTGATAGTGTTTATTTTTTTCTTTTTCTTATTCTATTAGGGATTATAATTTCTTGTATTAATTTCTGTTATCCTTGGTATCAATGCTTAATGGAAGTCTTTCCAATAAGTGGGCATATGACCTATGGAAATGTTTTGCTGAGATGGCATTGGATATGAATGAATGATCTTTGTCTTCTTAGGAAGTAATTAGATTGATATGCTTTCTTTAGTTGTCTGCAGCAATAACACTGTTTGTTGTAAATCATAGTCGTTTCTGGATTCTGGAAAGGGAACCTTTGTGATCTTGAGCTAGTAGGCAGATGGCATTGTTTTAGATCGGTACATAACTCATAGTGATGTTGCTTCACATCTTTGTGTTTTCTAACTAAGACATGGTTGAGGTTGGCAATTTCCAAAACCCGAAGACATTAATTTCTCTAGTATCTTTTTATTATATCATTCACTCAATCAGGTCTTTAGATCTCTTTTAATTGGTGTGCTTTTTGCTGCAGTTGTTATTCTTGTTCCTACCCGAGAATTGGCTCTTCAGACATCGCAAGTTTGTAAAGAACTTGGCAAGCACTTAAAAATTCAAGTCATGGTTACTACTGGTGGTACTAGCTTGAAGGATGATATAATGCGTCTATATCAACCTGTTCATTTGCTTGTTGGAACTCCTGGAAGAATACTAGATCTTGCAAAAAAGGGTGTATGCATTCTCAAAGATTGTTCAATGCTTATTATGGATGAGGTATAATATTGTTCCTTAATTGTATTTCCTTTTAAATACATCTATATCATCACTTCATTATGTGTTTGTTTGCTCAAGAATATGGAGCAAGGTTCATAGAGATTCATTTAAACCACAATTGGGATTACTGTTGATCGTATCTACTTGAGACGTCTTAGAATTTATTCTTTGGGAACTGATATCTTGGGGACAAATGTAATGGAGACCCTGGGGACATTCCTGTAGCAAATTTCTTAACCTTGACCTAAGAAAGCGACTTTTTTCTTTTTGGGGGGTGTGTGTGTGTTTTGGGGAGTTTTTTCTTAACCACAATATGTTGCATGTCTTGTATTATGCTTGTTTGCAATGAAATAGTTCTTGATGATTGTGTATTATGTACTCTTAGTTATCTTTGAAATTCTAACTTTTGTTGATGTTTTCAGGCTGATAAGCTTTTATCGCCAGAGTTCCAACCTTCTGTAGAGCAGTTGATTCGCTTTTTGCCCACGAACCGGCAAATCTTAATGTTTTCTGCTACTTTTCCTGTCACTGTCAAGGATTTTAAGGACAGATATTTGCAGAAACCCTATGTCATCAACCTAATGGATGAGCTTACGCTGAAGGGTATAACTCAATATTATGCTTTTGTCGAAGAAAGACAGAAAGTCCACTGCCTCAACACCCTTTTCTCAAAGGTATGACTGTAGCTGAAACTTGAGAAGTAGTTTCTCCATTATAATGATTACTTAACTCATTGTTTTTGTCCACAGCTTCAAATAAATCAGTCGATCATCTTCTGCAATTCAGTCAATCGGGTTGAACTTTTGGCCAAGAAAATTACAGAGCTTGGCTATTCTTGCTTCTATATTCATGCGAAGATGCTTCAAGATCATCGCAATAGAGTGTTTCATGACTTCCGCAATGGTGCCTGCAGGAATCTCGTCTGCACTGGTACTACCATCATGTTCTTGAAATGGCGAACTGATATATCTCATGTTCATATGTTTTGGAAAATTTAGTTAATTAACACAGATACTTAAGTTCCCTAATAATTTTTAGCTCGTCTAAGAAACGRGCAATGTAACATATAAAAATGTATACTAATAATTAAAAAAAAAAAAATCTCCTTATCTTGAATCTAACMCCTTGTTGCAGCATCACGAGACAGCAGCAACCCACCCACCCCCACCCCAAAAAGAAAAAAGCACATTCTTCCCTGCCACTTGCTGGTCATTCACAATGTTTAGATTCCTGCTGAAGTCTGGTTTGTAGTTTTTTATGGCCTACATGCTACGGCGAACCCAGTGCAGATAGGAAGATTCAAATTGAAAACCTTTTCAGATTTGGCAATTATGTGCATGAAAATTATGTATTTCCTGATTATGACTCAAGTCCTATTGATGTCCTGTTATTTTCAACTTATTGCTTGTGTTTCTAATGATTTCGTGATTGTCTTTTCCTTGTTTTGTGCCTGTAGATCTGTTTACAAGAGGTATTGATATTCAGGCAGTCAATGTTGTTATTAACTTTGATTTTCCAAAGAACTCAGAGACTTATTTACACAGGGTAGGCTGAACATATTGTTCCTCGTTTTGCTCTGTTTAATATGAAATGGCTATTTGTACTATGATTTCATGTTTATATKTGTTTTTTATTTTTAGGTTGGTCGATCTGGAAGGTTTGGGCATCTTGGTTTAGCTGTGAATCTGATTACCTATGAGGACCGCTTTAATTTGTATGAGTTTTATACTCTTTGATCTCTTGTTGAAATTTTATAGCAGTTCACTTGGGTTGCAGCAAGGGTTTAGTTTCTTTTTCTTGAATCTTACAGGTACAAGATTGAACAAGAACTTGGGACAGAAATCAAGCAAATTCCTCCACATATAGATCAGGCTATATATTGCCGATGATCTATGGTGGAGTAGTTGTGTGGTAAATAGTGGTATCAATGGTGAGTCATAGTTCTACTTTCCTTCTGCAGTAATAATGTTTCCCTTCTATCGACCACAATATCTCCATGTCTTTGGTTGACATATGCTTAATTGAAGACTCTCACTTTTTTTGGCCGCTTCTTCCTGTTAGTTTTGAGATTTTATCACTATCTGGGATTCAGTACAACCTGAGGCATTTTTTTTTGTGCTTGTCCCCTTTGTTTCTTCTTTCTCTGGTGGAGATGATGGAGGAGAGGGGACCAAATCACAAAAACAAAAATAGMAGAAATTCAAGAAAGTATTATTTATTTATTTTGAGTTCCCTACAAACAGAAGAACAAATGATTTTCCTCTTGCTTAGAAAGTCTTATCTTACGTAAAATGCTTTACGGAAAAGATAAGATAGATACGGAGACAGCAGCGGATGCATCATGTTTCAGTTGACAACTTACTATGATTTTTGCATTTGGTTGTAGTTGGAGGAGTGATATTATTCTGTTCATTTCAACTCATTTACTTTGGATATAGGAATTATTTGCTTAGTGTATCTCTATTTTACTCTTTGTGCCTGACTTCCCTGCAGAATTTGTTTCGGTACAGTTCTCAAAGCCTCCTGATTTAATATGATGTGCCATGTGAAATGGAATGATTGGACTTTGAAGAGTAGCGGTTGGTTCTCCTTGCAAGAAATGTGGAGTTTCCCGTATATGTTAGGCTTGTCWTGCCCCTGAAACTTTGACAAGGATATGAAGGAATTTATAATTGCATCCCCAAATAGATGCTGGGATCAATTCTTAGTTACTGCTGAATATCTGGGTCCAGTTGCATTTGTTCTTGAATGGATGTGGTTACTTTATTAGGGTTATGTATCTTTTCTGCATAAAAGATTGTCCTTGCTGTGCTTCGTTCATAGCATTAGCTTTGTTTATGTACTGAAGAAAATACTCGTTAGTAGGGGGGTTGCAGTCTTAGGAGCTGTCTCGCATCATTWGACATATGAAATGTGTTGAAGAATCAACCGATGTAGTTCCTTCGTTTTTCCTTTTTATGAACATAGTTCCTTGTTTCTTGCTTGGATTTGTTGGAGTTGGCTTAGTGTTCAGAGTGTTCAGAGAATTTGCTACTGCGCCTCCATGGAATTTGGATTTTAGCTTCTGAAGTTAGTGATCTAGGGTTTCTTCTGTTTTCCTTACTTGGCTTGTCATAATTACCTTGGACATCCAAGAGGCAGAGGGAAGTATCATGTTTGAAAGGCAATTGTTTAGGAATTCAGTATTTTCAATTAAAAATGGTCTACTTAACAAAAATCGGGTCTATAGCGGTGATATGAGAGTATTGGTTGAAGTTGTTTCTCATCAAATTTGTAGTTTACCCTTTTCCCCCAATCGGTATAGAAGCAGAAAAGGGAAAAGAAAAGAAGGCGATATTTTAGGATCAGTTTGGAATTGTTCTCAGGTATGTGCTAATCGGAAAAGACAGTCATCGTTGGTACGCGCATTTAAAAGTACTTGGCTACTTTCGTAGTTAAAAATATTTTGAAATTGTTCTCAGGAGAGTGTTGTCCGACAGCCAAAAGTATCTTTTTTGCAAAGTAGTTGATATTCATTAAATATTTTGATAATTTTTTCTTTACRCAGTTGAAGTTTATTAAATATTTTCATATCTATTTTTAATCTTAAAAGTAAATTCTTGAACCGAGAAAAACAATTTCAAATGCATTTTCACAGTGAATGCCTGTCGCATTTGAGAAATCGATGATTACGTTCTTAGCAGCAAATAACTCAAACGGGACGTGCAAGTAAACAGCGGAGAGGCGAAAATTAGGATTGGAAAATGTTGTTCCGACGGCCAATTTGTCGGGTTCATGAACAGACGTGTCGCTGCTCCACAGGAAAGGCAAACCATATTGTAGTACTATTAAGAGAAAACTCTGTAGCCACCTTTTGACWACCATTAATTCAGTGTACACAACCCATCCCCATCCCCTTCTCCAGTTCTTGGGCTTACTTGTTGGTGAGGTGTCAAGGCACGAACACACATGGGAAAGCTGAACATTCGTATAATAGATTTGTGATCTTGAAGACAGTATTAGATGTTTCGGTCACCAGCATTTACTGCGTCACTCCGTACTCCCTGCTCTGGAGCAGCACCGCCATTAATGTCCTCTTCACAATTATATCGCTCTCTGTTTGAAACTTTGAATTATGGTGTACTAGTACCGTGCCTTGCAGAAGAAAGAAAGCAAGAAAAGATTTTCAGCTCTCTCATCATGATCGTAAATATGGTCCTCCATCTGTGTTCTTTCTCTTTTGATCAATCTGGACATTAAATGCACACAGTGCCCTTTCTCACTTCTCTGCATTCATGCGCCTGCATTTAATTTTACATGTATCCTTGGCTGGCCCGCCCATTTCTACATACGGAGTAGCTTTCTTTACTTAATTCCATCCCTGCCATCGTCCTCAAAATCTTAGAATCAATTAAGAGACCCCTTTTAATCATTGATTTGCTTGTGTTGTATACAGTGGAGGCATAAAGATTTCATCTTTATGGTGTAGGATTGCATTATGGCTTCGTTGGTGAAGTTTTTCAAGGTTTTGCGCTATTATTCAATAAAATCGAGTTTCATTTTAACAACGTTAAAGAGAAAATTAAGTAAATCACTGTTCTTCAATGCCGGTGTCTGCGTGAAAAGTGAAAACACACAGTCGTATACAGGAGATAAATGCTGGAATACTTGCAAGATTCTTAAGTCTCATTCAGTCATTAATTGGAGTTTCCTTTTGTGTTGAAGCAGACATWCATTCATTCAATGTCCTTAAACTAGATACAATCGTACCCACAAACATAAATAGAGAGATAAGCATAGACATGTGCAGATATCTTATCATTGTATTAATTGCATTGCCGGCGTTGAACTCGCTGACCTTTCCTTCTTTCTTTCTCCSCTGCGGTTAGTGCTAGCTAGCTAGAGATTTACACCGTCTAGTGTTTGTCTGTCAGGTCCTTTCGCTCTTTCTCTTTTTCCCAAAGTGTTCCTGTTCTTTCTTCGACAATATTTATTGCCTCCCTGGCCTAAGCCATGTGYTTCTGGTGTTGTTCTCCACTTGTTCTCTACTTGTCCTCTGAAGAAGGTAGAGAAGAGGGGAAATACACAGAAAAGATTGAGAATAGTAGCAATAAGTGAAGAATGGGAAGAGCACCGTGTTGTGATAAGAAGATGGGGTTGAAGAAAGGGCCCTGGACTCCCGAGGAAGATGAGAAGCTTATCCAATACATCAAGAAAAATGGCCATGGCAGCTGGCGTTCTCTACCTAAAAACGCAGGTATACTTGTCTCCCTCGTTTCCTAATGCCATTTGATGTCTCAGAATCATACTATGACGCCACTTGACTAAAGAGCAGTCAGCCCTCATTTCTTCTCCAATAATCTATTATGCTTCTCTGCTACAAGTCTATAAGTGATAAAGAAGTACCTGCTTGCATTGCACCACTGCGCCATGTTAACTGTTTGTCCATGTCTTTCTGMGGAATGTCCTTTGATACATCTAAAGCCTTCATCTTTTAGCTTAAATTGTTTACCATGCTTGGTGACCTTTTCATCAGAGTCCTGATTTTCGAAATTTGCCCCTGCTAATGGTGTACTTACGATGATATTTAGCTTTAATTCTTGAAATAGTTTTCATGTTTTAATATTTATCTATTTCTAGTTCTAAGTTCCAAAAGCATCAGAATAGCAAGTACCCTAGTGGAAATAAAGGAGATCTTCCTGTATTGTTGTGCTGAACTTGATGCTTGATGTCAGCTCTTGCTGTTGACATTGTTTGTGATATGATGCCATACAACCCAACTTCTTTGTTGCATATTTTGACTGAGATATCCTCGGAGACTTATATACTTGTTGCTAATGCTATCTAGATTCTGACATCACTTTCCGTCTTCTTTTTCTTTTCCTTCAAGGTCTTCTTCGCTGTGGGAAGAGTTGCAGGCTTAGATGGACAAATTATCTTAGGCCAGATATCAAGCGTGGTCCATTTAGCCTCGGGGAAGAGAAGCTTGTCATGCAATTACATGGCATTCTTGGAAACAGGTTTTTATTATCACTGGTATTTGTTTTATTAAGCAGGCAATCACATAGAGAGTAGCATGCTCAAAACCATTTCTTGTCTCTGTGAACTGGATTCCTAGTGGCATAAGCTTGAAAGATATGATCTAGACTTTCCTTTCTTGCAAGCATTTCCAGTCCACTATTCATTGTGCGAATGATTTATAAGCCTAAGTTGGCAATCTTGGTCACCTGGTGATATGTTATGTTTTCCTATCTTCAGATGGGCTGCAATTGCCTCTCAATTACCTGGACGGACAGATAATGAGATAAAAAACTTATGGAATACCCATCTAAAGAAGCGCCTAATTTCCATGGGTATCGACCCTCAAACCCACGAGCCTTCATCTGCCCCTAGCGGGCTGCTACAAAGACTCTCTGTGTCCCCTTCCACCCGTCACATGGCACAATGGGAGAGTGCAAGGCTCGAAGCTGAGGCGCGCCTTTCAAAGGAATCGTTACTCTTGGTGCCATCATCGACAGGGAAGCCGGATGATGATTTTATTCTACGTATATGGAATTCTGAAATAGGAGAAGCCTTTCGGAATTTCAACAAAGAAGAGAAAAATGGATGTAACAGTCCGCTATCTCTGGCATCTTCATCGACAAAATGTAGATCAGTTTCAGTTGCCACAGCAGAAGAGGGCCTATGTTTAGCATATCCCTCTGCGGCAGGGAGTAACCAGACTGAAGATCCAGATTGCAGGAGTAGCGTATCACCTCTTGAAGATGTTCGTCCTGGATCAGATTCTGCTAGCTCCAATGACTTAGAGGATTCATCTGAATCAACATTACAGCTGCTCATGGATTTCCCTAATAATAATGATATGAGCTTTTTAGGTCACTGTGATAACTGCAACATGTATTCACTCTTATAAATTGCAGCTCTTTTAAGTTTATCAGTCTTCTCCCTCTAGTTGTGCGGCAGATAATTGGCCTCCATAACTCAATTTTGGGCTGGTTCTTTTAGTGTCTCCAGCTGTGAGAGATTGGGTGTAACCTGACTATGTACCGCTTAGTAATATTAGAGATATAGCTACGCTCATGGGGATATCAATATGCTGTGTTATATCCCCATTAATCAGATTAGAGCAGCATCGTATTTGATTTCATTTGGTCTTAACATGAAATCGTGTACAAATATCCTAAAGTAATGCTGGTCTATCTTGTTCTCTCAGTAGGAAGTTTTAGCTGGGAGAATTTCTCGATTCTAAGTCTTTTTTCACCTTTTGGACGCCAAATCGTGAACATCATCATAACATCAAACTTGCTTTTGCACAGAGCTGATGTTTCTTGCCTTAKATATACCATACCACTTATGGAAATTGTACTGTTTCTCCAAATTGATAAAAACACAACCAGCAAACAGCTAAAAAGGAGAATTTACAGGAAATAATAGAATTTAGCATCCAAAGCATCCTGTTTTTGGGGTTTGATTAGTTGCACGATACTTTGCAGCCACCTCCTCTGCTTTGAGGAGCTCTTCGCGACGCTTTGCATCAACCATTGCTCTATTCTCTTCTGCCTGCTTGTGAACTAAAGCTATCTTGTTTTTCATTTTTTCTGCATAATCAGCTTTCTTCTTCTCCATTTTTTCCTGCATATATCAGAACCATTAGCATTGAATAATAAAGTTTCTTCTGACGAAATTCCTCAATTACAATGGGCCAGATGGCAAGAAGGCGGTGCAATGACACTCTGTTTCTGAAGAGGTAACAAAGTCCACATCTTTTTCCAATAGCAGGGACAAAATTTACAGCTTAAGAACAAAGACASAAACTGGATACTGAAATAGAGGGATCATTTGGCTTGCACAAAGAATGGCAACAAACTGATAATAATATGCGTAGGAACCACCAAAGAGTTATTTGTGRATCAGTTAACTGGATGTGGAAGTTAGTGAAATCACCTTATGAACCAAATGTATTTGGTTTTCATGGGAATGAACTTTGTATTTAAGGCATTTGTCTCTATGTCTTTTTCCTTCAAATACATTTATTTGATCATATCATTTCTTTCACCTTCAAACACCTCCTTCAGAGATGTTTATGTGCAACTTTTAAACACAAATTACGTAAATGCTGCTGTTTGATTACCTCAATTTTCTTCAGTTGAGCTTCAATAGATGCTTTCTTGCTGTTTTCCCATGCAGTAACATCAGAAAGCTTCTTTTGGGCCCTGTCCAAGCATTTAAACAATGTTAGAGATGATGTAGGAACCAAATATTTTGGTAGAAGGTTATTAATTTGTACAAATTTATAGTTAAACAAAGCTTTCTCTCGAATACTGAATAGTCACAAGTAAATGCAGCTTCACGAAATTTCTTGAATTTCATTAATTAAGATAGGATAAGTATAATGCCTTAGACAAAATGAGCAAATAACCAGAAAAATAAATTCTACATTCAAGCCATTCAGAGAAGAAAGGGTAACCGCATCTTGGAAATGGCAGAAGTAAAGGTGCAATTTAGAGAAGCCATACTTGTTTTCTGCTTTTGATTTCTCACTTTCCTCCCATGCCTTGATAAAGGATAACCTTTTATCAGTTTCAAGATTGGCAAGAGCAATATCTAGAGACATGAAACAGAGGAAATAGGCAATTAGTTTTTTCTCCCACAAAATGCAGTTAAACATTGACTTGCATAATTCTAGCAATCAAAAGAAATCTCCATTGAGAAGTCGTCATTGAAATTTGACCATTTTGACAATCCCTCAGTTMATAAACTCATTAACAACATTGCCTAACAAAACAGTCTTTCTATCCAAGCATTGTATCAAGAGAGCAGATTTTTGAAAGCTTTCAATTTATAGTAATAAACAACAAGAATTAACAAACATTTCTAAATGTACCTCTATCAAGGGATCCTTTCAAAGGTTTCTGCACTGCAGTATCTGGAACTGCTGAGGGAATGAAACAATCCAAAGTTAGACATCATATGACAATGGTCAAATGCTAATCAATGATGTCCAAAGACCAAAAAACTTTGAGATCTTCATAAAAAATGTTCATACTGTTACATCTCTACAGAACGCAGAGAGGCATACTTGCTCTGACCTACCCAATTTAGCATAACATATTATTAAACCGAATTTTATAAGCTTCTATTTCTAGAAACAAGTAACTGTATTTATAAAGAAGCAATAAGAACAATGATATACTTTCAGAACCATAATGTTGTTGAAGCAATTCTGAAACAGGTTTCAGCATTAGGATCTATACCAAAAAAGTTGTCCCTTGTCATATTGGGCAAGTCGTAAAAAAGGAAGTAACAATTATAATAACTGCTATTATTTCTCTTCCTGAGTATATCATGACAAATGTGGAAAGTAATATAACAAGTTACATCCGCACATGTTAAGAAGGCAACAAATTGGACCAGCGATAGAAAATGGAACCAAGATTTTATCAATGCACTACCTTTCTTGGCCTTAAACATGATTTCTCTACAAACAAAATCCTTCTTTGAAGAGCTGAGTTCCTCACAGATAAATTTTCTACTTACTCTGAACAAATACTCAAAATGCACATGCTAGCACAAAAACATGATTGAAATATATAGTTCCGACTATACTCCATATCAAGCTCAACACGATTTTCAAGCTTAAAGCTAGATGTGGCCCTCTGGCCAAAAAGTCCTGTGCACTAGAAGTATTTGAGTGGCCAACTCGTACTCCCCCAAAAGGAAAGATATCAAACTCCAAAGGATAAATTAAATGGCTCTGACTCCTGTAATCTTATGGCTCGTGAAACTTTATCAACTACTAGATGCAGGACACACATCTACAGCTGCAAAAGTTCAGGAATTAATATTACCAATGACATATTCTAGCGTTCAAAGACAGCAACCATAGTATGAAGCAAATAACTAGATATTCCATTCAAAAGCAAGAGCAGCAAGACTCAAAATAGAGGGAAAAAGAAACAGATAAAGACAATGACAGTTGTATTTCCTTTAAATAAGCAAAAAAGCACATCAACTCATCACAAAAATGACCAGGTTGAGAATCTAAAATATATTCATTCCACAATGTTTCTCCTTTCTTTTGTTAGTGGTAGGAAAGGGAATCTTGGAGATGCTTCGGTATGAAATAACTAATTGAACTTCCGAGAATAAGAAATATCCAGAACATCATTTAGCATCACTTGTTTAATTGACGGAGATATTTAGCTTCTTGAGAACGGAAGCAAAACCAAACTCTAATGTTAAGAATTTTAGAAGAATCAATAACAAGTGGAATAGAATGCTAATTACAGCACGGAAGGACAAAAAATATCCAGCATCAAATTGTAAACAACCTTCCTAAATCTAGTCTCTCCTACTATATAGTTCATGTGGAAAGAAAGAGGCGGAGAATATAATTTTAAGGCCAATTTGGAGTAATATCTGGGTACAAAGCTTCCTTAAACCCCTCATTCCCAAGAAATCAAGTGGCAATCCATGGAACTGCTTGCAAATGTAATATAGTAACCAGATAGAGCCATCAACAATATCACCATTAGTAAATTGATCATCTCAAATCGCTAACTAATGAAATAGCAATCTATTCGAGCGATACATATAGTCTGAAATGGATAATGAAGTTTTGCATTTGTAACAACTTACTCTGAGCAAGAGCAACAGCTTTTGAGTCATCAACCTTCTCCTGATGCACAGGCACAACAGCCTTCTCCTCAACGAAGTCTTTTGGCGGGGGCGGCCCCGTCGCCAGGGCTGGCTCCGCAACAACCGGCGGCACCGCTTGAGCTTTGGGAGCTAATTCCTCCGTTGCCATTTCTAGAGATGTTCAGAAAAATAATGAACTTTCAACAGCAAAAATAATATAAATTTAGCTCTGCTTTTCTTTTGGTCCAGATTTCTTACTATATTTATCACTGCAACATCCAGCGTAGCTAACGTGTGCACCGTTTCTACAGTTGTTCATTACACGTAATGATAAGAAATGAGAAGTCGACTGTTTCCCTGCATCGCCGCAATCATCAAGTTGAGTTCAGCCGTTGATCCTAAGCATGATCGGTAATTGTCCATGATCAAGAGAGAAAGTGGTGGTGTGTACTGAAATAGGTGCGCGTAAGCTGTAGCATATTGGCTCCTTCAGTGCCGACAGCAACTATGGAGTAGTAATTAAAGTGGCTACCACGACGCCGTTCCGAAGATTTAGTTATTTACTATAATGACTAATCAAGCATTATTGGTTCCTGTTCCTTTCTCGCTGGCGTCATTATCAGTCTTGGCTGTCTGCTAATGAAGCATCGACGCTGTGCTTCAGTCCCACAGACAACCTGATTTTCATCAGATATTTATATAATTATTTTTAAAAAATTAAAATTTCAAAACTGTAGAATCGAATGTGGTAGAATCGGAGTTGGTCCCAGTATTTATGTTGGCGATGGTGCCATAATGTGAGTGGGGTCTCCTCTCCTCTCTGTCCCTTTTACGCGGATGGGGATGGACTTTGTCGCTTGCGGCATCGGATACAAGTTGGGCCTAAAGATCCAATGCCTCTAGCCACCAGATGACAATAATAATGCAAACCGATGTGCTACAGAACCGAAGCCCTTGTACTTCTAGGCCTAAGCCAGACCCAACAAAAAGAATGAGATGCCAAATCCAAAAGCCGAAAAGCCTTGTCCTGCTGCGTGCTCGTTCCATTCCACTATCAGAGCACGAGCTCCCTTTGCTGAGACTGATGGACGCTGGCTCCGAGTTTCATACTTTACCATCGTCGYATGTGACGACGCAATCTCCTTCTTCGTCGTCTCCCCTGGAGGAGAAACAATGGGGAGAGCGAGTTTCAGAGGCAGTTTTAGCAGCATATAATACTCTTCCAAAAAAAGGGAAGCCTCAGGGTCGCGAAGTCACAGTCTTGGCTGCTTTTCTTATATCTTCCCCTTCTAAAGGTCTTTTATTTTCTCTGTTTCATTTTTATCGTGAAAATATCAGAGAAAGAAGCCGCTTCTCTTCACTACGTATTTTGTTGGGCTTTTCCTTCTTTTCATTAGAATTGGAAGTGGTGGCGCTGGGAACTGGGACGAAGTGCATTGGCCGCTCGCGGCGGAGTTCGAAAGGTGACCTAGTTAATGATTCGCATGCTGAAATAATAGCAAGAAGAGCTTTGTTGAGGTAAATTTGTTTGGGTTGTTTCTGTTCTTTCTTCCTTGCGTTCTCAACTGTTGCTCTATTTCTTATCTGAACCAAGTTTATTGTAAATTCAGTGATTATTTTTCTGTACTTGATACGAGGAAAATCAAGACTCCTCGAAAATGGAAAGGCATTATGGATTGTATGGATATATATGCTTGTGCTAGCAATAGGTAGGCTAAGTGAGATGAGAGAAAGAGAATGAGATGTCAAAAATAAAATTGGTTTGAAACTTTCTAGTGCTTATCAGATTCATTTGCAGTTAAACAACCATACTTACAGCATGTATGAGATCATTCATCACCTATAAATAATTAACAAATTCTCAGGGAATAGTGATTGTTAAATTGCCATAATCCTACCAGGTATTTCTATTTCGAAATTCAGTATCTTACAGAATTTTACAAGAAGTGTAGAGATAACAATGAGAACATACAGTTACATGCTGATGCTGCTGCAAGAACTTCCTGTTTGGACAAAATTGGATTTGGTCGAGAAAAGTTCAAAATGAAGCAGGGCTGGGAGTTGCATCTATACATATCTCAACCACCCTGTAGGTGTTGGCAAGATTACATGTTTCGCATTAAAAAAAGGTCAAAGCCTCCCCTTTTGACTGTTATATCTGGTTTTGTTGTAGGTGGAGATGCATCTGTCAGTTCTGGTATGATTCCCTTCCAAGATGGTCCTTCAAGAGGAGAGATTTTTGTTGGCTTTTATAGAAGTGATAATTTGATGGAGAGTTTGGCAGAATCTACTRCAGAAAATAATGGTAATCCTCTAGTTATTGTTGTTTACTGGGAGAAAGTATTCATATGATTCTCCCTTTTCCTTTTTCCACCTTTTGCTGCTAAGTGATATTCAGTATGGGTTGTGATCTTTGATTTACTTTGCAATCAAATAATGTCCCTACTAACACATAGGTTTTTGTTTCCTTTATTTCTTTCTTTCTTTCTCTTCTTCATCTTCTTATCGCTCTCTAAATATTTTTTCATATATTATCCAGGCAATTGTTTTGAAGAAGTGGGCACAGTTCAGAGGAAGCCTGGTCGTGGGGATACAACTTTGTCAGTAAGCTGCTCTGATAAGATTGCTCGTTGGAATGTTCTTGGAGTTCAAGGTTGAGTTCTTTACTATAAGGACAAAAGTTTCTGCTATTAATTTCTTTTAGTATTAACAAAAGCATTTCTCTCTGCTGCTCACGCATCTTACTAGCATACCCTTGTTGCTGTTATTGAGAGATCTAGCCTCATTCAGTAGTTTCTTGAAGAAAATAAATATCTGTTTGTTTGAYCTTGTGCTGGATGTTTTACTTGTCATGCTCTTCTACTGGTCTTGTTAGCATCGATATATATTCAAGTCATCATTAAGACATAATTATGAAACAGGGAGAAATTGAATTCATTGAGTGCATGTGACTTATTTTTCATATATTTTTCGGATCCTTAAAGGCTTTAACTTCTGGTGGGTTTCTATTTTTCTGTCACCGGGGAAATTCAATAATGCTTATTCTAGATAATTTACTTCTTGTATTCTAGTTTTWTAGGCATCTATCAGTTGGTCAATTAATGTGTGGAGAAGTTGTACTCGAAGTTTCCTTACCAATTTGTTTTCATCTTTTTTAGGGGCTTGCATGTGCTTAGCTAATTTAGTTTCAATCTTTTAAGTTTGATTAGCTGGGAAACGCCATTCCTTTTTCTGTTTGTAGATAGTTTTTATATGCAGGTCTTTSTTTTTAGTGCAGGAGCTCTGCTTTCTTACTTTTTGCAACCGGTTTACATATCCTCTATTACCATTGGCCTATCCCATTTAAATACTGAATATCGTCTTATGGAGCACAACATGAGGAGAGCATTGTGTGAAAGGATCCTACCATTGTCAGACAAGTTAATTGATCCTTTTCGGGCAAATAAGGTCCATAATCAATATCTCTCTCCGCAAATATCTCTCTCTGCACCCTTGCTTTTGCCAATGTAGTATAACAAAAGTAAATTGCATTTCGTTGCAACTGGCAGCCAGTTTTTTGGGTAGCTCCAATTCCACCGGAGGAGTTTCAGCATTCTGAGACTGCTTCAAGTACTCTGACTTGTGGGTAGGTTTACCAACAGCTTCCGGTTATTAGTTAAGAGGTCGAGACACTCTTTTCAAATGTAGAATCTTGGTCTGTAGATATTCAATCTGCTGGAATAGGTGTGGCCTACATGAAGTCATTCTTGGGACCACTGGGAGAAAGCAGGGGACATCTACAAAAGGGGCTTTGTCCCCTTCCACTGAATCCTCTTTATGCAAGTAAGCCAATCAGAAGTTTAGAATTTGCAGCAGTCATTGTGCAATTACTTTGGGTGGATCTTAAAATGGATGTTGRGTACATAATACCATCTCCGGACATCTTTGTCTATGTATCTTTTATGCACTCTCTCTCACAGGCATACTTACTCAAGCACCCCCCCACGAGAATTCTCTTAGTTTGTATAAGAAATTATATTTAGCAAGTTCATCAAGTATTGGCATTTTCAATTTGCTCATGATTTTGCTTAGTTTCTTTCAGGAAGCGCATGTTGGACTTATTTGTGCCCCTTGCACATGATTGTTTGGCTGAATGCAATGTCAGCAGAATGAGCTATTGCGAACTCAAGGTTCTTTGGTGCTCTTGATTCTGAATGCAATGTCACAGATATCTTACATAATTGTTTAGTGAACTTCTATGGTGYGTGATAATCTAGACTCAGCCATGTTCTTTATAGAAGTGGAAGAAGAACAAATTGCATCTGGGCATAATAGAAACATCAGTACTTGGTGACCCACTTAAGATGACTCACTGCAATCCTTCCATTTGCCCAGATACACAGTTAGATCCTCCAAACATGAAACAGTAGAAAGCCTGTTTCCCCAGCCCTTCCTCGTAAGGAGTAGGTTTGTCTAGAATCTTTGTATCACTGTGTTGTCTTGATGTACCTTAATAACTGTTTCACTACTGCTGCAGGACTTTTCCTTTCCTTTCACTGAGTTGGATGCAGTCTATTCTGTTATTGTTCATGCAAAGTTTTTCCCTTCGATACTAACTTGATACTGATTTTAATGAGTTGCACGGCAACTTAAATATCTTCTGAGAATATGTAGGAGTTAGCAGCCATTAAACATTTGAAAGTCACCTGCAGGATAGGGCTTCAGAGTACAGTTCCACATCAAAGACCTTTAAAGGAAGCCCATCTTTCAGAAACTGGTCTTTGAGACCTCAAAATTTTGAGCRCTTCTCACACATGGAAYAATGAGGTGGGTACTATTTCTTCTCTAATAAAAGAAACTCTTTCCATGTAACAGAAGGAAATTGATTGGTGTTCTGAGTGATGTGGTCTTGACTTGAAATTTTAAATYATAATATTATATTTAACCTGTTAAATTATGATTTTTGCAGGACCTAGCATTTTACCTTGACTGTCAGGAAGGAGTAATTGGTTGATTTTGGAACCCTGAATGCATTTGATGCTATAAAGTTGGGATCATGATGAAGAGAAAGAAATAAAGGGGTTTTCTTTAAATGGCTTACCTTGTTGGTCTTGTTTTCCTTGAAGGAATTGATTAATGAGACAAAATGGGGTTTTGATTATGAAAATTTCCATCTTGGGCAGACTAAATATAAAAGCTTTCTCTTTGTGACTGGAAAAAAATGGATGACATTTCTTGTGCCAAGTATTGATACACATTCTTAAAGGAGTTTAAGATAGTCCAGATCATCGCTRCGACATTTTCTTTTTCTGAGGGTATCGCGACACGAGGTTTTTATGCCTCACCTAATTCTTTATTTTAATTAAAAATCGAACTCAAAGGAGTTAGGTGCCAGACTCCCATTGGCGGCGGTGCTTAAAGTCAAATAGAAGATTTAATTCTAGTGAATTGTTTTTTCTTCTAACTCTCGCTTTCCTTCCCTCCTTCGTCCCTGCCATTAAGGATGGTGAGTCAGGGAGCTGGTCATATAGGAGTATGACTTTTTTGTTCTTTTCTTCTTCTGATTTGGAAAGCTGATTTTGAAAGCTAAGTGTTTGAAAGTCAACCCCCTAGAAAGCTACTAAGCGACTTCAATCTCTGCACGCTATCTTCAATATATGATTGTTATTCTTCTTAAACACTACAATGTCTATAAAAAGATAACAAAAGCGAAGGCATTTCCAGTTTTCTTATTTTCGTTTTACATATAAATTCTGCCTTTGATAAAACAATGGGTTGCTTCTCAAATACAACGACATTCCAAGCCAGATTCTTCATAGTTCTTATGTATTCTTTTTTTCAATCGCTCTTTCTATATTAAAGAAAAGAACACAAGGGGTCCATTAGCATGTTTCTGTGGAATGAAAAATGTGGGGTTTATRGATTAGGATGGAAGTTTGGACGTGCCTTGATGGTTATGGCAATGACTTTTAACCCTAGTCTTTGCTTCTACAATCCAAGTCCCATGTGTTATCAAGATTTTTCAATGCAAATTTTGCACCTCTAGACAAGCAAACCCAACGTGAATTGCCCTTAGRAAACAAGGAAACGAAACGCATTCTTCTTCTCGCCTTTATATCTCCATCACCCCAGCTAAGCATTGATCAACTTCCATTAATTATTTGAGTTCCACTATTTCTTYGTCTAGCAACAACTCTCTGTACACTGTAAAGTGGTGGATGATAAAGGTAGAAGATCTGGCGAACTGCAGTAGTAATACTGCTAGAGAAATTGAAGAAGCAGCAGCCGTCGAGACAAGCATGAAGTCCCCACCGGAGGAGAAGTTGATGAATATATTCTGGCTGAGGCCTGCTTATCAAAGACGGTCCTCGGGAATGAGATGGCGCTCCATCAAGAAGAGACTTACAGTCACCACATCTGTGCTTCTCTTCTTCTTCGTTATATGTATTTCAGCTATGGTGGTTGCCGGTTGGATTGATCTCGTGAGTACACTCCTTTCCCTTCCTTCACTTGTCAAGGTTATAGTAGTAGCATATAGRTACSGTATTGCGCAACCGTATAGGCCATATATTACTCAAAACTCTTTATCAGATGCAGCATCAAGGTTCTTTTCTTAATGGAGTAACATCTTATATATGTCTCTTTAGTTGAAAAGTCATYTGTTACCCCTATAGCTGACAAATTTTCCTTGAACTGCAGGCAAAATATTATGGTCATTCCTCTGAAAATGCTCTCAAAATCGTCCAAAAAACACCCAGCTTGGTTGAATTCCCTCTGGACTGCCATGCATGGAAGTCCACCAATATATGTCCAAGAAACTATCCAACCACGTACAGTCCTAACCCTTCGTCAAACATGAAGTGCCCTGACTATTTCAGATGGATTTATGAAGATCTCAGGCATTGGAAAGAGACCGGAATCACCAGAGACATGGTTGAAGGAGCACGCAAAAATGCCCATTTTAGACTTGTGATCCTGAACGGGAAGGTTTACATAGAGAAGTATAGGCAGTCAATCCAGACCAGAGCTTTGTTCACTATGTGGGGCATTGTACAGCTTCTCAGAACGTATCCCGGACGATTGCCCGATCTGGAGTTGATGTTTGACTGTGATGATCGTCCGGTCATTGCCGCCAAGAAGTATCATGGACCCAATGCCAGCCCCCCGCCGTTGTTCCGGTACTGTTCTGATTGGCGAAGTTTAGATATCGTCTTCCCCGACTGGTCGTTCTGGGGCTGGTAGGTTTGTACTTGTTTCAAACTCATTTTTCATAAAGATCTTAGTAACATATTTACTAGATGCTTCATGAATTGAGTCAAAAATTTAATTTTAGATAGATAAAAGTAAATAAAAAATATTAAATGACAAAAAAGTCCTTTTTATAACAAAAACTTTATATAAATTTAAAAAATAGTGACCATTCTTAACTTGCCCCTTGTGCATGCCCCTATTAAACCGAAGGCATAAGAGATGCAGGTAGAATTTGACTTTGGAAGAGCCTAAAAATAATTATTTATTYACTTACTTTAGGGCTGAGGCAAACATTAGACCATGGAGGTATGTGTTGAGGGACATAAAAGAAGGGAACAACAGGACCAAGTGGAGTGAGAGGGTGCCCTATGCTTACTGGAGAGGGAACCCTCATGTGGCTCCATGGAGGGGTGATTTGCTGAAATGCAATGTCACAGATAAGGAGGATTGGAAAACTCGATTGTATATTCAGGTATGCAATTTTGTAGTCTCGGCTTGAAACTCCAACTTTCATTTTTTTTTTTTTTTAAGTGTTTAAACGCAAAACATTACAGAGATGATCTTGATGGTTTCTGCGACCATACGATTAGCCGCGGTCCCAATATGACCTTCTAACCGATGCCCATCCTTTTCATTTTAAGGACTGGAATGAAGAAACCAAGAATGGGTACAAGGAGTCAAATCTCGCAGATCAATGCACTCATAGGTGAATCCCCAATTTCATCAAGGAAGTGGGAATTACTTACATGATTAACCTTTCTGTTTTAAGAATTTTTATTATCTTTATGATAGGTACAAGATCTATATTGAAGGATGGGGATGGTCCGTAAGTGAAAAATATATTTTAGCATGTAACTCGCCCACCTTATACCTAACTCCTCGTTGGCACGATTTCTTCATAAGAGGGATGATACCACAGCAGCACTATTGGCCCATTAGGGACAATGATAAATGCAGATCCCTCAAATTTGCTGTTGAATATGGCAACAGTCATCTTCGAAAGGTAACAAATGATAAGCTTATTGATGTTAGTCCTTAAGCAGTGCTCTTGAGAGCAGTGCTTTTGGGCCATTTCGAGACTCTGAAAGATCTTTAACCTTTGTGCTTACCTATTATGAACAGTCGGAGGCCATTGGAGCAGCAGGGAGTCGGTTTATTCATGAAGATATGAAAATGGAGTATGTTTACGATTACATATTCCATTTGTTGAATGAATATGCAAAGCTTTTGAAGTTTAAACCTGTAATTCCTCCAAATGCAAATGAGATTTGCTCGGAGAACATGGCGTGCCCTGCAGATGGAAACTGGAGAAAGTTCATGGAAGAATCGCTGGAGAAGTCTCCGAGCAATGCAAATCCATGCACATTGCCTCCACCCTATAACCCTGAAGCCCTTAAAGCTTTTAATGACGAGAAAATTAGGTTAACCAAGGAAGTCGAGAACTGGGAAAATGAATACTGGGAAACACAAAACAAGAAGCAATGAGGTCTTTTTCTCACAGTACAATCATRGCAAAGAGTTTAGTTTTATATCTTTCATTTGTCCCTGGTTATCTTATAGCTACTGCTAAACTTGAATTAACGACCCATGAATTTTTCTTCTCCTTTTTTCCCTTTTCTTTTTTCTTTTTTCTTTTTTAGAAGAATCAATTAATAATCAACAAAAGAAATATATTGTAACCCCAACAAGGTTTTGATAATAGTCACTTATGTTCCTTGACTGTCGCTGTATTATCGGAAAGTGAAATTGTACCTCTCGTTAAACCATGTTTGTAGAGTATGTTTGTTCACACTGCAAATTTTCAGGATGTCAGTTTCTGAAACTGTCAAATTTTCCTTAGATCAGATTGACGGAAGGAAAAATTCATCAATGGCTCTTCAGCTGTGACAGGATCTGATAGTAGCAAGAAAGCAAAAGCTTGTTTTATTGCCTCAATACAGTAATCAAGAAGCTCAAAATTCAGCATTCCCAAGTAATGTTGATTAAAATAACGATAACAGAGCAGAGGAAAATAGAAAAAGAAAGCAGGCCTTGTATTACGAAGATCATCCGAGAAGCTTAAAGCTTTATGGAGCTAAATCTCACCTCTCAAGAATGATTGATCGGCTGAGCAAAAGTCGGATGCCAAGAATTCTTCTTCTCTTTCTTTTCATCCTCATTTTCGCTGCTATAACAAGATGGCTTGACACTGTAAGTTTACCTTACAGGAATTTCCTTTCCGGCCATTGTTGGTTCTGTCCTGATGATGTTCTCATAATACTCGTGAATCATGAGAAGTGATTTTGAGGATGTTCGTCCAGCTAACTTATCTTTTCTTGCTTTGTTCTCTAGTCCATTCTTGCAGGACCCATTCCAAAGCATATTCAACACTCAAAAGCATTCGAGTCATATACAGTGAATCCTAACTGCTACTTCAAATGTGTGAAAGAATTATCCGTCTCACCAAACAATGCTAACAGTTCTCCTATTGGGGCATGTCCGGGATACTTCCGATGGATCCATGAAGATTTAAAGCCATGGAAGCACACCGGAATAACTAAGGAATTGGTTGAGAGAGCCAAAGACGCTGCACATATTCGAGCAGTCATAGTTAGCGGGAGATTGTATGTGGAGAAGTACAAACGCGTCTTCCAGACAAGAGATGTAGTTACAATATGGGGAATATTGCAGCTTCTTAGGCTCTATCCTGGTCAACTACCAAACTTGGATCTACTGTTCGAGTGTGGTGATGAGCCAGTTATCCTTAAAACCGAMTATGGAAGATCTGGTGCCTCGATTCCACCACCATTGTTTCACTACTGTGGAAATGAGTCGACTTTTGATATTGCCTTCCCTGACTGGTCCTACTGGGGTTGGTAAAATTTTGATCTTATGTTCGTTGGGCTAATGAGATTCTGCGATCATGAAGTTTCAACATATAAAGCAGAAAACTCAGGAATCATGTTGCATTCTGGTWTTGAAAATTTATGTTTTTCCATTTGGTTTTGCAGGTCAGAGCTTAAAATGAAGCCATGGGAATTTTTGAAGCAGGATTTGCAACAAGGCAATGATAGAATGAAGTGGATAGACAGAGAGCCTTATGCATTCTGGAAAGGCAATGCAAAATTAAGTCAATCAAGACTCGACCTTATGAAATGTAATCTCTCACAGAATCAGGAATGGAATGCCCGAATCTTTCACGTGGTAGACACTGATTACCATGCTCTAGATATAAAACCCAAGTATAGATGCAAATTCAGGTTCACAATTTCGGTTGAGATTTAACCAAGCAATTAGATAATGATCTGAAATTAGACTTCTGTGAATARAACTCCTGCTGCTAGCTTCAGCTAGTTAACAGTACTTAAATGCAGGATTGGAAGCATAAACGCAGAGAGGGATTCAAAAATGTAGATTTAGAAAGTCAATGCACTTACAGGTCAATTTAGTTTGTTTATTCTAAATTCTTTTACCAGATATCTTAATTGTTCTTATGTTTCTGAAATCATTTGATGCAGATATAAAATTTATGTTGAAGGACACGCATGGTCTGTTAGTCAAAAGTATATTCTAGCATGCGACTCTGTGAACCTGCTTATAACTCCCCACTACTATGATTTCTATACTAGAGGTTTGCTACCCACAGTTCACTATTGGCCAATWGATGAGAATGACAAGTGTAGGTCTATCAAGTTTGCAGTAGACTGGGGCAACAAACACACCAAAGAGGTACTATTATAGCATTTCTTGTTTACTTGCTAGTATAAATTTTCATCTTTGGTGTTTACTTGTGACCCATGTTCCTATCAAGATAAATCCTCAGCAGGTCTTCTTCCCTTCCTTTCCTGTTCTCACCCCCTCGCCATTGGTCACAAGTATTTATCTTGTCCATGGGTTCTGAATTTCAGTCCAAAAATAACAGTCCAAGCACTTGTAGCATTATAAAAGATGCACCAAGTAAAACTGCATTTAMAGTATTGTTTTATGCAGAATATAGTAGATGTTGTACCACTATAGGATCATAAGCTGAAAAAAAAAGGCAATCTGCTGAACTACTCCCATCTTAATTGAACTCTATGTATGGTTGTTATTCAGGCACAAGAGATTGGAAAGGCAGGGAGCAAGTTCATTCAAGAGGAGTTAAGCATGAAATATGTTTATGACTACATGTTTCATCTCTTATCCGAATATGCAAAGCTCTTAAAATATCAACCAATTGTACCTAAAGGGGCCATGGAAGTATGTTCAGAGATGTTGATCTGCTCCACCAAGGGATTAAGAAAGAAGTTCAGGAAACACACCATGGTGAATAGTCCTGCAGATTCAAGCCCATGCATCCTGCAACCTCCCTATGACCAGACAWCTCTTCAAGCTCTTCTTAGGAGAAAAGAAAATCTAGTGAAGCAAGTTGAACTGAAAGCAAGTCAAGATATCAGAAAGAAGTATTTGTGAAATTCAACACTGCTATAGTCAGAAGTCTTGTTGATTTCATATGATTGATCATAATATATCATTTCTTCATGCATTGCAGCTGAATTACTTTACTTTGGATGAAAGAATAGCAGGTGTAGCAATGTGATTCCAGGATTTAAACAATTTGAGGCACTCAAAACTTTGAACTTCTTCCCCTGCAATTTTTTCCTCTTATATCAATTTAATAAGTTGTAGGAGTCAACACACTTCACTATCCAACACAAAGTACTGAGTTTTACCAATAATATTCCATATCAGTTAAACCTAAATTTACGATTCCTATAACTGTAGCTCCTCTTTGCATTTAGCTTGAGATGTGTAAGTTTACATTCATCGCTAAGAGTAAAACGAWAAAAAACCAGAAATCTGAGGAAACATAGAGCTTGATCAAATACGACACATAACCTACTAGTATATTTACATCTATTACCAGTTGAAGGATAATTTGCCACTGTGCATCAACCTGTTCATATATGATTATGTGGAGTCAGGTTCATAAAATTATTGTCCCAAACTAGTAGTGAGACTCCTTTTAGACTTATAAAGCAAGAATCCTATTTTCCAGTATATACGATGACACAATAAGCGGTAGAAAGTAGCATACTTTTTGAAGTGAAGCATAAAATTTAAACATTTTTTGTGTAAGTATTAGGTTGAAGTTAGGCCCCCTTTGGGACATCGAAGAAMAAGAATGATTTCTGCTTCTCTGTAATGCAGAGAAATGAACTCTTACTTCACAGGTAGCTCCAAAGTAATGTCAACAGATAATAAAAAAAGAAATGCCGCTAATTAACCTCTGTGCCAAAAGAGTATGTACCGGCAACTTCTTCTATCTTCTACCTGTAAAAGCAGTTCTATTCACTGTAAGACAGAAAGAATGAGACTCTGAAACGAAGGAGTGTCTTGTGATCAGAAGTCCGTTCACGTTGATGGTGCAACATCAAACGAATGAAGAACTTTCTCTAATACCATTCTTCTATCCATGTCAAGTGGTCTTTCTAGTCCATCCGAGTGAGAAATTAACCTCTGTGCCAAAAGAGTATGTACCGGCAACTTCTTCTATCTTCTACCTGTAAAAGCAGTTCTAGTCACTGTAAGACAGAAAGAATGAGACTCTGAAACGAAGGAGTGTCTTGTGATCAGAAGTCCGTTCACGTTGATGGTGCAACATCAAACGAATGAAGAACTTTCTCTAATACCATTCTTCTATCCATGTCAAGTGGTCTTTCTAGTCCATCCGAGTGAGAAATGTTTAAAAGGTAAAGTTTTTTTGATGCAGCAAATGCAGCAGAAAACACCCTCTTCATACCTCCCCTGGTGCTATCAACTTTGTACTCAAACTCATACACTTGAAGGCCACCTTGGGTTGACCTCTCTGAAACTGATATAACCTCAGCATTTTTTGTACTTTCCTTGCGCTTTTCCGCCTGAATTAGCTTATCTGMAACAAACTGAGGAGTGCCAAAATCACTAAGCTTCGAAATACGGACRGGGCTGACCACAACCCCAACATTGTTAGACGAACCTTTGTTTGCCTCCTCAAAGAGCACACTCGCCCCAGCTTTGTCAACCTTAATCCAAGAAGAGGGTACGAGAAGAGTAAATCCCTCCTTGGAATCAGTGAATCTTTCAAGCTCTAAAGCTTCAGTTATAGCCTTAGACAAGCCGCCTAAAACCGGGTTCCACAGAAAAACTGCAGCACCAATGGAGAGATTCAGCACTCTTTTGCTCAATGTTAGAACAGGTGAAGATGTCGCAGAGAGTGCATTAGAAATGGAGGACGGCTTTTTTGCCCTTGGTATTGGAGAAGGCGGGGATGAGAATGCAATGGAACTTCGGATGAAGAGACCGCAGTGGCTTGGGTTGAGAATGCTGAGCCTGTACATGATTGCCACTGCTGTTCCTTGGGAGCATGATGCAGAGCTCTTGCTTCTGGGGCTCGCCTAATCSGATAATCTCCTACGGTTTCGGGGCAGATAAGCCCATAATTGGTGCATACCTCGTAAAAGTCATGGTAACATAAACAAGCCCATAAAAAGGGTTGTTGGGTTGTTTCTGTGTTTTGGCCACCAAATAGATCCGCTCCATGAAACTGGGACAATTCCTCTCGTGTCTACTGTTATAAGTAATAAATAACTAATACATAAAATCAATTAGAAAGTTTGATACAGAATTCGAGTTTTGGAATATGGAAATTGGAGCCAAATAAGATAAAGTTAAGTTGTTTGTCTCCCTTATATAGAGGTCCTTTCCACTTCAAATATGAATAGTTAAAATTAAAAATTTTAAAATACTAACTAATTGTGAAAAGCACTAGAAAGGAAAAATGTTAATTAAAATTTCTTTTTAAAATAAATAAAAAGTAAAAATACATGTAAAATTATAAAATATGAAAAATTTTATTTAATTAATTTTTTTATATTTTATTTAATAATTAAAGTCCAAATTTTAAATAACTCTTAATTAAATTGGAAATATGTTTACATGTCAGATAATGAAAAGATGACGTGTGCCAAGAATTAACAAGATTTAACCAATTGAATCAAGGAAAGAACTCAATGAATCAAGTCTCACATTGCTCCTAAATGTGACTTTGACCAATTAAATCAATTCGCTTTGTCCATAAATAGAGAGTAAAGCACAAGAGTGAGAGTTTAAAAAATTCATATTAAGGGCCAGAAATTATATTGAGGGAAGCTCAAAAGAAAGAGCACCAAATTTCGCTTCAAATTTCGAGATCAAGCTACGAAGTCTTCAAAAAATTTCAAAGAGCCCAAATCCCAAAATTAAGCTACAAAGCCCTCGAAAAATTTCAACAGTTCAAATTTTGAGATCAAGCTGCGAAGGCCTTGAAAAACTTTAAAATTTCAGATTCCAAAATTAAGTTGCGAAGGCCTCAAAAAATTTCAAAGAGAATAATCAATTGATTGAGTTCTTGACAAGAGCATTTCAGATATTGTAACACTTATCTTATCAAATTTATAAGATTAATTATTTGTTACATATTTCTCTTATTTTCTTATTATATTTTGCAGAAGAAAGATTAGTGTAAATAAATTTTGGCACGCCCAAAGGGATAATCTCTGACGTTCATCTCTTCTCCTCAAATTAAGTCAAATCAAATTCACCAATGACTAATAACATCTCGAAGGCTATCCCTTCGAAATCTGCAACAATTGGTACTGCCGCCAAATTAACCATGTCGGCCACATATGCAGGACCTATGAAGCGGTGTATGACACTATCYGATGCTGGAAAAGAAGTAAAATATTTATCAGATGATCACATTTACAAATACTCCAACCCCATATTYAAGGACATTCCTCCTTGAGAAATGGGAGTCAGATCTGCCATAAGAACGATCGTGTCCTTGTTGAATGTCGGAACCAAGTCACAAACATCCAAACAAGTRATGGCAAGTCTTCTGCAAACTCTGCAACTATTGTTCTCCAAGAATATCTGCAATTGAAAAAGCTTTGCCGTAAAGATTTCACTATAACTTCATCTATCATATTTGTTATGAAAATTGATACTATCACCATTGAAAAACAAATTGTAAAATTGGCCAAATTGGTGGGCGRACTTGTAAAGAGCTCCCAACAACGAGATGTCATGCTTACTCAATTGTTGAATTGCCTCAATGGTACTGAAGAAACAAGTCGAACTACTCCAAAGAAACCAAAAATTGCAAATGATGTTGAATCTGTTAAGGTTGCTCAAGTACAATGTCAGTCCAAAGTTGGATTTGAAACTAAATAGAAGTACAAAATGTATAAGTTTCTTCTGATGGATTAATCTCGATAAATCACTTGAAGAGTGTTATTACAAAAATTATTGAAGAAAGTTATGAAGGAAGTACCAGATCTTCTCAAATGTACACCAAAACCATATACTCAAAGGATATATAGTCTTCAAATTCCAATCGATTATCAGACTCCAAAGCTTCAACAATTCGATGGGAAAAGGAAATCTAAAACATCATATAGCCCACTTTGTTGAAACATGCAACAATGCAAGTACCAAATGCGAGCTACTTGTTAAGCAATTTCTTAGATTTCCTAAATGTAATACTTTTGATTGGTATACTGATATTACTTCTAAAACAATCGATAGTTGGAGTGTATTCGAGTAGGAATTTTTGAATCGATTTTATGGCACTTAACTGTTAGCATGCTTGAATTAAGCAGAATTCGACAGTAAAATGATGAACCTATCATTGAATTTATTAATCGATGGAGGATTTGAGTCTAAATTATAGAGACCAACTCTGTGAGACTTCTTCGATTAATATGGGTATTCAAAGCATGTAATGGGGTCTTCAATATATCCTAAAGGCATTCAACTGAAGACTTTTAAAGAATTAGCTACCCACGCTSATGATATGAAAATAAATATCCTCATCAATCGAAGTTGAGGAATACGTGTCAAAAAGTTAACCAAATATGAGAAGAAGCTAGAATTTCAAAATTGGGGCAACCTTTCTTCATAATTTGCAGTCAAAGATTCAAAGCTGACAAAACTTCAAGACGTTACTTAGTTTACGAGCTTAAACTGCATGCTACTCCTTGATAAGAATTAAACTGTTTAAATGCTCATTAAAAAATTCAAGACGTTCCTTAGTTGTATAAGCCTAAACTACACATTATTCCTTGATAAAAGTTAAAACTGTCTGAATACCTCATCAAAAAATTCAAGATGCTTCATAGTGTACGAGCCTAAATTRCATGCTACTCTTTGATGATAGTTAAAACTATCTAAATGCCTTGTCAAAAAATTCAAGATGCTCCTTAGTGTACGAGCCTAAATTGCACGCTGCTCCTTGATAAGAGTTAAAACTGTCTAAATGTCTCAAACAAAACTTTAAATTCATCCTTACTGCACGGGTCTATAGTGCATATTACTTCTTGATAAGAGCTAAAACTATCTACATGAATTTTTAATTGTTTTTCAATTGCACAAGGCTTAAACTGCAAGCTTAGATTACATAAAAATAAACTGCGTTTGGACTTGATTCCTTTCTTTAGATACGTAGGGCAGCTTGAGAAAAATATTTAAGTTCAGTCAATATCTTCAAAAATATATCATTTTCTTGTTACTTTTATAACAGATTCAGAATGTTTTAACAAAATCATTCAAAGTATAATAGTACCATCTCAATAAACATCAAATCTAAAATCGAGCATCACTCTGATAAGCAGCAATATTGGAGACATCGAAGAAATCCTAAAGTCGAAGCTTATATCAAAATCAAATCACTTCATTTTAAACTGCGTCCTATATTTAGGCAGATCGAACCCCCTCCTAACAGAAAACATAGCGGGATCTGTCCATTTGGAAAGAAATCAAGACTACAAGATCGAAGCGACCTTTCATAAAAAGTCAATGACTGATGTTATCAGGGAATTCTCGTGATGGCGTGTAAACTAGCATATATCTGCACTCTTAGCGCCGTAAGCATAAGATGAAGAACTATCTTAAAAGATATAAGTTTCACTCTTTAAGTATCTTAATAAGAGTCGATATAGTACTATTCGAAAGTTGAGGTGATTGTCACTTGCGGAACAGATGAGCTGTCTAGATCGATAACAGTCTCACTGCACGAGTACACATCGGTGGATCTCAGGATAAAAACACTTCATTGATCGAAGACTTGAACACGAGTCGAGACTTTAATAGGTTCTATATACTCGTCGACAAATCTAGCGCGTATAATAATGATGGCGATAACAATTGGACTACATCCCTCTCTCTCCTACAATTTTGAGAGAATGCTTACCATGGCTTCAATATATCAAAAGACCTGATATCTTCTCATATCCAAAGTGTCGAACAGGTAGCTCTATGACTTGAATCAATACTCACTGACGCCTCTACCTCGCGCCAAATCCGTGGAACAGCTGCTTCTATGGGCATTCACAAAGAGGATAAATCAGAAGCCTCTTCCCGCGCTATCAAAATGGTTCGTCATGACTTCATTCAGAGCCTCTCAACGATCAAATTGATAAGCTTTGGTGGCTTCATAATCACAGCCACACAGTTTACCGCTCAAGTTGTTGATGACTTGAAATTTGTATGCATCTGTCTAATCAAGAGATCTCAACAAGTAGGTAATTCATGGTTGAAATCGAAAGCCGTTATTTGAACGTCTGACTTTAAATCGAAGCCCCTCGTTGCCGTTTTTTAACTGAAGTAAAACCTTCTTCCATGTCTCGAAGGTCGAAAATTTCGAAGGTTGGATCCCTTGCTTAAGAACAGCCTTCACCAAAAAATTGAAAGTTCTACAATTTTCAAACAAGGTTGATCAAAAAAAAGCTGAATGTAATGCTCCGGAAGAAAAAAAAAAAAAATTAGCCATAAAGCCTATTGATATAGTCCTCAAATCGATCCCGATAAAAAGGCTTCTGTAAGCTTCTAGAGTAAGAACTTTTGCCTCATCCTCCGAGAAGCTTGCTGAATTCTATAAATCATGGACTTGTTAGACAAGCTGTTTCCCTCGCTTCAAGAGAGGTGGTCAGGCATCCCTTATCACTTCTACATACACGACCTTGATCCAAGTCTTCTCCAAGCATTCTCAAAGGTCGTGCATTTTCTGCATTGGGAAGAAAAGATGAAGCTGTTCAAGTTTGGAAGCAAGGCTATGATCATGCTTTGAGCCAGTCTACAAATTTGAAACAACTTTTAGAATTGGAAGAGCTGCTGACTTTTGCGGAACAAAGTAACTGCATTGCAAGTCAGAGTCATGTCCTACAATCTTTGGGATGGTCTAATAGTGCAACTGGATCTGTGCTTTCTGTGTATCATAACATTTGAAATTGGTTCTGACCATACCTTATCWAATGGTGAGTTTGTACCAATCATCAACTCCTGTGATCAATTGGAGATCTCTGATGAAAGAAATGATAAGTTTGGCATGCCATGACTTGAAACATGAGATCACWGAGAACCTGAAGATGGTCGATTCGAATGTATACATGAGAATCAACCAAATGGATCTAGCGATATAAAAAATTAAGCTGGCGGACCAGTCTGTATTAAATGGAGTATCAAAAGATACATCTCAACCATGCGACGAATCTTCTACTGTTAGTGGTGAATCAAATGATACATCTAAGAGCGACGAATTTGAACGCAATGATGCACTCAAGAAAAACAAGAAATACTGTGTTGCTAGGGTTTCAAAGACCAAGTCAAATAAATATTGATTTTCGATTATCCAGGGGAAATGCAGAGGTCAATGAAGGAAAATAAACTCACACGATATCCAACTTTGACCAGATATTGCAAGAGGATCCTAAGTATCCCGAAACATTGATAGGAAGAGAAACTGCAAATGCATTCGAAAGGGAACTTGATTCTACTATTGCTGACTTCACGAAGGCTATACAATCAAATCCATCTGCTGGTGAGGCATGGAAATGCAGAGGGCAGGCTCGAGCTGCTTTGGAGAATCTGGTGAAGCAATTGCAGACTTGACTAASGCCCTGGAATTTGAACCAGATTCACAGCAAATCGTTAATTTCAAGTTTAAGGATTTCACTGCTACCATCGTTGCCACCCACCACCAAGGTGGGTGCTGCAAATCTACAAGAAAAGAGAGTAATTGCCATGGCTYGGGGAAAGCAGAAGGCAGCAAAGCTGTCACCGTCGTGGCCACCCATCGTCATGGCTGTCGCAGCGCTGGAGAATGAGGCCTACATTGCTGCACTTCCACCAGCGAAATTGACGCAGAAGTAAAAAGCMGAGGAAAGAGGCTCATCGCTGCAAAGTCGAAGCCAAAAGCCAAACGACAACCAAGTCCAAGCCTGCTGCTACACCTAACGTTGCCACAGCTGCTCGCATCGCTTCGATCTTCGCTGCAGATCAAAGGTTGAAGAGAGAAGGAGATCGGAGGGCAGAGGCCACTGTTGCTGTGGTAACTGCTAGATGATTCGGAAGGCAGAAAGTCCTCCGCCATGGTCGCCGCTGTTCTCCGCCGATCGAGGCTGAAGTCCATTCTGCTCACCATGGCCGCTAGAACAAAGGGCAAAAATTTGGCAGCCACCATTGTGCAGTCGTGCAGTTGCTGATCTCCTCACCGAAGCTGATCAAAATTTTGCAGTTGCTACTGTCGGAGAAGTTGTCGATCTCCTCGCCACGATAGATCTCCAGAAAGTCGATGTTGCTCTTCCACCGGTGGTGAAGACGACGATGGGCAGATGATATACGAAAGTTGGTGGCCACCGTTGCAAAGCTCCAAAAGCTGCAGCCTGGAGCCGCTACCGCTCTTCACCGGCGTCGAAGATGACGACGAGCAGAGGAAGACGAGCCGTCAGACGGGTGGGTCACACGGATCTGGGCCATAGCTGTAAATGGCCCACGAAGCAGGCAAAAGGAAAAACGTTGCGCCGTCACGAGGTTTGGGCAGCCCTCTTCTGGTCCACGAGGCAAGCAAACCGAAAAAGGATGGGTGATCGGCCTGGGCCGATCCTCGACAAGCCCAAGTAGAATAAACTAAAGAAAATTTGGGCCAACAAAAAGAACAGAAAATGGGCCACARCAAACAAACAAAAAAATCAAACCGAGGCCACATCTTCAGCAGGCCGGTGTAGAAAAAATGGAAAAGAAAGCAAGGAAAAAGAGGGAAAAAACATTGCAAAGAGCAACCAAAAAAAAGAAAAAAAGGAAAAGCAACATATATAAAAAATATGGAGGAGCAAAATAAAAAAACATGGCCAGAAAAAAAGAAGAAAGCAAAAAAGAGAGAAAAGTAAAAAATAGAGAAGAAAAAAAGATGAAATTATTCGAGCTTGCATCCGCCTTGGCCGTACAGCAGATTCCCCAATTTTTTTTTGGGCTTAGTAGGAAAAGCAAATTTTCCTTCCAAAAAAAAAAAAAAGGAAAAGCAACATATATAAAAAATATGGAGGCGCAAAATAAAAAAACATGGCCAGAAAAAAAGAAGAAAGCAAAAAAGAGAGAAAAGCAAAAAATAGAGAAGGAAAAAAGATGAAATTATTCGAGCTTGCAAACAAAAAATGTGTTCATRATGGGAGAAGGAAGGAAGTTTATCTTTTTTTATCTTTTTCTCAACATTTCTTGTTGAAGTTTCTCTTGAAATTCTTCAAGCGCAAGGATAAATGCTACATCAAGACAAGAGACTTATGTAAACAATAGTAGGGTGACTTATTAAAGTAAAAAGAAATAAAAGACATAAGCCAACTTATCAAAGTGTCGAAGTTGGTGATACAAAGAAGAGTGAAAGTGAAGAAGCTCAGATAATACATATATATATAAAAGAAAAGAGAATTGTGTTAGGGTTAGAAAAATAAGCCTATCACACCTCCCATGTGTATCCAATATGTAAGATAGGTTTAGATTAGAATTTTAATTATCTGAAATTATATTAAACAAGTTCCAGCCAAAGAAGATGAAGGAAGAATAATAGGCCTAGCGAATTGAAAGAAAAGGAARCCYAACAAATTTAAGGAAGACCAACAAATTGAAGAAAAGAAAATGGCCACTGTTTGAAGAATGAAAGAGACGCAAATATCATAAATATGGTYCAAAAAATAACTCAAGTTATTGGATCTGCAAATTTAACCCGAATGGAGTAAATTGAGTTGGAACTTATCCACTCAAAACCTATATCTTGTTGTACCTGTAATTAAGTTTCATGGRGTAATTTGTAGATATGAAAATTTTATTAAATTAAATTTTTATATTCTATTTAAATAATTAAAGCTCATTTTAAATAGTATCATTAAATTATGGAGTATGTTATATTTCGGCTAATGAAATGAAGACGTATGTCAAAAATGACAAGGTTTAACTAATGGAATCAATGAAAGAGTTTGGCGAATCAAGTAATGTCACGTTGTCCTAAATGTTATTTCGACCAATGAAATCAATTCACTTTTATATAAATAGAGGCCAAAGCACAATAGGAAAATGTCCAAAAATTTATATTAAGGGCCAAAATTATATTGAAAGAAGCTCAAAAGAAAGAGCACCAAATTTCTCTCCAAAACACTATCAAAATCCCGATATCAAGTTACGAATCCTCAAAAAATTTTAAAGAGTCCAAATTCCGAAATCAAGCTGCGAAGCCCTCCAAATCCTAAGATCATGCTACAAAATTCTCAAATAATTCTAAAGAGTTCAAATTGCAAAGCCCCGAAAAATTTTAAAGAGAAGAATCAACGGATTAAGATTTTTTACAACAGCATTTTAGAGATTATAACATTTGTCTTATCATTATTAAATTTATAAAATTAATTCTTTATTACATATTTCTTTTATTTCCTTATTATATTTGACAGACAAGAGATTCGTATAGATATAAATATTTGACCTTAAAAATACGGGAATCTCGAAATAACTTTTGTGATTTGTGAACGTTTTTAGTGAAAGTTACTCTTTATATGTGAAATTTTAATATCAAAATAAATCAAAAGTTTTAACTAAAAAGGAATAAATCCAAAACGAGAAATTATCAAAAGAAGAAAAGGGTAAAGGGGAAAATAATCTAAAAAAGAAGTGCTTCCGGTTGTCTTTTTTCAGGCATGACATCCCACCGGAGGACCACCGCCCACCGTCCTATTATTGGTCGATTTCGGCCGATATGATTAATTGGATGAAATTTCATCCTCCACATATATCTCCATTTCCTCATCCATTTCCCTTTGCAAATATACSACAGTATTTCTCGGTTCTGTGGACCGACTTACCCGCGGGCGGCTCAAAATTTTTCGAATTATCATTTTTCGTACAAAAAAATTAAAAATTTCAAATAATTACTTGTCAATTTTGCCGTTTGTTTCTTTAATTTTTTCCAAAATTTCCAGATTTTCTTACAGTTTATTTCTTTAAGTAAATTTTTGTAATTAATTTACAAAGACAATTGAAATCGAATCCAAATTGATTTTTTTTAAAGAGAAAAAAATTAAAAATTTCAAATAATTACTTGTCAATTTTGCCGTTTGTTTCTTTAATTTTTTCCAAAATTTCCAGATTTTCTTACAGTTTATTTCNTATGAAAATATCGATTTTACTTTAATAAAAATTGACCAATCTGATTAAAGGAAAAAGAATTTAATTTCGTCATCTTGCAACGCCGGTCCGTGATACATGAAGTCGTAACCACTGCTTTTAAAATGAAGTCCTATCTCAAGGAAAAAAGAAAATACAATGTTTTTCTTTTATATTAAAAAAAAAAGGGATACGAAGTAGGAAAATTAAAATTAATTAATATGAAACGAATCCATTAACCAATCTGGCCGATATTATAAATAATTGCTATGGATAGCGATAGAAAATTAAAAAGAAGAGAAAGAAAAGAAAAAATTAACTGGTTTACCTTCTCCACTAGTCTTCTTTTTTAAGATATTATTGGTATATATATACTCTCATTCAGGTAATAACTTTAATTTAAATGCTCCAAATGAAGTAGTTTAAAAGAATATGAATTAATTTTTAACAATATAATTAAAAAGACCAAAAAGAAAAAATCAGTCGATCTAAGTGCACAAAGAAACGACAATGTAGTASTACTAAAGGAATTGATAGGTGAAGAAGGTAATTTCATCTTCCCCAAATATATGGAAAACTGAGTAGAAATTCTTTACTTCAAAATGTGATTTCATTTTGAAATAATTTTGGGTCAAATATTACTTTGACTAAGAAGCGAGAGCACGAATTAATATTATCGAAAGAGGATATAATTTTTTAATTTGAGGCATTTATTATTTGGATTCAAAATAGAAATTCTAAAATGATATTGAGAAGACTTGTTACCGAGCAATCCTAAAGCTACCGGAGGATGGTTGATACTTGGTGGAAGATGAACTAAGGATTCAAATTATCACTAACTAACATCAGCAACCATAACACCGCGTCCGTCGTGGCGCGTGAAATCATAGTATTATATTACTGCTTATTAATTAAGAAAACAAACGCACACGAAACAGACGGGATGCCGGGCTTTCATGATTGAGGCTTATGCATACCAAACCAAACCGAGCATTGGACTATTCTCGTCTTCGTCTTCGTCGTGCTTGGGTTTGTAATGTATCTATGAACTTAGTCTAGTCAATGAGTTTGAAGTACTGCTGCAGTAGCATTTTATTATTATTAGTATTAGTAGAAGGGATTGTCTCGTTTGCCACGGCTTCTTCTTTTCTCTCTCCTTCCCTGAACGATCGCAGAAACATTCACTCATTTTCATCCGTCTTCCTCTTAATATATCGCTCTTTTGTCAACTCTTCTAATTCGGAAATACGGACCCTTTTGTCTCTCATCGGATGTGTTTTTGAAACTCAGAGTTATAAAGCTGGGAGCTTTCTGCAATATCTTAGGTTGAAAGAAAGAAGGTAATTCTAGTTTTCCTGTTCTTATGTCATCTAAATCACTCGAATGTTGTTTCCAATACTTTTTGGCTTAATTCTTCGGACTATTTTCGATATATGTACTTCCTCTGTTCTGGTTTTTATGGCTTTTTCACTTGGTCTAGTGGTTGATGAACGAATAATGGGAGAGAAAGCAGCAAGTCTTTGTCTGAGTTGCAGAGTTGGTTTCTTAGACTCCCCTTTCTTTTCTTTTTCTTTTTTTTTCAAATTTTACCCTCTTTATTCATTCAGATGATGCATATATTGCGTTCTTATTTAGAATTCTTTGTGTACTCCCCTTTCTTTTCTTTTCTTTTTTTTTTTCAAATTTTACCCTCTTTATTCATTCAGATGATGCATATATTGCGTTCTTATTTAGAATTCTTTGTGTACTCTGAGTTCAGCTAAAGCTAAGAATACACTCAAGCTTCTCTGGTGATGATGGATATTCTAGCCAACTGTATTTAGAAAGTGATGTGCTGCCCCTATTATTTTGCCATTTCTTTCTATTTAGAGCTCCCATACTCTTTACTTGTCTATTTTCTCTCCTTTTTGGCTCAAGAAAACTCGGAAAAAATCCAATTTTTGTGATCAAAACTGGGAATCAAAATAGTGAAGAGCTGTTACCTCGATCCCCTATTGGAAGGTTTTGCTAAAGATTCTCCAATATCTTTGTCTTAATTTTGTGTTTCCATGATCGTCTGTTCTAAAAGCTATTGGCGGAGAAGAGAAAAGAATATCGTCTGGGACATGGGGGTATCTCTATATGTATCCTTATCCTCTTTGAAGAATCAATTGAAAAGGTCTACTCATTTTGAAGAATTATGCTCAAACTTGAGGCGTCTAGGTTAAATTTGATTGGGTTTTTCTTTCTGTAGCATTTTAAACCTTAAAGTAGTAAACATGTACATTTAGGATATAATTCTTCAGTCATTTTTCTCTGTGATTGGCATGGAAAAGTTAAAATTACTGCTTTTTCATACAAAATTTTCCAAGTATCATTTTCTGATTCTGTATGCCCACTACTTGGACGCTAGATTTATTTCGGCTGATGTATGTGATTCCGAATATCTTATATCAATTTTTTATGTGTGTTTCTCTGGTACCTTTTGCTTCTAAATTTCTTATGTTGGCTTTTATTGCAGGGCACTGTATTTGACAGATCTTTCCAGCAGTTCCCATATTTGTTTCGTTTTATCTCGCTGTTATCAAGGATTTTGTGATACAATTCAATGAGCAATCTCAAGCTAGGCGTGGAAGTGGTTAGCGCTCACAACCTCCTACCTAAAGATGGGCAGGGCTCATCAAGTGCCTTTGTGGAACTTCAGTTTGATGGTCAGAAATTCCGCACTACTGTCAAAGAAAAGGACCTCGATCCTGTTTGGAACGAGACGTTCTACTTCAACATATCTAATCCAGACAAGCTACCTAATGAAACACTGGAAGCCCATGTTTACAACAATAACATTAAAAGCCACTCAAAATCATCTCTAGGGAAGGTCCGAATCGCTGGTACATCATTCGTCCCCTATTCTGATGCTGTTATTTTTCACTACCCTCTTGAAAGGGGAAACCTTTTCTCACGTTCGAGGGGGGAGCTCGGCCTGAAAGTTTATATTACAGATGATCCTTCTGTTAGGTCCTCAAACCCGCTTCCTGCAGTGGATTCTTCTTCGTACATAAATTCAYGTTCAAYGCAAAACCAGCCGCTAGATGAACAAGGTTCGGATTTCATCCCTGATCCATTTTCAAAAGGGAAAAGAGGGTCAAGACACACCTTTCACCATTTGCCAAATGAAAGCCATCAATCAGAAAAGCATAATYCCTATATTTCATCCTCCCAACAGCCAATAAACTATGGRGTTGATGCGATGAGAACTGAGCCTAATGCTCCAAAAATGGTCCGTATGTATTCAAATTTATCCTCACAACCAGTTGAATATGCACTTAAAGAAACAAGCCCTTTCCTTGGAGGTGGACGAGTTGTTGGGGGACATGTTATACGAGGAGACAAGCGATCCAGCACTTATGACCTTGTCGAGTCTATGCAGTTCCTTTTTGTAAGAGTTGTGAAAGCACGAGATCTCCCTACTAAGGATGTGACAGGAAGTCTTGACCCTTACGTTGAAGTACGAGTTGGGAATTATAGAGGAGTCACAAAACACTTTGAGAAAACAAAAGATCCAGTGTGGAACACAGTGTTTGCCTTTTCAAAAGATAGAATGCAGTCATCTGTTATGGAAGTTGTTGTAAAGGATAAAGATATGGTGAAAGATGACTTTGTTGGGATGGTTAGATTTGACCTTCACGAGATCCCAACACGTGTTCCCCCGGATAGTCCATTAGCTCCAGAATGGTATCGTCTGGAAGCCGAGGGGGAAAAGAGAAAGGGGGAACTTATGCTTGCTGTCTGGATGGGCACACAAGCTGATGAAGCTTACCCTGATGCTTGGCATTCAGATGCATCAGATTCTTTTGATAGCTCAGTGCCCCTGACACATGTTCGTTCAAAAGTCTACCACTCCCCAAGGTTATGGTATGTCCGAGTCAATGTAATTGAAGCACAAGATTTGGTTGTAGCTGAGAAGACTCGTTTCCCTGATGTGTATGTCAAGGTGCAGATAGGTAATCAGGTTCTTAGGACAAAGCCAGTTCAAACTCGGACTGCAAATGCACTCTGGAATGAGGATCTGATGTTTGTTGCTGCTGAGCCCTTTGAAGATCTTTTGATTCTCTCAGTCGAAGATCGTGTTGGTCCCAACAAAGATGAAGTCCTTGGAAGGGTCTTTATACCTTTGAACACTGTTGAACGGCGTGCTGATGACCGCTTTGTTCACACGCGATGGTTCAACCTTCAAAAGCCAAATGCAACTGAGATTGAGGAGAAAAAGAAAGATAAGTTTGCTAGTAAGCTTCATCTCCGTGTCTCACTTGATGGAGGTTACCATGTTCTCGATGAGTCTACTCACTACAGTAGTGATCTCCGGCCCACAGCAAAACAGCTCTGGAAGCCATCTGTTGGTGTCTTGGAACTTGGCATACTAAATGCTGAGGGTCTGCACCCAATGAAAACAAGAGATGGAAGGGGTACATCAGATACATATTGTGTGGCAAAATATGGTCACAAGTGGATTAGAACCCGAACAGTTGTTGACAGTTTAAATCCAAAGTACAATGAACAATATACTTGGGAGGTTTTTGATCCATCAACTGTCATCACAATAGGTGTTTTTGACAGCAGCCATGGCAGCAAAGACATGAGAATTGGGAAGGTCAGGGTTCGAATTTCCACTCTCGAAACCGGCCGTGTCTACACTCATACTTATCCTTTGCTAGTACTTCACCCTTCAGGTGTAAAGAAGATGGGGGAGCTGCATTTAGCAATACGTTTCTCGTGCACATCAATGGCGAATCTGATGTTTCAGTACAGTAAGCCGCTCTTGCCAAAAATGCATTATGTCAGACCGTTGACTATAATGCAGCTTGAGATGTTGCGCCACCAAGCTGTCAATTTAGTAGCAGCTCGACTAAGCCGAGCTGAACCCCCTCTCAAAAAGGAAGTAATTGAGTACATGACTGATGCAGATTCRCATCTTTGGRGCATGAGGCGGAGCAAAGCGAACTTTTTCCGTTTAATGTCAGTCTTCAATGGATTATTTGCTGTTTGGAAATGGTTTGGGGAAGTATGCATGTGGAAGAATCCTGTTACGACGGCTCTAGTCCATGTGCTGTTTCTGATGCTTGTATGCTTTCCAGAACTGATCTTGCCGACAGTTTCTCTATACATGTTTGTGATTGGAATTTGGAACTACCGTTACCGGCCTAGGTATCCTCCACACATGAACACCCGCATATCCTATGCTGATGCAGCACATCCTGATGAGCTTGATGAGGAATTTGACACATTTCCTACTTCCAGGAGTTCAGAGCTGGTTAGAATGAGATATGATCGTTTAAGAAGTGTGGCTGGTCGGATTCAGACTGTGGTGGGAGATGTGGCTACCCAAGGAGAGCGGATCCAAGCACTGCTTAGTTGGCGAGACCCTCGTGCTACTATGATTTTTTTGACCTTCTGCCTCGTTGCTTCTATTGTATTATATGCCACCCCTTTTCAGGTATTGGCCGTGATGGCTGGTTTTTATGTGATGAGGCATCCCAGGTTTCGACATAAGTTGCCAGCAGCGCCACTGAATTTCTTCCGTCGACTGCCAGCTAGGACTGATAGTATGCTCTAGGTTGTTTAAGTTATCTTGCAAAACCTTTTCTCTGGGATCCGCCAAAATGGTGGCGTTGCTCATCAAGCTTTGTATATTCGGAGTGCTTGKTCATTATACCATATCTAGTAGTGTGTTTAAAGATGAGAATATCAGATGCATTTGCATTGTTGTACATCTTATTCTGTTCAGCAGCCTTCTTAATTGCTACTTATAGGATTGAGGAGTAAAAGAAAAGCAGCTCGTGAAAAGTTTTTGAGTTTTGGTCGCTGAAACTTTCATCATAGCAGCATCTCTCATGCAAATTTCTTGGCTGAAAGCTCTCCCTTTTGAGACGTCACTCGGGATGTTTGTTTTCTGCAAAATCGGATGGTTTTTTCTATCTTTTTCCTTTAAGATAAACTGAAATCAATATCGGCAATGCAAAGAAGCGAAGGGAAGAAGAGCCTGATTCTTTACTTGCAGTACAAATACATGGAATTTTATGGTCAGAATGAAAGGGAAGAGCTGACTAAACTCTGTTTCCTTGAAAATCGGGGCAACCAAGAAACCAGCTTTTATTGTTTTCAGGCTACAAATGAAAGATCATGATTCACACCAATGCATATCTAAAGTTTGTCGTTTGTTTTCTACCACTCCTAAAGCCTCCCAAACAGCTTTTGAGCCATCAGCAATGGAGTTATTGCACGGAGGCTGGTAATCATGGGGTTTATCGCACCCCATTGTGGAGTCACATTCATCCACTACCAATAGCCTTTACAATCCTCCCATTACCACGAATCGTAATGTAGTTAAGACATCTCTTACCTTTCGCATACCACCCCTGTAGATAGTGCGACCACCGGCAAGTCATCAGAGTGATTCTTGTTCTCACACTCGGATGGTCCACCACCATCACCATCCCTCTCAAAACTGTTTAGTATTAAGACTGCTTTTTTGCTGCCGGTTACAGGCGGAGAGCATTTGTAAATATCATAATGTCTACCCTTTTTACAACACTCTTGAGTGATTCTCAGTGTTGCATTCTCCTGGAGGGGGGTTTTTACCTCTAATCTTGCCACTAAGCCGGCAGGAGTTAGCTTTGACGCCAGAAACTATGGTAACAAGAACAATAAGAAAAAAAGTGGAGATAGAACTGGCTGGTCTCTTCATTTTCTTCTATTGAGTTGTGATTCCTATACTTTTGGTGAAAGGTAACAGACCCGACAGTAAGCAATATACAGTGACATGTTGCAGTAAGGAGCTGTATCTGAATTCATGAAAAGAATGCGGCTTCGTGATCTATGTTCCTTCGTCTACAATGATGTTCTTTGTAATATGTTTGACAGATGACAAGTGTTGGAATATATTTTATATAATATTTATATAGCAAGTATATATTTTGTAAGATATTTGTATAGCTTGAATAGCAATTATATATTTTGTAGGATATTTAAGTATATTCAAGTATATATTTTGTAAGATATTTGTATATATTTGAATAGCAAGTATATAGCTTGAGTATCAAGTATATTTTCCTATATATATTTGTTCATTCTCATTAATCAAAGAGAGGAAATATGTTTGACAGATGACAAGTGTTGGAATATATTTTATATAATATTTATATAGCAAGTATATATTTTATAAGATATTTGTATAGCTTGAATAGCAATTATATATTTTGTAGGATATTTAAGTATATTCAAGTATAAATTTTGTAAGATATTTGTATATATTTGAATACCTCGGCAAAAACCCTGATTCAACTTCCTCCTTATTTATTTCAGTCCGAATGATCTTTCGGGCAAATAATATTACCCCATTGTTTTTTTGTGGTTCGAATTACTATGAATGGTCTAGATCTGTGAAACTTTCTTTACTTTCTCACAGAAAAATGAGTTTTTTGCAGGGCACTGAAATTAAACCTATTGATCCCGTAAGGTTTTTTTATTAGAGATGTTTACAAGCTACTTTGGTTCAATGGGTGATGAAAACCATTGATCCATCTTTGAAGAAAACTATTCCCTATTTTGAAAAGGTGTTTCTCCTATGGGAATTATTGCGGAAACGACACAGTGTTAGTCATGGTATTCGAAAACAAGAAATTAAGTAGGCACTCGCTACTTGTTTTCAAGGTTCCATGACTGTTGAAGAATATTTTGGAAAATTGCAACCATTATGGGATAATTACCAAATTGCGTGTGTGGTGGAATTGATGAATTGTTACAGGCTATGAGTGATGAGGATCARTTTCATGATTTTATGTATGACTTAAATGTTGATAAATATGGTGCTATTCGATCCTCTTTGCTATCTCAGGATTTGCTTCCATCTCTTGATAGGGCATATAACACGATCAGACAGGAGGAGCGTTTATAGAAAMCTAAGGTACAATCAATTTCTAATGATGTTATGGCTTTAGCTTTGCAAGGGACTCATAAATTATCTGCTGGTAATTCTCGTGATAAATTGCACTTGTTCTGTAATTTTTGTAAAAAAATCGGGACATGATATTGAAAATTGCTTCAAGAAAAATGGGCACCCGAAGTGGTGAGACGAGCGTCCACGTCGGGCGGTTTTCGGTGCCGAAGCAGCAGTTCGAGTGGATGGACAACCCCAGGTCCAGCAGCCTCGGCGAACCAATCCAACTAGCAGCTACTAGCTCCGCCAAATTTTTAGCAGCCCGAGTCCATCAGCTAGCAGTCTGGTCCAGCAGCAGTTGAACCTCCAGTCAGATCTGGTCCAGCAATAGACAGGCCTCCAGCAAACTAGCCTAATCCAGTAGCAGCAACAGCCCACAAATGTTTTTTACAACAACAGGTTCATTTCGAGAGGTGGTTTGGGGCTCGAGTCTAACCAGCACGGGTACTATTCCCCCTTTCCAGTGAGCAGTGATCCCATTTGATGAATTTAATTAGTAATGATACTTTCTCTGATCGGTTGATGGGTGAGTCTTCCAATTTACTGTGAATTTTGGATACGGGTGCTACAGTACATGCTACGGGTATCCTACATTGTTTAGTTGACTATCATAAGGGGTTATTTAATTAAGTGGTTTTGCCTGATGGTAGTATTATTAATTCGAATTTGCAGGGTAGAGTTAATCTTACTGATACTTTGAGCTTGAAGGATGTCCTTTATGTTCCTAATTTGAACTGTAACTTAATTTTTGTTACACGTTTGATTGATGATCAGTGCTGTGATGTTTTATTTACTCATGATTTGTGTGTTATTCAGGACCGATATACGAGGACTGTGATTGGAGCAGGTGAACGAAGGGGGGGTCTTTTCTTTTGGTGTGCTGTTCCAACTTCTCTGCAACCGAAAGTTCTTACATGTCAAGTGACAGATGTGGACATTTGGCATAGCAGATTGGGACATCTTTCAGAATATGTTTTACAGCATTTACCTTTTATTAGTCAAGTAGTTCGAATAAAACCTGTGATGTTTGCTACCAGGCTAAATAGACAAGAGATGTTTTTATTGACAGTGATAATAGAGCTAGTCAGAATTTTGAGCTTTTTCACTGTGATCTTTGGAGGCCATTTCRTGTTCCAGCTTTAGGTTGGGCAYGGTATTTCTTAACTCTAGTGGATGATTTTAGTAGAGCTATTTGGATTCTTTTACTATTTGACAAAACTGAAGTGTATTTCTTATTTCTCAAATTTATTGCTATGGTAAAACGCCAATTTGGTTTTGATATTTCCTGTGTTCGTAGTGATAATAGCACTGAATTTAATTGTTTGAGATCATATTTTTCTGTACAAGGGATTCTCTTTCAAACATCTTGTGTAGGAACACCGCAGCAGAACGGGAGAGTGGAGAGAAAACATCGACACATTTTAAATGTCGCCCGTGCTCTGCGATTTCAAGGGGGGTTGCCTATTGAGTTTTGGGGCGAGTTTGTCCTTGCTGCTTGTTATTTAATCAATAGGATCCCATCTCGAGTTTTGAAGTTTAAGTCCCCTTATGAAATTTTTTATGGTGTTACCCCATCTTATGATAATATTCGCATTTTTAGGTGTTTGTGTTATGCATTTGATTTGCATTCTAAGAAGGATGAATTTGTTAGTCGGAGTAGAAAATGTATTTTTATGGGTTACCCTCTTGATAAGAAAGGATGGAAATTATATGATTTGGAGACTAAAGAGTTTTTCGTTTCGAAGAATGTTACTTTTTGTGAAAAAGAATTTCCTTATGGTAATGTGGATAGTGATCTTGGAATTACGAATGGGAGGATTAATTTGGAATTTGATAATGTGGATTTGGAAGTCGAATATGTGAGTTCGGTACCAACACCTGAACCCGAACCCGTAATTGACRAACCCGAGGTTACTTTCCCGAGTTCCGATAGTCTGGCAGCAATAGCCGCCGATCAACAGGCTGTTCCGAGCCTGTCCCAGKCTACGACGGTACCTCCTTCGGTGAGCTTGGGGCATGGTATGTGGAACGATGTCAGATCTTCTCGACTTAGTGATTATATTACCCCCCATTCGACTTCATTCATCTGATTCCAACTCTTCCTCAGGTACTTGGTATCCTATTTCAYACTTATTGAGTTATGATATTTTTTCTGCCAGACACAGAGATTCTTGCTGCTCTTACTGCAGGAGTTGAACCCACTTCTTATCATCAGGCTTCGAAATATTTAGGTTGGTGTAAAGCTATGCAGAGTGAAATTCGAGCTTTGGAAGAAAATGAGACATGGAGTTCGGTAGATTTACCCATCGGACACAAAGCATTGGGTAGCAGATGGGTGCATAAAATCAAGTACAACTCAGATGGCAATGTTGAGCGTTTGAAGGCCAGATTAGTTGTATTCCGTAATCACCAAGTAGAGGGGATCGATTATCTGAGACTTTTGCTCTGGTAGCCAAGATGTCCATTGTTCGTGCATTTCTTGCTGTAGCTGCTGTAAAGGGGTGAATCCTACATCAGATGGATGTACATAATGCATTTCTTCATAGRGATCTGACAGAAGAGGTGTATATGAAGTTGCCCCCAGTTTTTACTCATAATGAGCCTAATAAAGTGTGTCATCTGCGTAAGTCACTTTATGGACTAAAACAGGCACCACAATGTTGGTTTGCTAAGTTGACATCTTCTCTGATTTCATATGGATTTACACAGTCTTATTCTGATTACTCTTTGTTCTCTTATTTGAAAGGGAAGGTTGAACTGCATGTTCTGATTTATGTGGATAATTTGATTATTTTTGGGAATGATTCAGGTGCTTTAGCCAGTTTTAAGAATTATCTCAGTTCCTGTTTTCATATGAAGGACCTTAGGGTACTGAAATATTTTCTCGGGATAGAGGTTGCATGRAGTCCGGAGGGGATTTCATTGTGTCGACGCAAGTATGCGTTGGATATTATTACTGAGTGTAGTTTGCCGGGTTTGAAATTTGTTAGTTTTCCAATGGAGCCGAATCACAAACTAGCAGAATCTACCAGTCCACCTCTGGCTGAAGCTGAATCCTACAAGCGCTTGGTTGGGAGATTGCTATACTTGTCCTTTACTCGTCCTGATTYAGCTTATGCAGTTCACATTTTATCTCAGTTTCTTCAGAACCCTTTACAGGATCATTGGCAGGCAGTCTTCAGAGTTGTGAGATATTTGAAGGGCTCTCCTGGTCAGGGTATTCTTTTGAATTCCGCTGAAGTTGAATATAGGGCTCTTGCTACTTTGATATGTAAATTGAAATGGTTGAAGAGTCTACTGGCAAATTTGGGGGTTCGACAGGTGATGCCTATACAAGTGTATTGGACAGTCAGTCAGCTCTTCATCTTGTTCATAATCCTGTATTTCATGAGCGAAGTAAGCACATTGAGGTGAATTTGCATTTTATTCGCAATACTATTTTAGATCGCCTGGTGGTTATATCCCACTATTCCACTTCTTCCCAGTTGGCTGACATCTTTACCAAGCCTCTTGGGAGACACAGTTTGATCCCTTACTTCGCAAGTTGGACATTTGTGATCTTCATGCTCCAACTCGAGGAAGGGTGTTGGAATATATTTTGTATAATATTTATATAACAAGTATATATTTTGTAGAATATTTGTATAGCTTGAATAATAAATATATATTTTATAGGATATTTGTATAGCTTGAATAACAAGTATATATGTTATAGGATATTTATATATATTTGAATAGCAAGTATATATTTTGTAGGATATTTGTATATACTTGAATAGTAAATATATAGTTTGAATCAAAGAGAGGAAAACATAATTTTCTACAACAAGAGACAAAAATGAATCTTTGTGAATATCTTTGGTTAATCGAGCAAAGAAAGAAGAAGACAAAAAAAGTGATAGAGCATGAAAATAGTTGTACCAGATCTCAAAAGGAGTAATGGCAGTTTTATTTATAAGCTTTTCGACTGTGAACTGGATGGTAAAGGGAGGGTATAAGATGTTATGACCGACGTTTGAAGACTAGGGTTACAATTGATGAGTGCGACTCAACCATGGGATATGCCTCCATGTCCTAGCAACATTATCGATGCCTCATTAAACTGTATAAGARACGGAACCATGATATCAATTTCAGATATAAATGAATTAAACCATGACTATCACTCTCTAGAGAAAAAAGCAGGGAAKCCCAGCTTCAACCAGCGGATTTCTGAAAAGAAAAGACTTCATATTTTGAGTGAAGAATGTATTAATGGTTTTCACTGAACTGCAAAGCACAACTAGAACCTAGTCCTAGTAATTAACTAAGATTAGCAAAGCCTGACTAGACATTTGCTCTGCCTCTCCTGGGACTGATGAAATGAAATTAGTTTCATGTTGGCCTTGACACAATATATACAGTGCCCATCTATCTAATGCATCAAATCAATGTCAACATGGCCTGTTTGTACATCCATTTGTTGTGAAGCAGGCCAGATTCCCATTGAAGAAGTTGAAGTCAGAGTCTGACTTGTCTGAGCAGTCTGAAGAGTCGAGGAATTGTCAACAATAAGGTGGTCTGAAACTCCTGCTCCTTCCATACTATTTTCGTCCTTGTGTTTTCCTTTTATACTGCTACACATGAAGCTCCCCACTATTACCTGTAAAATATGAACCAAAGGATCTGTTGGTGACATTCAATTTTCCCCGATAGCAGACAAAATTCACATCTCAAACAAGCAATGAACAACTAAAAACATGGTATCCCCTTTTTGGAAATTGTAGTTTATTTCAGAGGATAAATAGAACCAGCCAAAATAACTTAGAAGCTCCAATACATATAATGTAATTGAGAAGGACAAAGCAAAAGGTTCTAGTCGAGCAACTAAGCATGCACCAAGTAGTGTCGGCAAGTCATTGGTATTTGGTGTTATCTAAAGTTGATAAAAGAACATGCAGAACAACAAATCCAAAAGAGATTTTCAGGGAAAGAATTAAAATCAGGCACAAACAAAAGATATTTTGTGATCCAAAACGTGGAATTATTAAGAGCAGAGGATATCAAAGCCATAACCTGAACAGGGCTGGCAGCAATGAGGACTCCCCCAACTCCACCTCCAATGACTCGACCATCAGGACTAGCAAGTGAAACACTTAGACCACCAACCCGATTATGAGAACCAGTATTAGCAGTGAGCAAGTATGAGCCTGATAGACACAATATCTCAAATCGCCCCTAAAACAGATGAAAAAAATTACATAACAACAGAAGAAGTTCAGTAAGAGGGTTAAATATGAATTAGAAGGAAACACCTAYAAAAAAGAACGGTAAATTCTTATTGAATACATGTGTTTTTGTATCAAAGAATGTTTTGAGAGTGAGAGAAAGGAAGGATTGTGGGGGGGGGGGGGAGCAGGAGGTGGAGAAAGGGAATGGAACACCACATCATACAGATACACAACAACAAAGATTCCAAAAATTGTGCACAGACTCTTAATTAGGCCAACTTACCATCCAAATCATTTATTGAAGAAAAGAAATGCTGAGGAGGCAAGTTCGTCTATCCTTCTAAACAAGAAGAAAGTTTGTTCTAATCATTTCCCACCTTAAGGGAGGTTTGTTGTAATTAACTATTATTTAATGCACTAACAAGAGAGATGGTATATATATTTAGAAGTATAAGCCAACCAGCAGTTGATGTAGAGTGCTCTTATATACAGAGACACATGTATCGGACAACTGCAACTAAGTTGAAACTTGTGCTGTCAAACGTCAGGAACAAGATAGAGCTTCATTTGGATAAGCAAGATGGTATCTATATGATGCCAAGGTAAATAGAAAATATCATGTTACTTTCTGCATCCCTGCCATCCCTAGGTACTGAGAACCAAAATTCATCTGCAAACAGCTGTTCATGAAAGGAGTTCAAACCTCATATGTGACAGTGCCACCAGAAGAAGATGGCTGCCGGAGAGTCACTGTTGAAATGGCACCATTTGCTGACAAGACACATATAGCCCTTGGCCCTTGCTGTGAAAATGACATTATCTTTGTTGCAATGTCCTGCAGGGAAGCCAATAAAATTTCATAACCTGTAAGCTTCTGTATAAAAATGTCCTGGCATGCTTAAACACATCCATTTTTATCTCCAACAAGAAAATAAAGATCAACTACAGTAAGGAAGTATGATCAATTATGATGGATCACATCCATCCATTGTGATGCCAATGCTCTGAAAGCACATACTAAACACAAAGACAATAAGGTATAATGGAAAAATGTAGATCATAAAGCTGTATACTTAGACTAAGACAAGCCTCACCCTGTCATGAGTCTTATCTTTTTTTTTTTTTTTTTTCCTTTTCTCCTTTGTCTCCTTGGTGAAAATCATTGCCCTCGTTGATTTAACTTACTCCAATAGAATAGGCCCAAAAAGAATTCAATCAAAGACAGGACCATGATCGAGATGGCCATGTTTCATAGGTGAAATTTGAAAGGGATTAATCAGTCAGTCAAGAACAACATTTTCTAGGCAGKAGATGAAACAAGAATATTACACCAGATAAAASTAGTAACAGATGATCGTACTTCCTTACTGTAGGTAACAGATGAGATTTTAGGAGTTCTTGATGAAAGAACCAGAGGGCATAAATGAATTTGAAGGTAACAGATGATTCATTGCCGAAGCCCCATATTAAATCTTTTGTTTGTAAGTTGTTTCTTTATCCTCCTAAGAAAGGGTTGCATCGAATTATCCAAGATTGGATATTAGGTTTTTGCCATAGAAGAACAATTAAGCATAGCTTAGGATAATCATGCTATAAACATCATCACTTTGATCTTCTTAAATTTCAGATAACAATCTCCACCTTGAAAACTATGTTGACATGTCATACCAAATTGCCTGTGATAGAAAAATTATATTCTGTTAAACTAAAGATATCACATTGTAAGCTGAAAGAATGAAGAAGTTACATAAAAGGAATATCTCCTGGCACTAACATACAGCKATTAGGTGCAAAAGACCTATACAGATGGACAAGGCACGTTGCATACTTCTCCTTCAGAAATGGTGATGACATGCGGAGTAAAGCCAATTCCAGCTGAACTTGACAGCCATCCACCTAGCATGATAGTAGCCATTCACAATATCAGAAAGTGAACTTAAGGAATGGAACAGCATAAAATAATCTGAAAGGGAGAATTGATATTATAATTCTACAAAAATATACAATCCAACTAATAAACTAAAGAAAATTTAGCACCAAGTCTTATGTGGCAAATGCAGATTGGTATCAAGTTACACAGGGCCACCTAAAGCATAAAAATGCAAGCAGAAAAAGTATGCCAGTGTCATCAACTGGTGAAAAAATCTTTTCTGTAGAGGATAGTGTTTTCCTTGTCTTCACACAGGTACATGGAAATTGAGAGCCTCAAAACTGGTTAACTTGCCAGGGAACTCAAAAAATTTCCAATCCGAGCAATTCTTTCGAATTTTAGAGAATGAAGAAGTTACTAAACTAGAAATCTTCACTGTTGAAGAACAGGCAATTAAATAAACAAGAACTTGCTAGTGAGGATTTCCTAACAAAGTTACAAATGAGGAAGTCTTCAATTACAAGGAAATTTAGTCGAAGCAGAAATTGGCAAAGCCACCAAGAATGATTACCAATAGAAGCTAGTTGTTGTTTCCGACCACTGCCTGGTGGTCTTCCTCGACCGCGCTTTTGAGTTGGTGTTGAAGTTGTTGCTGGAGTGGATGACGACGAAGGCAATGGCAATAATACTTTAGCATCAGGTCCGTATTTTCTAGGCCTTCCTCTTTTTCTGCGAACAGGCTCACCTTGTGGCATAGCGGATGGCGCCCCTACATTTACTGCACGAGCTGGCATTGTTGAAGGTTCCACTGGTACTGTTGATCCCATTGAACTGCCTCCAGTATTTGATTGAAACGGTGCACTAGCACCAGATAACGGATACATGGTTGGTGAATCCTGTAAACCACTTCCAGAACCAGTCATCCCTCTCTGCATATAATAAGCAGCCGACTCAGAAAATGGCATCCCCTTTCTGCGATCCATGGACCTTTCCTCAAGCACTTCTACCTCAAATTGCTCTAATTCAAAACGTGAATCTAATGTTGGATAAAAATAAAAAAGTAACTTGAAATTCCTTCAGCCCCGCTAAAGTGTCCTCTCTTTTGACAGGGCAAATACGAATATCTCATCAAGAAAGCCAAATCAACAGTTCTCGACTCTGAAAAGGAGTTCTACAGCATTCTTGAATCAACTGAACTCCTAAAAATCCCAAAATCAACAGAAAGCAAGGTCGTCTGGTCCACTGGTCGAATCAGGCAGCTCTGCAACTGGATGAATTTCATTTTGCTCTCTAAATGTGACATTCTCAAGCATCATAATACAGGGAGTAGCCCGTTGCATCGAAAAAAGCCAGGAACCGGTTATAATTTCTGAGATCAACTACGTCGTTCTAACAACAAGTTTCAAGCACAAATTCTTGGTCAAATGGAATACTTAGCATAAAGGATAAAAAGGAAAGAGGAAATTAGATTAAGATTGTTTTCGAAGAAATATCAATTGCAATAGCAAAAGGCATACTGAAAAGGGAGAATTCTAGCAAGACTTGAAATTTGAAAAGAAAAATAATTCAAAAACAAAATCTCAGGATATTTTACAGCTCACCGAACGAGGATAGACAAGGAGAGGCTTGAGTTCAAAGACAAAAGCAAATGGATAAAGACTGAACCCGTTACTGGTAGTCTGGTATGGTCCACAGACAACGCTCTCACCAACCCATATTACGGAGCCTTAAAAACAAAGGCTCGTTAACCTACAAACAGCTCGTATTAAAGAAGACAGTTCCGGTGCATGGGAAAGCCAGTCAAAAATTGCAACTTTCTGAACGTGGGAAAAAATTGGAGTCCAAATTTTGTGTTGAATGTTAAAGCTGAAACGAAGAGGGTTTACAATGAGAAAAGGTTTTCAACTTCAAATCATGGTGGATCGAAAGTCTAAGAAGCAAAGAACGGTGGACAGAAGAAGCCATGGCTGAACTCAGCTTAATGTAAATGCAAGTCTTTATGTGACATTATCTTCCCYGAAGCTAAGTGAAATGCATGGGACAGAGAGCCTCCGGCTCAGAATACAGAAGGTGGTTAGCGATCTCTATCCGTCTTTTTATCTGGATGCAGATTATGTCACTGTGTTTATTTGGGTGACGAGTGATGAGAGTTTGCTCCACCTCCATGACATTGACAGACAAAAAGCTCTTACATGAATACTTGTGGGTGTCAGTGCGTGGATACCAAATGCTAAAAGAGGCCTCTCTTTYAATTGCCATATRAAAATTCACGCATCAGCAGGTGCGTGGCTAACATATTCAAACGACCACACTATTATTATTTTACGCAATTATTTTTTAACAATGTCATAATATATTTTAATAACTGTATTTCTTTTCTGAAAAAAAAAAGAATATCTCTACCGTCTCCCTCCAATCTCGTCGAATTTATCAATCTTCTGAATTTTAATTTAACAATTTAAGTCGATACGATAAATTAAGTCTGAAATTTAAAATTTAAAATTTGAAACTACTATTAAAGAAATTACAAATTAATTAACATATTAAATTTTACATCGAATAATCTTAATTTAATAATTTTTTAATTCATTCAGATTTAAGAATTAAATTAGATTATTAATCACATTTTATTATTGATAATTAAAATTTAAAAAATTATATTTGTTTAATTAAAAAACATAATTTTTTTATTTTTTAATGTTTTACAATTTTTATACAAAATGAAATGTTACGCGTCAACAATCAGTTCTGTTGTGCCATATGAATAATAAGTTATATTTTTTTAGTTTTGATCCTCAGTAGTTGCCTAGATAATTTAGGGGCAAGGCAGAAAAAAATGTTTAGGGCAATAAAATTTATTAAAATTTATTAAAAATGCTAAATGGAGGAAAATTATATAAAAAAAATATTGCCTAGAGAAATTATGCATATTGCGCTTAATGAAAATGTTATTTCCTTTTTCTTTTATAAAACACATTGTATATTATTACTTTGATTATTTCGTCTAAACTATAAATTAAATAAGACATTAATTGCTAGAAAATTTCTTATGCACCATTATATAATTTATTAAGCTCCTTTTAAAGGTCGTATTTGACTGCAAAAGAATCTCACACACTAAGAATTTGATGAATTCAAAGTAATAAATACATATAACCATTTTTATACTCAATAGGAACAAAGTAATATGCCATCGACAATTTTATAAAAAGWTTTTAAGGCACAAGAGTATATTTATATTCTTTTATTTTTCAATCAATATAAGAATTTCGTTACACTCTCATCTCTCCTTGGCATTAGACGGCTATGTTTGATTCTAAGGCACAAATTTTTTTAAAAATATTTGATCCTATACAAGTTACTCATCCCGACTAATCGAGCATTTTCTTATAATATTTCCATCCTATTAAAGTTAATTATGAAAATTTAGATAAAAATATCTATGTTAAGAGGGCATATGTTCATCTTATGATCATTGGATAGAAATATAGACAAAGATGTCTATGTTAACCGAGCATACATTCATCATTTGATCACTAGATAAGAAATATAAATACCGAAATTAACTATATAAAAATGTCTCTATGAACCGAGCATATATTCGTCATTGATCACTAGAAAAAAATATAAGGTTTCGCGTCTTCTGATACCTCCTGCAGCCTCCCGCTMCACCGTTGACAAGACATGKATCCTACTCTCTCCATGTCAAGCCAAGCGCACTGAAAAAAGTCAGTAAAAGTATTTCAAATCTAGTGATATTGTCTCCTTCTTTCTTTCACTTCTGRAATGTGTTTGCTGCCCTGCTTCAATGATTTTCCCTGTCCGAGCAGTGATGTGCAATTCTATCCAGTGGACCAAAAGAATCACATGAAGCTCATCTATGGGAAACTTTATTCTAGCCATTACATTACATGTTGCATGTACTTTTTCCATCCTTCTCACTCAGATACACCAGAGCAGAGAATCAGATGCACAAGAGAATGACGTACKAATACTTCTTAATTAACAGACATGGCAAATCTCAAATCTCTCTTAGATGCATCCTTCTAAAGGCSAAATCATTGGATGCCCACCAAATGTAGCCTTACATATCTACTTCAAATCTAAGTTTTCCGAATAGGGATACAAAGGAATTAAGCTTTTCACCAACAAAACTTGGTATTGAGATGGACTAGGCACATTTCCACCACTTTCAGAGTTACCCCTCAGGCTTTTTTTCACAGATAGGTCTTTAAGATTCAAAAGTAGATAACACCTGTATAATTACCAATCGAATTAAAGTTTGGCATCAAGAGTCTACTCCAGGAGAATTGGTCCAATCTTCTCAAGCCATGGCATGTATGAAAAGAATCCACTATTGAACATTATGCTCAAGAAAGAGACAAAATTACASCAGAGACACCATATTGCAAATGTGAAAGTATAACAGTTACTTTCCAATATACCAAAAACAAGTGCTAATCATAATTCTASCTCTAATAAGWATTTCCTACCCCTAAGAAATATGTTTTACTGAATCAATAGGATCTGAGCATGAATTCTACCCCARTGACAAAGCACCTCATCCCATCCTATATAAATCAACAAAAATGGARAAACAAAACCAGACACAAAACAAAAATTCTCCGGCAATCCAAATGAAGAAAACTAATTAACTTGGTAACGAAGATGTGAACAACCTTCCTCATTCTATGCTGATGAGTTAATAAACAGAAAGGCATYAATACAATCAGCGAACCAGCACTCGAGTATTCTTACAATTCCATCATTTAAMYCGGATACAAGCCTCATTTATCAACCWCCATTGCCTGAGCAGCTTTAGCTKTTGCCAATGGTGTCAATTTCGTTTTCAGCTTTTTCTTGCCAACTTGAAATCGACTTCCTCCTTTCTTTTTGTTGCTACCATCAACCTAATTGCATCATTTGCCAAACATTATTACATACTCTAAGCWCAAAAAAGGGAAACAATTTCACATCCAGCATTGCATCTATAAATTCTTATTATACCAAAGAGAGAGGGGGGGAAAAAAAACAAAAACAAAAACCGAACAAATTAGCAAAATTTCTGGCCCAGTCGATCTTRACTTCTAGTACTCAGAAGAAGCACTTGGGACTTTTACCAAATGCAAGAATTCAGGTACTCAGGAAATAAGCCATGGACTCCTAGTTATTGCTGCCATTTAAAGGMGAGAAGGGGTGAGAGCAGAAAGATTGATGCTCACTTTCATCTTATTCTTCTTTGCTTGCATCTTCTTTATCTTCTTTTCTTTCTCCTCTTTTTCTCCTATTTCAAATTCCATAGATGCAAAAACAAAAGAATCAGAATAAAAAAGTTRACATAATTTGTAGATGAAACAAGAAAAACAGACCGCTATCCAAGTTTAATCTTCAAACWCAAATTGGAGGTTAAAGAAACTAACTTTTTAGATCATATTCGTGTTGTCTTCTTCTGGTAGCTAAATTGTTCTTCTTCGACATCTCTATTCTGATGGAAAGCCAACTCTTTAGCTAGGATGGTGACGATTGACGAAAGAGATAGACCCTAACCCTCCTCTTCTTTGCCCTACCCTTTTTGTTAGTTAGACCAAAGGGGACAAAAAAGGAAAAATGAAAGAGAAAGAAAAGAAAGGACATTTCTCTATCCGTCCCTATATTTCTCTGTCTTTCTAATAACCACCCCAACTTCTCTAATCCTCTCYCTATYTCTCTTAAGAAATTTTAATATATTKCTTTTCTTTAGTCAAACTTTACGTATCTCTTTATGATAGTAAAATTGGCATAAGGTATTATTATTTTTAATATTAATTTAAATTAACATAAATAATTTATCATGTAAATTTATAAAAAGAAATTTATACCCAAATGGCCCAAACCTATAAAAAAGAAAATAATTAAAAATTAAATAGATTACATACTGTGCAGGAGAAAGTGGTCTTTGGCTTAAAGTCGGGGTGATGGTCCACCCCGCTTTTAGAATTAAGTCCTAACAACATCTCTGGCGGTGTTTCCCCCGCTTCCGCCCTCGCCACGCCCGCCCCGCCCCCCCCTTCAAGAAGAAAACCTTTGTAGCGCTGCGTTTCAGTAGCCGCAGTAAAAGCTCTGATATTGGAAGAACTCGGTTTCCATWGTGATTGTATGTAGTATTAGGGGAGAGACAGAAGCGGAGATGCCCGGTTCTTCAATGGAGCTGGAGCTTCCTGTTGAGCCGCAGTCACTGAAGAAGCTCAGCTTCAAATCCCTAAAGCGAGCCCTCGATCTCTTCTCGCCYATCCATGGCGACTGTCCGCCTCCCGATCCTGAAAGGTAAATCCCTAGAGTAACTCCTGCATATACCCTACTTTCCGTATTTATCAAATTTCGACTATAAACGACACCATAGATTCTATTGACTACTGCAGAGAAGTAAAATTTGCGTGATTTTCTAATGCTCGTTTTTTTCTTGCTTTTTTTTTTTGTTTTTTTTTATGGGGCAGCAAGAAGATTCGTATAAGCCACAAGGTATTAATCTACACTGTTATTGACAGTAGAGCAATGTATGCTCGACGTCTCTGAATGTTATGATTTGTCTAGAAGTTCATAGGTTTGAAGTTTTGCGTATATGTATGTTGGTTACATAAATTTGCGAACTTTTCTGCTTGGGGCAAAACACAGCCAGTTTTGAACAGGTTGAGAAGTGTAGAAAAGAATGCCTTTTTATTTGCTTGCTGGTGCTCGCTATTTGTAACAGWTAATAGATTCTGATGTTTTTCAGCTAAATCTTGAGTATGGAGGGATAAAAGGCACAGGCAGTCACTCTTCCTCTGACGCTAAATCAGCAGCGCAAAGCAAAGCTCAGCAATCTGCTGCCCTGACCAATGCCCTTGCCCTTCCAGGTATTCAGTTCTTATAAGGAAACAGTGAAAGCTTTAATTTATTTATACCCATGGCTGGAATAATCATGACTTTTAGTCAGCATAMATTTTCAACAGCACAAGGATTTTGAGATAAGACTAAGCATGTTAGGTTATTGCTGCTCTTTTCATTCTGGCAAAGCTATCTTGTTCTTAAACACTTGCTCCAGACTTCAAAAAAGTCAAGGATCCACCTTTCTCTTTGGAGCCTGTGAAGGCAGGAGTCATGAGAGGGAGCCTTACCTTATACTGACCATCTCTTAGGTTGATGAGGAATATGATTTGCTAGTGAACCCTTTTATTTGTTAAATGTTGGCTTCATTGCTCAAAATTATTCTTATGGCTCAGCAATCTTGCACTCAATCTGAGTAAAGGTTGAGATTTCTTCTAATAAAACCTGGTTTATTAGAACCCATTTTAATCCAGTAGTTAATCTGGGAAGGTAGATTGTTTCAGATTTAGTTTGTCTTAGCTCTGAATTACTTCCAATTAAAACAAATGATATTCTTAAGTATAACTATAATTGTATGCTTCTGGTGCTTACTTTGTTCCAAACCCCCTCCGTTTTCATGGAGTTATTTTTTGTTAACTGATTTTTGACTTGCTTATCTCGGAAGGTCCAGAAAATTCAAGAGACCAGCAGAAAGCAGTCTCCCTCRATCTGGTTATTGGTCCAACCGTGCAACCGAAGAGCGGGTATGCTATACCTGTCCCCAGATGCTGTTTTTGTTGGAAGAAYTGCAAAACTCATATAAGCAGAAAACCTAAAATATGCTTGATCATGAGCCATATAATTATTGCTATAAATAGGAACCATAAGGCCAATCACGGTGATTAATATTGACATAATTGAAGTAAGTGGATCTATCAAATAACCTAGTTCGAAAGAAAATTAGTTATTAATGATTCACAACCATACATATTGATAAACAGAATTGCTATTTATKTGATTCTGAGACTGGAATTCATGCTCATTTCATTTGGTTTGTCCTTTTAGAATTCTCATTAAGCATAAAATGCAATAATATTGTCTTCAGAGAAGTACTCGGTGTGTTTCTGCATGTCTGCTACAGAAAATAGTCATGGTTTAGAAAGCAAAAAGATAAGTTTGTTGCACAATACTGAAGACTCAGTGTCTTTGCCGTTGCCATTTATGTGACAAACTTCTTCTTTGCAGAATTGATACTGGCTTCTCAGGCAAAAATAATGCAGTTGTTCCAGCTCATGGTTCATCCGAAAGGTTTGGTTCTTTCTTCTTCTGCAGTTAGTTTTGTTGCTGTGCTATAGTAATTGACGTGTGAGGACCTGCTCCTGTTTTTTGCGTATATGCATAATACTACTACTATATTAGTCACTTGTTCCTTCGGTCAATAAATTGCTAAAGAGAAACACTAGGAATATGTTTAACTATCAGACCTCTGGTATGGTAGACAAAGAAAACATGTAATATTTGTTGCAACCAAGAAATTGTTCTTGTTAATCATCTTGTAACCAACAACCTATGCTTCATCATGATAGTTTTCTGATTCCTATCTGCTTTACTGGAAGTTTGTTTCAAAGCCCTTTACCTTGTAGCGGGAACAGCTAGAATCATCTACGAATTTCAATGTTCTAGAAATCATAGTCTCTTCCCTCAAACAATTTCAAGCTCAGGTGTTACATCATCCTAAAGATCACAGTTAAAATTTGAGAAGGGAAACAAATTGGAAGTGGAAGGCAGTGAACTCTGTATTTTGCTTTCTCCACCCATTTGATCATTTATAAGCAGTAATGACAAATGGAAAATTAGGGTAGTTTTCCAATCACTGACTCAAACCCATTGATGCTATTTTTATCTGCACCTGTTGCRTATATTCTATTGAAGGAAATCAGGCAGCTTGGATTTCTCTGTATTTATAGATTTCTTTCTTGCAGGAATCTTTCTACTGCTGCTATTATGGAAAGGATTCCAAGTAGGTGGCCACGTCCTGTCTGGCATGCTCCCTGGAAGAATTATAGGGTAGGAATTTTGTTGGGCAGCTGATTGAAACAGTTGTACTGGGTTTAGTTATTGACTTATCTMACTGAAGAAATGGAACACATGCCTAGCTATTTCTTGATTACATAGTTTGTGTTGGTTCTCWCTAGGATATGAAAGAAATAAATAGCACATCTAGTGATGCTTTTACCTGTTTCTTTAGTTAGAATTCTGATAGTTTAGAAAWGTAAAAAAGTGAATTTAACATAACATTCTGCTTTGACATWTTTATTTCTTAGGTTATCAGTGGTCATCTGGGATGGGTGCGATCTGTTGCAGTTGATCCAAGTAATAATTGGTTTTGTACAGGATCAGCAGATAGGACTATCAAGGTATGTAGTTCTTCTGTGCCCCAAAATGGAAAAGCATGTTCTTTACATCCAAAATAGATTAATGCCTCCAAAAAGGATAAAAAGAGAAAGCATGATCTGCTAAGTTGGGATACTTGGTGTCTTCCTTGCAAAAGGAAACAGTGCTCAAATATAACCTTCTACCGTTGATGGTGGATTGAGTTGGATAATCAATCTATTACCTTACATAGTTAGATGAGGTTTCAGGCCCAACAATTCCATGAATGGTTTTTTAGTTTTCCAGTGAACTTTAAAACTTACAGACCACTGTGGTGCTGTGCTTTTGCAAMCGTCTTTACCTTTTGGAGAAAATTGTGTTTCGAAAGTATTTTCAGCTAATTGATTTTTYTCCTTTTCTTTATCTGAAATTCTAAGAATTCAGTTATTAACTTAAATGATGAAAAAACTGTCTTTTARGCTTGTAATTATATCAACTTATCCATAAACTACTGCTAAGAAGTCTACCCTTATATTGATTCTAAGTACTTTACACTGATTAATTCTTGTTGGCATTCTATGATATGAAAATTCTAGACAGGAGAAACAGGAAGAAATTTTTATGATACATAGAACAATATTTGTGACGTTTTATATCACCTTGTATCAGATGTTGAGGCTTCAACCTCCTTTCTTTTTGGTGTGCTTGTGTTACAGATATGGGATTTGGCAAGTGGAAGGCTAAAGCTCACACTAACAGGTCACATTGAACAAATACGAGGTTTGTATCTTCCATACTATTGTTTGCTTCTCCAGAAATTACTCCTTGGATGACAATAGAATCTTTAATTAAAGAGATTTTCTTTTTAACATAAAAAGGAAAACACAGTTATATGTCGAAGAAATAAAAGAGCAGAAAATACAGTGGAATTATGACATTCTAAGTTTCCTTGCAGGCCTTGCTATTAGCAACAAACATACATATATGTTCTCTGCAGGGGATGACAAACAGGTCAAATGCTGGGACCTGGAACAAAACAAGGTTGTTATCGGATTAAATAAAAGTTTTTTTTGTTTATAGAAATCGTTAAGTATTCCACATGCTTATGCATTTCCATTCTTTAGGTTATCCGGTCTTATCATGGTCATCTAAGTGGTGTTTATTGCTTGGCTCTGCATCCAACTATTGACATCCTTCTGACTGGAGGTCGTGATTCTGTCTGCCGGGTATATTTTCCACAATGCAAACATCGTCTCCATTTTCTGCAATTGTTAAGACACCATAAGAGGAGTCATAACATTATTTTTATGCATGATGTGCAAAGATGATTATTCATAGTTCAATGACATTCCCAGGTTTGGGATATTCGTAGTAAGATGCAAATTCATGCGCTCTCCGGACATGAAAATACYGTATGCTCAGTTTTTACTCRGCCAACGGTAAGCAGTTCTTTGTAGTTGGGAAACTTGCATCAAATTCATGGATGTATATCCACAATTCAAGAAAAGTATTTATGGCTTTGAATTGGTTGGTTGAACACAGTAATTTTCATCTAAATTGGAGACAAGCCACCAACTAATTCCCATTTCTTGGCCATGAAAGTCACTGTTACATACCCTCTTCTTTTTCTCAGGATCCGCAGGTTGTGACTGGATCTCATGATACAACCATAAAATTCTGGGACCTTAGATATAGTAAGAGACCTTCAATTTATTGTCCTTCACATTTGTAAAGTATTTACTCCGTAGTTCTAAAATTCCTTTGACAATATGTGGCAGGTAAAACTATGGCAACTCTTACGCATCATAAGAAATCAGTGCGAGCAATGGCTCCTCATCCAAAGGAGTATGTAAACACATTTCTTGCTCTCTCTCTCTCTATTCTGGCACATTGAATTCACGGTCTCTATGAACATGCTAATTAGTTTTGCATGTAGYTTCATATTGTAGCTCGTTTAGACTTATTATTGTGTTACAGGGAGTGCTTCGCTTCTGCATCTGCTGACAACATTAAAAAGTTCAACCTTCCAAGAGGAGAATTTGTGCATAATATGCTGTGAGTTTTCTTGGACGCTGAGTAGTACATTACATATGATTTCTCCAGATTGTCCATATATGTTCCTTTCGTCCTTGTTTCTGTATATGCTCATTTAATGGTCTCTACTAAGTTCAAATGATCATGTCATGGTTAATATTTTGGTAAGCTAACATTTAACTAGGATAAAGAATAAGTAATTTTTTATGCTTTTCCTGTTTGGAAAAGATGYAAAGGTATTAGTATGCGCTTGATCAGCTTGGTATATGATACCTGTTTGGTTTAAAGAACAAAAGAATAAGTGTCTTCCTGCATTATCTTTTTAAGATCAAAATGACTGACATATAAAGGAACTGAAGCCAACTTTTATTGAGATGTATGTACTTGGATTAGCATTATACTATTCTAAACTGAGTAGTCGGATTTATTTGTGTGCCTAGCACTCAATTGATCCATTTTTTATCTGGCACTGATCTTGGTTTAAACTTGCAAGAAGCAGTCATTAATTTGAATTGAAATTGTGATAGTTAAAACTAAATTGTGATAACTACAACTGGACAGAAAATTGTTAGAAAATTCTTAGATTTGCTTGCTGCTCCTTTTAGAACTCCGGCTTCTTCTTCTTCCCTTTCTAATGAGGTTATAAACATTTGATACATTGCACCCATAATCAGCTGCAACAAAAATTAGTCCTGATCTGCGTTATCAGATCTTATACATGGATCATTGAGGTATTCTATTTTTCATTGCACAGCTCTCAGCAGAAGACCATCATCAATGCTATGGCAGTCAATGAAGAGGGTGTGATGGCTACCGCAGGTAAGAAATCGGTGCATATTAAGCCAACCACTAGAGCACTCTCTCAGACACATGCATAATTATGGGCTCTACACAYACGAGTTGGGAGTTCACAGAAGCTAATCTCAAAGATCAAACTTGTAATTGAGGTATTTCTGGGGATTCATCTCATTTCTTATTTTGAAGGTGACAATGGGAGTTTGTGGTTTTGGGATTGGAGGAGCGGTCACAATTTCCAGCAAGCTCAAACTATTGTTCAACCAGGTATCCGACATGCTATAAGTTGCTCGCTGCTTTTTTAATCTCCATTATAAAGCAAAATTATAAATATTGAACTACTTTTTTCCTTTTCTTATCAGGGTCTTTGGAGAGTGAAGCTGGCATCTATGCCCTCTCATATGATGTAACAGGTTCAAGGCTCATTACTTGTGAAGCAGACAAAACGATCAAGATGTGGAAAGAGGATGAAACTGCTACACCTGAAACTCATCCTCTTCATTTCAAGCCCCCTAAAGATATACGGCGATTTTAGTGGAGCTTCTTCATTCATCGTTCTATATTTCTGTTCAGTTAATATGCTAGGCCCTACTAAATATTTGACCTTGGATGTATGTTTTCCTCATCTATACATATATGAATGAAACTTTTTCGGTTTGAGATTCTTATAAGMATGAGGCTTTGATAGGGAAGAGTTGGAAGAGACTCACCTGAGACATTTGGCAAAAACCCAAAATGCAAAAGTAAAAAAACTGCGAACAGTCTCTTGAAGTAAAAATATGAAGTGAATGGTGGTAGTTTAAAATAAATTACTAAAAGTTAGAATTAGTTCCTTTTACATTTCGAAGAATAACTCCAAAAATGGTTCTTCTTATTAATTTTTCAGCCAAAAATGGTTTCGTAAAAACTGTCTCAATTATTAGGGCCCTACCGGGTTCGAACCGGTGACCTATTGATCTGCAGTCAATTGCTCTACCACTGAGCTAAGGACCCTTTTTGATGTGTGGAGCCCTTTCAAAATATTTATAAGAGAAATTCAAAATATCTCATTACTAATGCAGATCTACAAGTCACGAGTAAAAGACAAAAATTCACCAGCAGGGTTGAAAAGTTTCCTGTTTCTGTTAAATCCACGAAAAGATTGATCATTTCTGACATTTATGATAGAGGCTTCTCGTGGTGCACAAAAACCAACAAAATCTCCAGGACATGTAGATTACAAAGCTCCCACAGCGTTCCCGCTATTTCACACTGTATACATATATGGCTGATATCAAGTATTCCGCAACTTCACCAAAACAACTGCAACCACACAATAATATATAGAACAAAATGATGAAGCACCATTATTGCGTCTGCTTTCTGTTCCTTATTAGTGTTGTTGTTGTGATAGCTTCTGGTATTGAAGCTTAGTCCTGCAGGCCTAGCGGAAAGATTAAAGGTAGAAAACCACCTCCAGGACGATGCAACAAAGAGAATTACTCGGGATGTTGCAGAACAGAGAAGATCTTATCATATCTACAACTGCTCTCCTGGCCGGTGACCGGTCACACGTTCATATAAAAATGGTGTTGGATCATTGGAATGTGATAGCGAGTATCGTCCCACTGACTTGCCGGTGGTGACACTATCGACCGGGTGGTTTGCCAAACCTA
>MEJB01000006.1:7096444-7123270 GCA_001752375.1 Rhazya stricta
TAGATTATATCTTTTGAAGTAATAGCAAGAAAGAGTAATTTAAATGAATCTTATTAATTAGATTTATTCCCTCCTTGTCTATTTATGTTAGTAACCTCATCTCTGTTTTAGAAAATTCATTATCATACGTGGAGTGCTTGATGTAGCATCTTTATTCTTCCATAAGTTTTTAACTCCTGGTATGCCTGATCCATCCATGGAAAACGTTTTCCTAGTCACACAATTAAACTCATTTCACTCCATGGCATAAGTAAACTGGGTGAGTTTGAACCTAATGACCAAGCATGTGGACAAAACAACCATAAGAATTGCAACTGCGTTCAGTGCAGAACAGTTGTGAAGTTTCTTCCTGATTGCTGATAATATAATTCAGAAGGTATACCATTTGGCATACCTAACAACACCAAGGCCAAGATTGTTCTGAAGTCGCATGACTTTTGAACAAATGATGGTCACTCCAGAAGACATTTTAACATTATAGCAACCATTTCTTCATTTCTCTTTTGACAAAATTATTTCCAAACTGAAATTTCTCAGCAAAGCAAAGAATAAAGGCAAATTTACTTATCAAGAGAAGGGAAGTGAAAAGGCAAAGGTTAAGCAAGCGTGTCATGCGAAAAATTTTAGAAGGCAAGAGACGCCACTTTTAAGTCCCGGGCTTTTAATTCATCAGTGCTTGAATCACCACATCGAACTCCTAATCTTCACTTAATGATCCCTAAAGAGGGACAAAGGCCACTCCTTTATTAGCAACTTGCATTAGCAAAACAATCACAGAAATCCGCCTCCACAATTWAACACTAAGGGAAACCTAGAGTATCACCCACAACAATTAGAAATTCATGAGAGGAGGGGAAAAGAAACATAAAGCTCATCAAATCAAGAAAGCCCACAACCAGTCATATTAATTAAGTTTGACTAAATTCGAAATATCTTCAACAGATTCCTATTGCGTACCTCCAAGATATGAGGACGAATGTCCCTGACTATAGCCAGCATTTTGTAGTAAGGTGAATTCTGTATGTGGGCAATGCTGTCAAAAGACCTCTTTTTGGTATTCGGACAAGAGGGTGGAGGTGCAGGTGCCGGTGGAGGTGGAGCCTGTGGAGCCTGGGGAGGGAGGTTCTGAGCTGCCGTTACCGAGGCCGTCTCCATAATTCGGGTTACTGTTCTAATTCAGCCGACTTTATGTCCTTTGTGCTTATTTCAACGACGGCAGTTTTCCGGATCATTATTGATAATAATTACAACTATGAGGACTCAACTGTAAAAACAGTAGACTTTAGTTTGTAAATTGTTTCAAATGAAATTTTGCAGATTAGATAGTAAGTACTTTAAAGAATTACAAATTACCATAAGGTTCCCAAATTTGGGTAAACTACAACTACCTCCCACAAGGTAAGGATCAGTAAAAATGTGAAATTGAATATAGTTTACAAAACTTACATCTCCAATTTTAATAGATTATGCCTTCTTGCATTTTATTTTTATTTTTATTTTATTTAAAAATAATTGAAATTTTGATTTGGAAAGTGATAGGGAAGCAAAAGTATTAATTCTCTTTTATTTTTGGTTCTCGCAGTTTTAATTTTTATTAGGAAAAACTAACACTCAATCAAATCCTTTTACTATAATATTAGTTTTCATATATTTTTATGATGGTATTGTTTAAGTTGGCCACCGCGGTGGATTTTTTCTTTCCGCAAATGATAATAAAATCACTAATATTTGAAGCCCCCATAACTTTATAAATCTACAGATTAATTCCTTATTGAATTTTTATCTCCTAAGAAGAAAGAGAGAGAGAAAATGCATGCGACGAAAATTCCTATCATATATTTACATCACATCACAAAATGCGAATTATTTCAATGGATAATTTTATCACTTATCCTATTTTATTATTTCAATAATAATATTATTTTGAATATTCACAATAATATTAGACATAAGGTTAAAATTATATTAAAAATAAATGAATTTTTATAAAAAAGAAAAAAAGAATGAATATAGCAAAATTACGCGTTGAACAAATTCTATAAATTAATATAATAAGTTCAGTTTAAAGTATTTTATATGGTTAATATTTCTAAAATCTTATARAAAACTCACCTTGATCAAATTGAATTCAATCATACAATACACATGTGACTGGTACCTTCTCACCATTTCATTAGTTGTTGAAATTTACAAAGTGCATATGTTCTTTTAAAATTAGGGATGATATTAATTTTAAAAAAATATGTAGTAATGAATAATTTATCCGTTCAGGCAGAGGAAACATGATAATAACAATAGAAAGTTATATCTTTCGACGATAATTAACTTAACAATATTATGAACAATCTTAGCATTCTCATAAACTAACTTTTTTTCTCTGGTGATTAAAATTTAGAATTTGGTGATTTCTCTCACAATTAAAGCTTTAAAATTGATGATTAATTGTGAAGATCCAACTAGAGCTCCAAACATAATTTTTATTTCATTTCTCAGATCATAGAAATATACATTTGTTTTTTGATTTCATGCGTGAGTGAAAGAGCAATGGATGAAATAGTTTCTTAGAGGGCCGATGATGTGGAATTCAAAAAATAGTAACAACCAAGAACTCTATTATCTGTATTTTTATATTTATATTATATTAAAGTATTATAATTCGGTGAGAACTTTTTTGGACAACTTTGTCCTCTTAGCATATTAAAAAAATATCAATAATAATCTTATGTAATTTAAATTTAAAATATGAAAGATCACTAAAAAATATGTTTGCTTAAAATATGTCATATTTTAATAACATTAACATTAATAATATTCTTCAATAGATAGAATGTTTTACATCAAAGAACATATAATTCTCTTCAAAAAAATATTTGCTTAAAGTTTTATATTTCAGTAATTTAAAATATGAAAGGTTATTTAAAAAAAAAATGTTTGCTTAAAACATATTTCTTATATGGTAACTCTCCACATTCTTCAATTGAAAGAAAATTTTGAATAATATTTTCTTATAGATTTGTAAACATAATCTAATTATAACTAATAGATTATGTACAAAAATAAAAGAAAAAGGAAATAATTAGTCCTAATAGTTATTTTATATTTTACATGAAAAATAATATGCAATTAATAGTTAATAATCGGACTGTCTTTAAGTATGCCAAAAATGTAATATTAGAATTCTTCAATAACTATAAATTAACAAAAGATATTTCCATCAATAATTATCAAGAATAATAACGGGATATGATTACAGTATATCAATCCAATGACAAAATATATTTTTCGTTCTTCTTCAATCTTTATTTATATAATCAAAATATTAGTTGACACGATTTATATGTGTAATACAAAATAATGTGCAAACCACGTTACACCATACTAGTATTGTAAATTTACTATTATATAATTAATTTTTCAATACAATACTGTCTACCACATTTCTTTTCATTTCATTTGCACAATATCATTTAGGACTCTGTCTATTTATGTCATTTTCAAATTCTTTGGTAAATTAAATTTTACATTTAAAGTTATTTTTATACAAGGATTTCATTGGAAATATGTAGTTATCTTGTTACACAATCAATTTGTGTCAAATGAGTATCTTTCTTCATTCTTTTTTTACCTTGTAATATTACCAGAGAATTTTTATTTCAAAAGTCTTATCGTTTTACAAAATTGATGAGTATTTATTTACTTTTCTTCGAATTTATCCTTATTAAATCAACTAACATTTTAATTTTCCCTAAAACCTAACATTCCTCAGTTTCTTTTATAAATTTCATAATTAAAAAAATACACTAATTTTTAATAGAACATTAAATTGACTATTATATCTCCTCATTATATTTCCAAACTTCATGGTATATGTGAAAAGTCTTTCTAATTAGAAAAAAAAAATAAGAGGAAAGAGTCATTTCAATTTGTGAAAAAATGGAGGATAAGTAAATTAATATCAATCAATTAGAAAAAATAAGTTCGAGATGAATGATAAATTTGATTTTTTTATTTCTTGGTATTGAAATGTGTTAAAAAAGACATTTATTTTAAGAATAAAAAAGGGAATGTTTATAGCACTTATAAAAGAATGGATTTAGTAAGCGAGAAATAATTACTATAAGGATAAAGAACGTATCGAAAGGGAAGGAGAAGAGATAGTTTGTTAGTGAAATAAGATAAGGCTAGTTTAATTAATTCTTGATTTACCTGTGGGTTAGATCGTAGAATTTTTTTAATTTTTAATGTGAACTCCCATATAACAATAAAAAAGAAAAAGCAAGTATTAATAATATCTTTAATACGTATAAATTTAATATTATTTATTTAATACAATTTAATTTGTGGCATAAAATAACGTAAAACAAAAATAATTTTATATTAGTTTTGAGAATAAGCTATAGAAAAACGCCAGTAAAGATGTTAAAAGTACCCGGCAACTAATTAACATTGCCAAATAACTAGTGGAGTCTTCTAGAATATACTCCTAAACTTCAAAACAAATACTTAAAAAACAAAAAAAAAAAATGGAAAAGAATTAATGATTGAAGGTAGTTCTTGAGGTTCATCTATTAGATTGGAGGCATGTAGTAGACGGGTTTTTGACGCCTTCGACAGTCTTCTTTTATCACTTTCTTCAATCCTATATTTCTGTGAAAGACAGTAATAGTGGAGATTCTTTGTTTCTCAGTGCCCATAAGATTTGATAGGAGATTGACAAACTGCAGAAATGAACCCAAATACTGACAAGCTTGTGAGGAGGACTACTATGGTGGCCACTGTCACTGCTTCTTATTTCCTCCTCACTGCTGACTATGGTCCTGAACCCAGTGCTCTCGACCCTGTAAGTGTTTTTCCATTCTAATTTGCTTTTGACTTGCTATATCATATGCAGTAAGGTAGAAATTTCAACTATGCACGTTGTCGACTATAATCTCTGTATATGTACATCGTATAGGATTACTTACAACGTTTCAATTTAGGTCTTTTATTTGACATTGTTCCTGTTCATTTGCTTAATTGGGTTTCCACTGGTATTTGTGGTGGTGATTTTTTTGTTTCTCGATCAAAATCTTCCCGTCTGCTGGAGTATTTACGCTGCTAAACCACCCTTGTATTTGTGCACTTGACATACTCATTTCAGATTTTATTGAAAATTAAGGACCATCAAATCAAATCCCCATCGCGTTGGTTAAAAGAAGCTACTTTAATTGTCGATAATTCTATTAAAAAACCTCCGGATAAACAGAAATGATTCCTAGTCCTTTATTTAATAAAAGGATTAACTCTTCTGSTGGCAATTGAAATATTGCGAACAGATTAGGTAGGCAAAGTTATGGTTAGCATTTGAAAATATTAACTCTTTAGATTTCTTTAGGAGATGTCCAGTTAATGTCATGTATCTTAATTATTGTGGGTTAAGGCCACTCAGAGTCCTAGAAAATTTCAATGGCTATTTTGTTGATCTGCTTTGCCAACATAGGTCCTGCTGAAAGATATCCTGTGGAATTATAGACCTTTTATATGAATTTATGCTTTTTCTTTTTGGTTTGTGATTTGGGAGGGAGGACGACTTTGAATGCTCCCGATCTACCACATTTTCTGAACGGGGAGATATTAGCAAACATCTTTTATTATTTCTATTATGGTAMTGTATAATTTCATCATTCACGGATTATTGTGGATAGTTATCTAAGCATGTTTTGCATATAGTTGAATTGTGAACCAATCTCAAATTTTGGATTGATCACTATAATTGTGCTTCAGGTTGCATGAAGTATTTACTTTTAGAATTTGGCGCTCCATAAGATTTGGCATCTGGTTAATCTTATTAATTTTTTATGCAAGGATACTCTGTGTTAGAAACGGGGGTTTTCCAACTATCTCTTTAGTTTGCACAGAGGGATTTTCTTTATTAACTGTTATCTTTTGAATAATATATCTATTCTTGATGCTTGCATCAGACATACAGTTCAAATAAAATCTTTTTTCCAGGACATAAAGATGATTCTTTTTTTTCCTTTCCTCCTTTTTTCTGCCCCAGTGCTGTCATATGCTTTTAGCTAGTTTGACATTCTGGTAATTCTTCACAGTGCTGTAGGTACTTTATGGGATGTGCAATTACTATTCTAGGTGACCTTGACAATATTTGACTTCACAGTGGCATGTTATASTCTTTAACCTTCTGATTATTAACGATTCTGCATTTGGGATGACAGATTAAGAATGCAATATTGTCAGCAGAAAAATCTGTGAAAGACTTCGTTTTTGGACCGAAGGAAAAGGGACCTCAGGGAGACGATGCTCGGAATGAGGCCTCCAGTGCTGCAGAGAAACGTCCATAGTTAGATCTGTAGAATTTCTGTGGAGTTGTTTTGCAAGGATCTGATCTGGGATTGTAATCTGAACTCAAGAGCTAAAGATAGAACTTAGCCATCAGAAGTTTTTGTATTTGCTGAACCTTCTGCTGCCTTTGAATCTTGCACTCCTTTTCTCATAGTTACAGATGTGAACATTCAAAATCATATAGAAGTGAAGCCAAACACTCTTCTTGTTAGTTGTTTCTTCACTAAACTTCCTGTATAATACAACTAAAAATTTTTGCCTCGATGACTTAAATAGCAAAATTGGTTTCGGTGTAACCATTATATCAGAAATTGTTATTGAGAAGAAAATACATTTTACGCTTCCCATGCGCTCCATGCGGATAGGTCGGCATTGACAGAGGGGGAACTGTGGGGTTCAAACCCCATTTTTCTTCATTACACGAAGAACACGAGAGATGTGAATCGAATCTACAATGAATAATTTTGTAAAGAGTTAATGATTAAAGATATTGCTAATCTGAGTTACCAGCACTCTGCAATCTTGTTTCACCTTTCAGTATTCGAGCTCATATTTAATCCAATTATACTTGAATATGTGTAAGAATCTCCTTCACAGATCAACCGTTTCTAACTACTCATCCAGTCCCTTCATTTGCCCTTTTGTTTCACTCTCTGAAACCCCAACATGTTCKCAAGCTCTAACCCTTGCTCTCCGTACTCTCATCTCGAATTTCAGCAATGAGAAACTCAGGTAGCCCAATCCAATCCCCCGCCAGTATGTCATCTCCCTCCAATTTTTCCCTGAGAACATTTCTCAAAATAGACAACCAATTTCGTCCCCTCAAACATGAAAAGCTTATTTTCCGAGCCCTCTGTTCGTCAGAGTCCTCACAGAATCCACGGACTTCTTCAAATCAAGGGTTTACAGTTGTCTCAATTCTGCGAGCTATTCCGGATTGGGCTGATAATATAAAAGAAAGAGGGATGCGACGGAAGAGAACTTTGTACGACCATGATAAGTGGGTGCAGCACAGGAGTTCTTTAAGGCATTTAAGGCATCTGCTGTCAAGTCTTAGTTCAAGGGTGATTCTGTCGTTAGTYCCGCCGGTGATTGCGTTTACTTCAGTGGCAGTGATCATAGCCAGCTATAATTCTGCAGTTTCTTYGCATTGGTTACCTGAATTTTTTCCTGTGTTGAGGGCCTCTTCGTTGCCTTATCAGTTGACAGCCCCTGCATTGGCCCTTTTGTTGGTCTTCAGGACGGAGGCGTCATATTCGAGATTTGAAGAAGGGAGGAAGGCGTGGACCAAAATTCTTGCAGGAACAAGTGACTTTTCGAGGCAAGTGATCGCTACTGTTGGCAGCACTAATGATTCATTGCTTAAGAGGACGCTCTTGCATTATATTATGGCATTTCCAGTTGCCCTAAAGGTTTGTGACCTCTGTTATCTACTACCCCTATGTGAACTCAGCTCTGTTATCCCTTAGGGATGCCCATTCTTGTTCCAGATTGACTTGAAACGAAGATCCTCCCTTGATCTTAAAGGGGGATTTGTTACTCAAAGCTTAGGTAGTCTTGTAAGGTGGCTTTTACTGCAGCAAGTTTCCAATTTTGAGTGAATGAGAAGCATTTGGTATTGCTTTTGACCATTTTAGATACCATGCAAGGTTAAGTAGCTACTATCTCATGGGAAGATAAGTAGCTAGCAAAATTATAAGAATCTGGAGTATTTGGTTCCCTTGATGGAATTTGCTGGTTAAGGAACTAAGGATTTCCAGTTGGTTAAAACAACTGTCTTCATTGTACATAATATGATCATTTTTCATTTTGCTTGTAAGTCCAACTCTTACAATTCTCAATCTTTGCTGTCGATATGAGGCTGACACTATAATAATCTAATGCAGTGTCATATTATTCATGGCTCAAATATTGCAGAAGACCTCCGAGATTTGCTTGATTCTGATGATCTGGCAGTAGTTCTCATTTCAAAGCATCGGCCCCGCTGTATCATTGACTTCATCTCTCAATGTATTCAGTTGCTAAATTTGGAGGAGACAAAGAGGAATATGTTGGTAATGCTTTCTTAGATACTTGGATATATTAGTTAGCTGTTATTGTAGCTGTTATTGTGAAGAAGTAGATTTCCAAGTTATCAGGGAAATTTCGTGTATGCAATCATGCTTCGGCTTCATTATGGGCAATAAGGACATCGCTTAGAGTTCATAAGATGTAAACTTGAATGATCAGAATTTCGCAGGTTGCTTAATGAAGAATTTTACCTTGAGAAATTGCAAAAAACCGGTTCACTTTTAAGGCATCAGTTAAAACTAGGGCCGAAATTGTCAGTTATCATATTATTTGATAGCTGCCGTATAATGCAGGAGTCCAAGATTTCTTGCTTCCATGAAGGCATCGGTGTTTGTGAAGAGTTAATCAGCATACCCATACCTCTTTCCTACACCCGGTTGACCTCAAGATTTTTGGTCCTTTGGCATCTTACTCTTCCCATTATACTATGGGATGATTGCAACTGGATTGTAGTTCCAGCTACATTTATCAGTGCTGCTTCACTATTCTGCATTGAAGAGGTTTATTTCTCTTCTCCCACCTATTCTGTCCGTTTGTCTTRAACATTGAAGAGTCCAGCTCTCTTAAGTTTTCTGGGCAAATTATCTTTGAACTGACAGAATGGCTTTGGATTAGCTTCTTTGGTATATGAAACGTCAATTTTTATATGCAAATTTTGCATTATCTTGCATRAAACATGGTGCAGCTATTTGTTTTTCAGTCTGTCCTGAATACTATTCGGTATATTTCTATGTGGAAGTATGATTTCCCACTACTGGCTTGTTTGTTCTTACTCAAACTGATCAAAAGGCAAATTAYGGCTTCTGAACCTGCTCATCTTGTCTCAATTTGYACAAAAACTCCCAACCTTTTCTGTGTTCTCCATCAACCACAAGCTGTGCTGCAAAAGTGCAAACAGCAGACCTCTCTCGTGGCTTTGATACTTTTTGGTATGACCAAAGATATCTACCTGGCGAAGGACCAGCCTGAACTACTCACAATATCCAGGTTATGCATATGTGCCTTGAAGAAAATGTAACACGGCATGTTCTTTGCAGGTTGGTGTTCTTATTGAGGAGCCCTTCTCAATGCTAGCACTTGATGAGCTGTGCAAGCTAGTTCACTCAAGCATTCAGGAAGCAATGGCAAATGAAAAAACAATTAGAAGAAAGCTAAATGCAAAAAGAGGGTCTCATTACAGCAACCACGCTTCAAATGGCTGGCCACCGTCTTAGGAACTGAGAAAAGTGAAAGGTTTCTTAAAAATATTACTGTGCAGAAAAGGTGTATGGAGAACCAGCCAAACTCAGACGTTGTATGGTCTTATATCACTGAAGTTTAGTCACTAGAATCAGTTCTGAACTTGTAAAGTGTATATCATTCGCGCATGTTGTATATATGAGATCAGATGTACTAAGAAAAGTTCTCCCCTGTACAGGCTCTGGGCCTTTAGGCTTTAACTGAGATCTAACCTGTCTATCTTCAGCCTCCTCTTAAGTTCTTGATTGCTGCAGAGCCTCTTGGGTACTGTTTTATTCAGTTTTGGCATTCCCCCCTGCTTGAAGTGAATATGTATATACTTAACATCGATACTTCTTTTCTCTCTTCCAAATTCAGTGTCTAGAAACCAATCATGTTAACCAGAATTTGTTCAGTGCATTGAYGAGGGTTTTATTCGATCGAGCATTGCTGTGCCCATTCATCCAAACAACAAAGTGAAGATTAGATCAAAAGTAGCAACAAGCTGAAGTGCACTGTAAAAACAATCCACAACACAAGGGCTATATCAGGATGATAAGATATTTGTTTACATTAGAGAAAACAAATCCAGAAAAGGAGTATGCCTTTCTAGAATGTAAGGCAATAAATCAGAGTGCAAAATCTGGTGCTTGGAGTGATATTGGCTGTATGCATTTCCAGGCAAAGATAAGTTCATCAGATTGAGAGTGACAGTGGAGAAACCTTTATTATAAAACAAGTACTATATCAGAATTTCCGGTAAAACCAGTGCATCAACAAACAGAATAATGGCCAACCAAWAAATGACCTGATCTCTGACACAGAGAGCCACATTTTTGTATYTCTGACAAAGAGAAATTAAGCCTTGACCAAGGAACACCTCCTATTCTGGTCATATAGCCGAAAGGATCTTCAGAACCAACCAGAATGCTTCCAAGGATTAATGACAGCTGAGAATTCTATCACCTATACTATGAGAAGTATCCTTCCAGCAGAAAACTGTCACTTRAGACCTTYGACGTCAAATTCTTCACTCTTARTCTTTGTGTGATACTCTTCAACGTAATCTCCTTCGTCCCTCCAAAAGTTGGCAATATTTCAACCACAAACTTCTGAAACAAACGTYGTTCAGAACCCTCTCTCAAGATATCCTCAAAATCAGCAAGGTTCCCCCTTAAATCCAGCAGGACACTACAGAATCCTCGATGCTTGCAATGTTCTAGGACTGAAGACAAATTTATCCTTTCTAAAACCACTGTTTCAATTGCTGTTTGAGTTGCTTTGTCTTCCACAGCATTCTCTTTGTCTGTAAAGATTATTACTTCAGATGCATCTTTGCTGGCAAGGGCAGAAACTTGAGTCAGGAAACTTGGACATTTCGATAACACAATTTGAAGAGGTTGATTGGCCCCAGGTTCTTTCGATGTAGGAGAAGATGAATTTGCAGATAATGCAGAAGAAAATACGATTGCATCATATTCTTGTAACAATTTTGAGTAATATCCACCAGGCTCCACAGCTCCGTCAGTTAGCTGATCTAGAAGATGGCCATCAACTGACATTGAGTACCTTCAGTTTTCAAATAACCATATTACAGAATCGAAACAAAGCATGTGAAACATAAGATAGGAACATGTGTTTCAGTAGTACCTAAGTGTCACAAAGGGCTTCCCCGTCAACATTTTATGAACAAAGGCTTCATTTAGCTTCTTACATATTTCCTCCTCAACACCGACGGTCACTTCAATTCCTGCATCTCGGAGTCTAGCCACGCCCTTTGAGGCTACAATGGGATTTGGATCCACCATGCCAACCACAACCTTTTTCACTTTAGCCTTGATCAAGGCTTCAGTACATGGTGGAGTTCTGCCATRATGGTTACAAGGTTCCAAGCTTACATATGCTATCCCATTCTCTGCCAATTCCCCAGCATTTCTGAGTGCAAAAACCTAGAGATAGTATCTCATTTAAAGATTTATAAAAGGAAAGCAAATAATCTCCATACAGAAATTTTGCCTATATTAAGAGTCAATCCAATTCATGCTTGATCAGTAAATGATCTCTCTGTCAACATCATTTGCGATTAGAGCAGCATTATGTCCTTCCTTTTAGTTTCCTCACTCGCTGTCTAGTCATGAAACAAATCTTGAAGTGGCAAGAAGCAACTTCGTTTAACAATGCATGCATTTATCTGCTACTGCAAATTATGAAGGTTGCCTGAGGTCCTGCTTACTAGAAATAAGAGGAACATTTCCACATCATTCTTACTTAATATAGTGAAAATCTATAGGTGCATTTGCTTCAAATTGAAGAACCAAAACAGTTCTACAATTTCACTTCAACACAAGAAGAAAAAGCAACTCACAACTTTCAAGTAAAAGCAGTAGTTAAAGGCAGAAGCAACAGAACACTACATTAAGTTGTATTCAAACTATTTGGACTCATAGAAAATCCTGATTAACCCATTGACATAGTCCTGGTAATAAAGTCAACATTTTTTAATTTGAAATACGACCATAAATACCTCTTTTACCAATAGGACTAGAATCCAGTAACGTAAATAAAAACTTCCACATTCTAGTAAAGAAAAGTAAGTGACCTCAGCATGAGGCTGGCCAGCTTTAGGGTGAAATCCTTCACCAACAATCTTGCCATCTTTCACAATCACACAACCAACCATGGGATTAGGGCTAGTATGACCAACTGCCTTCCTGGCCAGCTCCACGCATCTCCTTATGTAGTATCTATCATCATGTTCTTCCACTTGCGACATTTCACACCTCACGCCAGCCAATCGACCACCATTTTTTCCTAAACCGTTGAGTGATGAGGGGMCCCTTTTGCCTGAATCCCAAAACCCAGTTGTCAATTTTTGATCAAACACAATTTTCTTGAACTGGATTGCTGGTCCATAGGAAGCGGCGAGATGGATACAAGGAAGGAAATTTGGTGAGCCCAGACTATTCTTCGAAATTGAGAGCGTTTGAACAGACATGGTGCTTTTGACAAGTCGTGAGTTAAATAATGCACAACACAGGGAAGTTCTTTCGTTCACTGATGGAGCTGCACTTGAGAAAATCTCTTTTCTTCTTTTCTTCTTTCGTCCACGCGGCTTCACGAATCTCGCAATTGAGGAAGCAGACTGATCAGTCCCCTCTTCACCACATCATCTTCTCACCCTTTGCCTCTTCACCGCATCATCTCCTCACCCTTTGCCTCTTCAACAAATCATCTCCTCACCTTCTGCCTTTTCACTCCCCAACCCACCTTGGTCGATCGTGGAAGACAGAGAAAAAATACGGCGTGGGAGAAGGAGAGAGAGAAAAGGATAGATGTTAGAGTAATTCTCGAAAGGGACTCTTCTTTTTTCATTTTTTAATTTGAAAAGTAATTAATTTTTTAAATATTCAAAAACTCATTTTTGAATTGAGAAATGAGGAGGTTGAATTAAAATATTGAGTTTAAAATTGACAAATAAAGTAAACTAAAAGGGATATAGATAAACGATCCATGTAAGAAGCAGCGTCCTCTACAGAATATTGGAAAGTAAAAAAAATCTCATTTGTCTGAGCCCGGGTTCGAACCGGGGACCTCTAGTGTGTGAGACTAGCGTGATAACCAACTACACCACCCAGACGCGTTTGACCCTTTTCAGATGAAAATACTCTTATTAGAGTGTAGTGGGTAAATTTTGCCGCCAGAATGAAGAATCGGAATTTACTGGAGATAGAACAGCAAAAGACAGGGTAGAATTTTGASTCCTAATGTTCATAATCACGCTGCAAAAGCTTTCGACAACACGTTATTATTTATTTATTTTAAAAAATAATTATGATTGAGGATGTGATATCTCTCAGATATGCCGTAGTATTAAATTAAAACAGTGCATTATCATAAAGTAATGTTGTATTTATTTTTTATCAAAATTTTAAAATAAAAAWAAATAACTCTGTTTGAGGGCCAAGCGTCGGGTTTTGAATACAAAGCCATTCTGATACCGCAACAGAACTAATTAATAGCCGTTGTATTCAACGACAGCATCGCCGGAAGTTGTATTAAAAGAGTAAGTTTTTGCCGCTAGCTGTGTCGTGGAAGTAGAAGTGAAGCTTAGTTAATTTCTCCTTTGCACCGGTCAAGGTTTTTGAACCAAGCTTCCACTGCATCGGGCTCTTGCGCAATGCCGGACACCGTAGGCATCGCTGCGATCATCAGGCAAAGCAAGATTTGTAGTAGRACTGGACTTGTGTTGTCCATTTCTCTACAGCAGTATCCGCAGATGAATGAATGATGATGGACTGGAGGAGAAAGCGGTTCTTTATATTATTGTATACGTGCACTGACCCTAGTGTATGCTCTACACGATGAGGAAAGCGAAAACTACCAATGTAGAATATTTGAGGCGTCTTGTCTTTTGTACCAAACACTGGTGAAGTATTCTTCTTGCATATRTGGCCTGGCAATGCTCTTCCTTTCTGTTTCTATAATGATCTTGGCTTTTAGTAATCATTCTCTCATTAAATATGCTTGGCCACCAAACTCAACTGTAATATATATATTTTGTAGAGCATCTTATGGCAAATTGGCAAGAAAGTCATCCATCAAACGTCCTTAATTTTTAATTATTAGTGGTTTGTACTCTTATCTTCTTATACTTACCCCTTGATCAAGGTTTAATTCCATCATATATTCTTCAAATACATTGATTACACTTGTTCATGTCAATTCCCCCCTGAATCACGAGAAGGCTTGTTTGCCAAACAGTGCTATGGAGATTCACGGCAGCTTTAGTATAGAGGATAAACTCTCTAGGAGCATTTGATTAACAATGAATTAAATTGCATTAAGTGAACTCAACACCAAGACATGAATCTCTGAGAAATAATGACATATATATATATATACACACCCCAACACGCAACAAGTAGTTCACCAAACCCAGCCATACGTTATTAATTAAATACGACCCACCAASAAAGCGGAAACAGAAGAGGAAAAAGAACTGCTCCACAATGTCTAACTTGCATAGCCTAGAAGTCTTCCGAGTATATGACTACAAAATGACCTTTATTCAACAAAGACTAGACAAATTGGTATGAACAATGGGGAAAACCAACCAAATTGGAAAAAAAATGAAAAAAAGAATATGATCGGTGATCATATGTATGTAGCTATYGTAACATTGTAGCCAACCACAGCATCGCCGGTACTAGCATCAAAGGAATAGGTGTCGGCAATGGCATATCCACGTGCCAGCCGGAACAAACCGGTACCACCTACAATGGCCATCTCGCGGACGGGATTCATAGCCGGATTGATGCTCAGAAGACTAAAAGAGCTGCCGTCATATATGCCGTCTGTGAACACATAGCTCATTACCATAATAAGACCGAAATCAGTTTGACCAGCTGATCCATACATACCCCTGGCTCGGCCAACAAGCTTCGAGTTGGGATCAGGTCCTATCGTCAATGGATCATCGACCATATTTAGCATCCCAAAAGAAGTGGCAGAGCTCTGAGAAGGTGGGACGATCCGCACTGCACTTGGGTTCCGTCCGCTGAGTACATCATGGAAATAGAATTGAAGTGTTGTGACTACCTCTTTCCCGGTATCAACTCTCTTGGCCCAACTCTCACCTTGGCCTCGAGCCGACGGCATGTGTATGGTTGTCACGAGGGTGATCATCAATACCAGGAGAGGTAGTCTTGCCATCTCTCAGTCCCACTTTCCTTCTTCTTGATGGAAAGACGCAGAATGAGAGAGGAAGCACTTTATAGAACTTGCAAATCTAGAAGATTGAAATGTCAAAGCCGAGAAGCTGGGAAAGAATAACTAATCCAGACTGGACCCACTTTGAAAAGAATGAAAAAGTCTTCAAGACCCATAACAATCGTCCAATTCGAAGACTAGAAAGACAACTTTGCCCACTATTTGGGTTATACGTGTTTGACGTGTATGGGACGYATTAGTTTTTATTCAATARAAAAGTTTCTCATCCTTTTTAAGGACATTAGCTCTTTTTCACGTGCCCTAATATTGGTCAAGGGAACAAAGACAAATGCAACCAATTGTAAGGTGGTTTTCTTTGTGGTTTTGGTTGATTTTGCTTTTGGGCCTAAAGYGGGGTTCCTTTAGAATATATAATTTTAATTGTATCCCTATTATAAACACAAAATGKGTACATGTCCAATGTATTCCATTACATCATTTGTATTGAATATACTAAAATGCATGCCTAACATAATCAAAAGCTACACTGCGAGGTGGAGGCATCATCAGCTTGCATGCGCAACTTTGTATATGCAGCTGATAACATTATAATAGGAAGTGATTTAATTCATGATTAAGGCATACGAATCTACTTTTGTAATGATACTAAAGTATATTTTATTATATTACAACTTCTTAATTCTTAAAAGGGATTCTTTTGCAGCCTTGGCATTTTAAATGTACGTACAGAGTGTGACATTGTAATGAACAATGGCATCACCAGCAGTATTGACGGAGTAGGTTTGAGCAATAGCATATCCACGAGCCAACCGGAACAGCCCAGTGCCACCCACAATGGCCATTTCGCGGACTCTGTGCAACGCCGGATTGATACTCAGAAGGCTAAAAGAGCTGCCGTCGTATATTCCATCTGTGAACACATAGCTCATAGCCATGATCAGGCTCRTATCTACAACAGATTGACTAGCTGATCCATACATTCCTCTGGCTCGGCCGATAACCTTAGAGTGGGCATCAGGTCCAACCGTCAATGCATCGTCTACCATCAGGAGGTTCCCAAAAAGAGATAGATAACCACTATTGGAGGCTTGGGCGATCTTAACCGCAGTCGGGCTGCTTCCGCTGACTAGGTCGTGGAAATAGAATTGAAGAGTGGTCACTTCCTCCTTTCCGGTATTAACTCTCTTGGCCCATGTCTTCTCCTCTTGGCTCTGAGCCCAGGGCAAGAATGTGGTTGCTAGAAGAGTAATGAACAATCCCAAGAGAGCTAGCTTCGCCATTGTCATCTCTGATCTCTCCGTGAACTGAGAAGAATCCTCACCTTYCTTGCAGAGGAGAAAAAGAGAGCACATTTATTTATAGCAGTAGCAGCTAGCAAGGGTGTGCAAGTTTCTGAAGCTGTTCAACTCACTTAACTGGTGTATCCACGTGAATTTCAAGGGAGGTAGGCATAGCTAACTTTAGTTTTTATTGGGGTTAYAGTCCAGTTGATGCCTCGAAACAGTTCGTCATTTTTGTTGTTTGGTTGGTGAGCAATTGGGACTAGTTGGCAGTGACGGGTGAGCGGGATTATGCGTTACTAGTTAGATTTTTGGAATGTAGAACTCAATATATATATATATATAAAGGGGATTTTAATCATTTCTACTCGGTATTTATTACTGTTACACTGCAGGATTGCAGAAACACGCAGCGAATATGCTAATTTTGAGCMTAGCAGACACAGAGCTATGTTCCAAGTCCCTAATGGCCAAAGGAAGGAGGCTTCCTTATCTTGGTAGCTTGTTCAAAGGCATATGCAATCTCGATGAGTTTCGGCTCTGAGCCCTTTAGYCCTCCGAAGGAAATTCCATATGGAGCTCCATCAGCATCATAACCTGCTGGAACAGTGATTCCTGGGAACCCCCCAGATGAGAGAAAATAAACAGCGTTATCAATGGGGGTCACCATGGACTCCAACTTATTTTCTTTCATTAYCCTTTCGAATCCATCTTTGGCTGCTCTACTCAAATTCAGCAGTAAAAGTTTCTCCTTTATGCCGATGCCGTTTGTTTTCTCTGATGTCTCAAAGGTGTCTTGCCCGTATTCCTTGAGCTTTTCCTGCAACCACAATGTAAAGAGGGCTGCCAAAATTACCATAMATGATGGATGATCATAGACTCAAATTGTCAWATTATTCCATCGGATTCATGATAAATATGGTAAAACATATACCTCTTCAGAGAATTTCTTGTTGAAACCTATTACKGCTGCCAGGGATCGCACTTGAGATGTGAYTAACTTTTTTAGGTAATCATTTAGAGCCTGCTTGAATTCCACATACATTACCGTGAATTGGTCGTTGGTCATGGTAGCTGTGAGGGCGTCAAAKTTGGYTGTGTCCACAATATCCACTAGAACTGCACCTTGTTGCCTTATTTTCATCAAAATATCAAAATGYAGTGTTAGGACAGACACCTGATCTATGACATTATCTACTCGGCTCGTCCTAGTGAATTGATTCGACATTAGGATTGKTGCAAATGATCAGGTACTTCTTTCAGGCTATCGAATTCTAATTCTCACCTTAAAGTTCTGAAGTGGGGCTSATAAGCTTCCAGTAAAGYTGAATTGTTGCCAAAACCAAAGGAAGAGTACCTCATGATGCCTAATCTCTTTCCCTTGAGTCCATCAGGCTTGAGAAATTGCAAATAGCCTCCAGTTGGAATGTACTTTGAAGCAATTCTGGTCGCGGCTGCATCATCAGGATCGTATCCGACAATGGCATCAAGGACATAAACTGCATCAGACACTGTCCTGCATATGGGCCTATTCTAACCACAAAGGGATCATGAATTAATAGCTTCTAGTATATTCTTTTTCACTGTGATATSATCCCTTGRGTAATCTAACAAAAGAATTAGCAATAATTTATGGTTTAGTGATCATARAAATTCAATAGAAAGGAAGGAACCTTAATAGCTTACCCAACAGTGTCCTGTCGAGGAGAAATAGGGACAACGCCTGCTCGGCTAGTTAGGCCAACCGTGGGTTTGATCCCGACAACCGAATTAGCACTGGAAGGACATAAGATGGATCCTGCCGTTTCTGTACCTAGAGAGAGTGCAGCCATATTTGCTGCTACGGATATTGCTGAACCGGTGCTCGATCCGCATGCATCCTTTGACGAATTGTAGGGATTCTACATGAGTTAGAAATCAAATATTGGATTCCCATCAGTAGCCACAAATGCTGCATGAATCTCAAGAATCACAATTTTGGTTTCCACAATTACAGCACAATTAAGCTAAAAGATTAGATTTGACTGGTTAATGAGTTAATTGAAATAGATGATTACTAACCACGCTTTGGCCACGCCTAGCGTTCCAGCCATTGGGCATCTTGTTTGACCTGAATGCAGCCCACTCTGTGAGGCTCGCCTTTCCTAATATTATTGCACCAGTTTTCCTAAGCTTTTTCACAACTCCAGCATCCTGAGGTACCACCGACTGTAGAAGTGCATAAGAACCAGCTGTAGTGTTGAGCTTATCCTTGGTTGCAATGTTGTCCTTGAGTATAATTGGCATCCCAGCCAAACCCAAGAGCGAACCTGGTTTCTTGGCTTTTCTCTCCTGGTCAGCCATATCAGCTAGAGCCAGTGCATCAGGATTCACCTCAATAACACCATTGAGACTTGGGTTGAGTCTTTGAATCTCCCCAAGGTAGAACTCAACCAATTGCCTTGATGTGAGTCTGTTTTGCTCGAAAGCAATCTTAATATCATGAACAGTAGCTTCTCTGATAGAGAATTTACTAACCTCAGCCACAGCACCGACGCTGATAATTACTACAGTTAGAGAAATCAGCAGAATTGCCATGTTAAAACTTCCAAGCACATAAAGAATGCAGGTTTCGTACCTGAAAGAAAAATTGCATGTAACCATCCCCAGGGCTCGCCTTTTTTTAAGTGCTTCCGAAAGAAAGGTAGAAAGATTATAATCATGACAAATGAAATAATTGTACCTTTCACTAAATCGAGATCCACTGGTCTGCTATTGGGCCCAGTTCGATGTAGCAGTGTAGAAGTAAAATGATTTTTTTATGTTCCTCTGCTTTTGTGAATATAATTACAAATATATATACCCAACTTAGTGGGTCCGAGGAATATTAGGTACTAATTGCTACACAAACTGTTACACATAAATTAATTATATATGATCTATATATTAAATATAATAATATCCTAACACCGTCCCTTAAGTTGGAGCATGACGATCACGAATATCCAACTTGCGGAGTGAAGTGTCAAAACGCTGCATCCTAAGAGGCTTGGTAAAGAAGTCAGCAAGTTGTGATGCGGTAGAAACGTGAGAAGCAACAATAGTCCCATCATGAATTGCATCCTGAACAAAATGGCAATCAACTTTAATATGCTTGGATCGCTCATGAAACACCGGATTATGAGTAAGGTGTAAAGCAGACTGACTATCACAATGCATCGAAANGCAAGATTATAATCATGACAAATGAAATAATTGTACCTTTCACTAAATCGAGATCCACTAGTTTGCTATTGGGCCCAGTTCGATGTAGCAGTGTAGAAGTAAAATGATTTTTTTATGTTCCTCCTGCTTTTGTGAATATAATTACAAATATATATACCCAACTTACTGGGTTCGAGTAATATTAGGTACTAATTGCTACACAAATTGTTACACATAAATTAATTATATATGATCTATATATTAAATATAATAATATCCTAACACCGTCCCTTAAGTTGGAGCATGACGATCACGAATATACAACTTGCGGAGTGAAGTGTCAAAACGCTGCATCTTAAGAGGCTTGGTAAAGAAGTCAGTAAGTTGTGATGCGGTAGAAACGTGAGAAGCAACAATAGTCCCATCCTGAATTGCATCCCGAACAAAATGGCAATCAACTTTAATATGCTTGGATCGCTTATGAAACACCGGATTATGAGTAAGGTGTAAAGCAGACTAACTATCACAATGCATTGAAAGAGAACTAGCAGAAGAAACACCAAGACATAACAATAACCCCTTGAGCCACTTCAACTCACAAGTGACGGTAGTCAACGCCCAATATTCAGCTTTAGCAGAGGAAAGCGAAACTATCTTCTGTTTCTTGGTCTTCCAAGATATTGGGGAACCACCAAGAAACACCAACCATCCAGTAATAGATCGACGAGTCAAGGGACAACTAGCCCAATCAGAATCACACCAGCCAGAAAGCGCCACATCGGAATAAGAACGCAATAAGATAACCTGACCTGAAGAGTTTTTCAGGTACTGCACCACTMTGAGGGCCGCATTCCAATGATCTTGTCTCGAGTTCTGCAAAACCTGAGACAATATATGTGCGAAATAAGCTAAATCAGGTCGCGTATATGATAAATAAAGAAGACGACCACTCAACCACCTGTACTGCGAGCCATCTGCGAGTTCAGGACTAGTGGATTCATCCAACTTATGAATCTGTTCCATGGGAAAACCAACAGGTCTCCTGCCTAGCAAACCAATCTTTTAAAATGATATCCAAGGTATATTTTAGCTGACACAGATATATACCCTCAGAACTCTAAGCCACCTTAATACCCAGAAAGTACTTGAGAACTCCCAGATCCTTCATGTGAAAACAAGCACTCAAGTAATCTTTGAAAACAGACAAGGCAACAGAATTATAACTCAAGATAATCAAATCATCAACGTAAATCAACACATGCAACCTTATATCACCTCGTACATAGGAGAAGAGAGAGTAATTTGAGTAAGAGTTACGAAAGCCATAAGAACGCAAAGAAGAAGCAAGTTTAGCAAACCAACAACGTGGTGCTTGTTTCAATCCATACAAGGACTTATGCAAGCAACACACCTTGCCTGCTACACCATGTGCAAAACCTAGAGGAGGCTTCATGTACACTTCTTCATGTAGATCTCCGTGCAAGAAGGCATTGTGAACGTCTATCTGGTGCAACTCCCAACCACGAACAGTAGCCACCGCCAGAAATGCTCAAACTGTAGACATCTTTGCCATCGGAGCAAAGGTATCGGAAAAATCAATCCCCTCTGTCTGATGGTTACCAAAAACGACGAGTYTTGCCTTCAACCGTTCCACACTACGATCAGATTTATACTTGATCTTGTATACCCACCTACTACCTAATGCTTTCTTGCCAGCTGGTAAATCAACCATACTCCATGTCCCGTTGTCCTCTAAAGCACGAATCTCGAATTTCATAGCGTCACACCAACCAGGATCCCGCATTGCCTGATGATAGGACCTAGGCTCAATCCCTGCAGTAATAGCAGTAAGAAAACCACGGTGCGCACTAGAAAATATATCATAGCTCAAAAAATATGTCAAAGGATACGAAGTACCTGAGGAGGGAGAGAAGCAAGGTGATGCAGAGGGGAGAGGTAGACTCGAATGCTGAATAATATAAAGAACATAATCTCCGTAGGCTCTACAACAACTTCAGCAGGAGAACTCACTGCCTGGTTACTGCAGCAACCACCTTGGGCGAAGCAGTCTCGGCTTCAGCAAGGGATTCTATAGTCTCATCAGCACTAGGAATAGGGGACCCGATAGTGGGTGCAACAACCGCCACTGTCGTGTCAATCGGCGCATTCAAACCAAAGAATTCACGCCCAGCACAATTTACACCACTAGACTCYGAAACCAACTTAGGATAATCACTAGTACCTAAAAACTCAGTCTCATAGAAAGTGACATCCTTCGAAACAAAATAATCACRAGTCTCCAAATTAAACAACTTTCAACCTTTCTTATCTAAAGGATRACTCACAAAAATGCACTTTCGACTCCGACTAGTAAATTTATCTGTACGAGACTTGAAATCAAACACATAACAAAGACAACCAAATTCCTGTAAATGATCATACAAGGGGGGAACCATAAAGAATCTCATACGGTGATTTAAAGTCTAAAATCCTAGAAGGAGTACGATTGATTAAACAACAAGCTCTAAGCACACACTCACCCCAAAATTCAGCAGGTAGGTGTCCYTGAAACATTATTGCCCGAGCAACATTAAGAATATGATAGTGCTTTCGCTCCACCCGTCCATTCTTCTAGGATGTACCTACACAAGAAGTCTGAAACAAAATCCCCTGAGTGGCAAAATAAGACTTCAAACKTAAAAATTCTGTCCTATTATCACTACGAACTCGATAAATATCCAACCCAAACTGACGCTTCCCCATAGCAACAAATTTAAGAAAAATCGGATGCACCTCATTTTATCAGTTAATAAGACCACCCAAATAGCCCAAGAATGGTCATCTACCAAAGTAAGAAAATACTTAGCACCACAAGATGAGGGAATATGATACAGACCCCAAAGATCACAATGAATAAGCTCAAAACAACGAGTAGCTCTATTAAAATTGTCAAAGAAGACATCTCGAGTATGTTTAGCACGGTGACATGTCTCATAAGACTTATTCAAAACAGAAGAGCTACTATTAATAAAAGGTAAAGATTTCAATACAGACTCAGACGGATGTCCCAATCTACTATGCCAAAGCTCCAACTCAGACGTTTGAACAGCAAACAGCGATGCCGTCGAATCCATTGAAGCTCACAGAAATAGTAGAGGCCACCCTTCCGTTCACCTGCTCCAATCACCGTCCTCGCACTTCGATCCTAAAGAAAACACAAATTGTGAGTAAATACAATGTCACAACAATTCTCATCAAGCAACTGAGAGATTGAAATCAAGTTACAATTCAGAGTAGAAATATAAAGAACATTCCACAATATCAAAGATTTAAACACTACTACATTGTCCCGTCCTGTAGAATGAATAACGCTCCCATTRGGTAAAGTAAGAGGACAAGCAGCATCATCAAATTGATCAACCAATACTCAATAGAACCAGTGACATGAACGGTAGCTCACGTATCAAGAATGCAAGGAAGAGTAGACTTACCCATCAAACAATCAGAAGCAGAAGAAGTATCAGGATTAGTAATGAGATTCATCAAGCAATGCCATTGTTCCGGAGTCATCAAGGGAACAGCAGCTACGGACCCTCCCTGAAGTCGAGACGAGACAACTCCGGATCCGCCCTCGGAGAACACGGCATGGAGAGTAGCCCCCTGTCCTCCCACGGCTGGGGCAGACTTGCTCCCCACAGCAGTGCGGCCTCCTAAAGTAGCGGCCACAACCCACCAGCAACTCCTGATCGTGCGCCCCTTCGGTTCCTTATCTCCCACCAATCTGGATACCTAATCTTGACAAAGCACGTAGTAACATCATGGCCCTGCTTTTTACAATGAGATCAACGAAGTTTAGATGTATCAACAAAATCACCCATYTGAGAAGTCGATTTCAAGGATAAAGCCACGAATTCATTCCCAACCGAAGAACCCTTCGACATCCGCATAGGTTCTTCCTCCCTAATCTTCTAATACACCGTATCCAAAGAAGGTAATGGTTCCTGAGTATTTAAGGCAGAACGAATAGAACCATATAACTCACGATTCAGAATATACATGAAATCGTGATAACGTTCCTCCAATCGCATATTCATCAATTGTTCCGTAATACCACCACACTCACAGGTAGGCAACGGAATCAAATTATGCAACTCTTCCCACAAATGTTGCAATTTCCCAAAATATTCTTCAACAGACATCGAAGGTGTCTAAACACATRCTGCTAATTCAGCCTTCAAYTGTTGTTTACGAGTAGCATGGCTTGCACTATACCATTTTCTAAGCATCTCCTAAAGAGGAAAAAACCTCCTCATAAAATGAAATCTGCTTCTTGATCGAGGGATCAATGGTGTTCAACAGCCATTAAACCAATAAAGCTTGAATACAGAGCCAATCAAATAATTTTTCAGGGTTGGCAGTAGGTTTGGGTTCAGTACCTTCAAGACAAGTAATCTTTCTCCTGGAGGTAAAAGACAAGCGAATCGAACGAGCCCATTCATCATAATTCGAATTGCGAAGAACGATAGGGGTAATAATGTTGCCTGGAAGATCGCTTGAACTAGTATAATAAGAGTTTTTATGATCAAGTCAAGGAGGATAACCACCGCCGAAACCGTCGGAGCCGCCAGACAGCTCGGTTGTTTTTGATGAAGCCACGATTTTCATGAAAAAGAAAGAGAAATAGGGTTAAGGTTTGTACTAAACCTGGGACCTGTGGGTTTCCGATTCAACAACAGAGGGCATTGCAAAGAGCATTGGCGGGGAAAATGCAGAGCTTCGTGAAAACCCTAACTGGAAAGACCATCGCCCTAGAGATTGAAGGCTTTGATACCATGTAGAAGTATAATGATTTTTTTATGTTCCTCTGCTTTTGTGAATACAATTAGAAATATATATACCCAACTTACTTGATCCAAAGAGTACTAAGTACTAATTGCTGCACAAGCTATCACATATAAATTAATTATATATGATCTATTTACTAAATATAATAATATTCTAACAAGCAGCCTTGAAACCCTTCGATTTTATTCCCTTTCCAATCATCCAGTGGATCTGGTGGTCGACAATCGTCGGACTAGGTAAAATTTGTCGCTGCACTTGTAGTAGGACCGAGTCCATACGGTATGGAAAAGCAAGACCGGGCAGGCTTTTGTTTTTATCTACTCCCAGGCGGCCAACTTTGATATTTCTTTGCTCAAGACTTGGGCATTGGAAGTGGCTGCTGCTTTTTCCCTTTCTTGTACTCCTCGAGTAATTTTTTGACCATGGATCTTCGAGAAATTCAAAGGCAATAGATACCTTAAACCCTTGTGTTTACGGATTAGGCCTTGTAAGTGCTTACCATTTCTGTCATACTTGTGCTCCTTGTGAAGTAGCTTCCGAACCAGTTGCTAGTTCAAAACCACAGTTTAATGCAACTTCAGATAGTCCTAGGACAGCATGAATGCAATTCATGTAATCTTAAATCAACTATAGAAACATAAACCRAACTACTCAATATTAACTGTAATTTTTTCTGTTTGCTTCTTCTGTACCTTTCCGTCCTGAGTCTGGAATAGTTATGATTAAATCTTTATAAATAATCAAAAATTCGAATATCATAGGTCACATTACTAAAACTGTGATGCAAAAAATGAGTTTATTATACAATGGTAGACGATAATACATTCTCTTCTCCAGATCAGTTTCAAATTGTTGGTTCTTGCTTTACTTTTCGTGGAGAACAAGTGCCAGATCTGTTGAAATTTGCTACGTGGTACTGTCACAGTCCAGTAATGCCAAGGATGGCAACTATCCTAGATAAAGTTTATAGAATCAAGTTCAACTGAGTTGGAGAGCGGAGGCTTGCGTATCATTGTAGCTTGTTCAAAGGCATAAGCAACCTCAATCAGCTTAGGTTCCGTACCTTGGAGACCTCCAAATAATATCCCAAACGGCATACCGGACCGTGATAGCTGGATACCCTCCAATTGCCAAGACTGTTGAGGCACCCCAACCCAATGCCACCATGGCATCTAGATGATTCTTCAAAATCAGTTTCTCAAAGCCATCCTGTGACAGCTTTTGCATTGACTCTATTGCCTTCCTTTCTTCCTCACCAATCCCCTTYGTAGATTCTGCAGCAATGAAAACCTCTTGGCAATCAAAATCTATGRTACTCTCCTGCACTYACCAAGTTTTATATAAGAAACTACATCTTCATCCTCAAAAAACCAAATGACAGAAATAATGTGACAGAATGTGAAACCAAATCGGGATGATTTTTGTTGAACRCTATAATGTCAGCTAATGACCGCACTAGAGATGTTGTTAAGCCTTGGAGATAATCAGTCAGAGAGAGCTTAAGCTCAGCCAACAGTGCAACCATCTCGCCACTTTGAAAAGGATCTAAAATGACATATTGGATATCTCCAAATCACCCATGATAGTTACACGTCCTTGCTGTTGTGGTCAAAGAGGGGTAAAAACCATGTTATGATGTGAAGAATAGCATAGAAACAAGTTCAGTCAAATATCTAATTCGTGGCATTATTGTTTTACCTTAATGTGTGCAAATGACTCTCAAGAACTTTAACAGCTGATGACCTCTTGGAAARTGCCAAGAGTGGATTCCTCACCACTCCCAGTCTCTTTCTCTTGAGCCCATTTTTATTCAAAAACTGTTTATAGCTCCAGGAGGGCAACATCGGATTTTTTGGTTGAAGAACCTGATTGATCGGGCGACGAACCACAATAGGAGTGTCGCTGTCCTGCGTTCAACCATTAATGAATGAAAAAAAAAAAAAATAAACAAAAAACCAGGAATGTTATACCTTAAGGTCATCGAAACGAACCATAATCTCGTGACGTTACTTGATATCGATTATTTAGAGATTACCTTTTTTAACGTCTTGGTATCGTTTGTCCTATAACGGCAAAAACCACGAAACTATGTTAACACCAAAAACTAGGTTCTCTGAAACTTCGTTGTTTCCTTCGATATTCAAGTAAGGAGGACGCT